>JAUMJK010000100.1:1200000-1725540 GCA_033558105.1 Coccyzus lansbergi
AAAACTGAGAGAGAAGGAGGTGAAACTAAGGAAAAGGCAAACTAAAGAAACTAAAAATGGAAAACAAACCAGCCCTCTGGGGTGTGTTTTAACACATGGGAAGCATGTTGCTTGGAACTGGGAACACTGAAAACAAAAAGATCCTTATTAAATATTGTAATCAGTGGTAGCTGCTTTACAAATTTGATGATGGGGCAAAATGGTCACTTAATTAGACAATAGATTGCAACACCATCTTACAATTAATATTGGTTTTGAGGAGAGGAGGAAAGTCAGATGAAGTGTCTTACAAGGATATGTTTTTAACCCTCCATGACAATCTGGAGTGATAAAGGAACTGTGGAATTGTGCCCCCCCCACCCACCACAGGAGCCTCTGGCACTTGCCCTTGAGCGAGAAAATAACAAGGAATCTGGAGGTAAACTGAGGCAATTGTTGTTCAGTGTGCAGTATTGGGCAAAAGTGCACAAAGTTAAACAAAACTCACTAGGCACCAGAACAGGATCTAACTGATCTTTTTAAGCCTCCCCCTCAATCACAGGAACAAGATGCCGACTCGGAAAGGACCTCCACTCCTCTGGAGAGCCCTGGATCCTTCCACATGAGGAAAAGTCGGCTCCAATGGTCCTGCAGGCAGCTCTCTGGGAGGCAGTAGGACCTGATGGAGAGACAATGCTAATCAAGGTACCTTTTCTACTGTCGATTTAGAAGCATGGAAAGGGTTGCCTGAGAGTACCAGAATGATCTGGTAAGTGCAGCCAAATATTTTCAGTCTATTATAAGACAGCACAACCCCGATAGGGGCGATCTACAGTTATTATTGGACTGTTTGACAGAGAGTGAGAAACAATTAAACAGTCTTAAAGACTGTGGGGGATTTGGACAAAGATTACTATAAATGAGAAGGGGTGAACATTAAAGATTATTTCCCTCTTCAAGATCCAAAGTGCCATATAAAAGGGAATGCACATAAAGAAAGGCTGCAAGCATATCAGGGGTGAATATAAGGGATGGAGAGAGCCATTCCCAAAACAATAAATGTGTCAGTATTATATGCAGTTAAGCAAGGTCCTTCCGAGTCACCATCTGAATTCCTGGATTGATGAAGGGACGCAATGTACCACAGCACACTGCTGGATCCTGGGTCAGAGGAAATAATACAACAACTAGTTTCTTTGTTCTTGGGTCACTCAGCAGGGGATATCAAGCATAAATTTTGAAAGCCGTGTTCCATAGGAGATAGGAACCTGCAAGTATTGTTGAATGAGGAGAAAAAGAAATGAAAGAGAGAGGAGTAATAAGAAAGCACAGATAGTGACCCATGTGAAGGAGGACTGATGGAGATCTAGGAAATCCACCCTAGCAGATTGTCTGGTTATAATGAATCTAGGGAAAGAGTAAAGTAAGGTAGAATTTTAATTGATGCCAGGACAACATATTCAGTTTTAAACCAAGCTTTGATACCCCTGGGAAATGACTACATGGTGGTAAAGGGAGCAACTGGCCAAAGAGAAAAGGCATATTTTGCAAACTTTTGAAATACAAATTGGGGAAACAATGGGGTATACACCAATTCCTGCACATGCCCCACTTCACCAAAGGCACTCCTGGGGAGAGATTTACTAGAACAATTAGGGGCTGTGATTAAATTTGTAAAAGGAGAAATTACTCTGGAGGTAAATTATCAACAATGCATACAAATAATGACCTTATCTCTAGCTAGTGTGCTCACAGGAGGAAAGGTCAATGAGGAAATTATGAACCAGGTATATCCTGGGGTATGGGCCACTGATGTGCCCAGAAAAGCAAAGAATGCTCCACCTGTCGATGTCAAATCAAAGAAGGGTGGCAGCCAGTAAGAATTAAATAAGATGCCATGTAGAGAGAAGACAGGGACAAAATTCAGCTAATACCTCTCTGTAAGCCTGATGGATCATATCAAGTAGTCCAGGACTTAGGAGCTGTAAATAAAATAATAAAGAACTCTATCCGGTGGTGGCAAATCCATATACTCTATTAACTGTATTGACACCTGAACTAACTTAGTTTACCATTTTAGACCTCAAGGATGCCTTCTTTTGCCTCCCTCTCCACGAAGCCAGCCAGAAAATATTTGCATTTGAAGGGGAGAATCTCAAAAGTAGATGCAGAAATCAGCTTACTTGGACTGCAGATTTCAAAACAGCCCTACTCTATCTGGCAATCAACTTGCAAAGATTTTGAGTCCTGAGAAGCCCCGTCTGAGGAAGAAAAACTGTTGCAGTATGCGAACAATATCCTGATTACCACCAGGACAAGGGACGCTTGCATGACCTGGACGGTGAGTTTATTGAATTTTCTAGGACTCCAGGGATATTTGGAAGCCAAAAAGAAGGCCCAGATAATGCAGCACAAGATGATTTACCTGGGCTACAAAGTCAGTGCTGGACAGAGGACTTTGGGACAAACCCGAAAAGAGGCAATATGAAACTCCGAGACTGGAAACAGTGAGAGAGTTACAAATTTTCCTTGGAATGACTGGGTGGTGCTGACTGTGGATCAACTGTTTGTTAAACTCTTGTACACACTAGCAACCACTGAACAGAAACACCTATAAAGGAATAAAGAAGATACACAGGCCTCTGAACTACTGAAAAAGGCCCTGATGTCAGCTCTAGCCTTGAGACTCTCAGATGTGAGTAAGCTATCTTTTTTCTCCTCTAATATTGGCACAGGATCCAGGCCCGTATCACCGAGCAGTTGCATACTTTTCTAAACAATCGGCTGCAACTGCAAAAGGTTGGCCTAGATACCTGCGAGGGGTTACAGCCATAATACTAGATATCTAGGAAGCTCGAAAATTCACCCTGGGACAGAGAATGATTATGTTGGTGTCCCATAAAATGTCTGCTGTATTGAAAGTGAAAGGTGGATGCTGGCTTTTCATAGAATCATAGACTCATAGAATCATAGAACAACCAGGTTGGAAGGGACCCATCAGATCTTCTAGTCCAACCATTCCTGTCTAACACTAAACCAAGTCCCTCAAGACCTCATCCACCCGTGCCTTAAACACCTCCAGGGAAGGTGACTCAACCACCTCCCTGGGCAGCCTATTCCAATGCCCAATGACCCTCTGTGTGAAAAACCTCCTCCTAATCTCCAGCCTAAATCTCCCCTGGCGGAGCTTGAGGCCATTCCCTCTTGTCCTGTCCCCTGTCACTTGGGAGAAGAGGCCAGCTCCCTCCTCTCTACAACCTCCTTTCAGGTAGTTGTAGAAAGTAATGAGGTCTCCCCTCAGCCTCCTCTTCTCCAGGCTAAACACCCCCAGCTCTCTCAGCCGCTCCTCATAGGGCCTGTTCTCCAGCCCCTTCACCACCCTCGTCGCTCTTCTCTGGACTTGCTCCAGAGCCTCAACATCCTTCTTGTGGTGAGGGGCCCAGAAAGGAACATAGTATTCAAGGAGTGGCCACACCAGTGCTGAGTACAGAGGGAGAATCACCTCCCTGGACCTGCTGGTCACACCGTTTCTGATACAAGCCAGGATGCCATTGGCCTTCTTGGCCACCTGGGCACACTGCTGGCTCATGTTCAGTCGGCTGTTGACCAACACCCCCAGGTTCCTCTCCTCCTGGCAGTTTTCCAGCCAGGCTTCTCCCAGTCTGTTGTTCTGCATAGGGTTGTTGTGCCCAAAGTGCAGGACCCGGCATTTGGCCGTGTTAAACCTCATGCCATTGGACACTGCCCAGCGGTCCAGTCTGTTTAGGTCCCTTTGCAGAGTCTCCCTACCCTCCAGCAGATCGACACTTCCACCCAGCTTTGTGTCATCTGCAAACTTGCTAAGGGTACCCTCAATGCCTTCATCCAGGTCGTTGATGAAGACATTGAACAGGGCTGGACCCAGCACTGAGCCCTGGGGAACCCCACTTGTCACTGGCCTCCAGCTGGACTTAACACCATTTACTACCACTCTCTGGGCCCGGCCATCCAGCCAGTTTTCTACCCAGGAGAGTGTGTGTCTGTCCAGGCCAGAGGCTGACAGGTTCCGTAGCAGAATGCTGTGAGAAACTGTGTCAAAGGCTTTACTGAAGTCCAGAAAGACCACATCCACAGTCTTTCCCTCATCCAGCAGCCGAGTCACTTTGTCATAGAAGGCGATCAGGTTGGTTTGGCAGGACCTGCCTTTCGTGAACCCATGTTGACTGGGCCTGATCACCTGGTTCTCTTGCATGTGCTTCATGATAGCACTCAAGATCACCTGTTACATGACTTTCCCTGGCACTGAGGTCAGAATGACTGGCCTGTAGCTCCCCAGATCCTCCCTGCTACCCTTCTTGTAAATGGGCACAACATCAGTCAGTCTCCAGTCCAGAGGTACCTCCCCAGTCTTCCAGGACTGCTGGAAGATGATGGAAAGGGGTTTGGCCAATACATCTGCCAGCTCCCTCAAAACCCTAGGATGAATCCCATCTGGCCCCATAGAGTTGTGGTTGTCCAGCTGGCCAAGCAGGGCTCTGACCACCTCCTCTTGGACCATGGGAGCCTCTTATTGCTCCTCTATTTCTGGGGTTTCTACACAGAGGGAACAGCTTTCTTTACAATTAAAGACTGAGGCAAAGAAGGCATTAAGTACCTCAGCCTTCTCCTCATCCCCTGCCACCGTTGTTCCCTCTGTGTCCAAAAGGGACTGTATGGTCTCCCTTGTCCTCCTTTTATTATTTATATATTTATAGAAAGGGTTTTTGTTATCTTTCACAGTCTTAGCCAATCTGATTTCTAGCTGAGCCTTAGCCCCTCTGATTTTTTCTCTACACAGCCTCACTTCCCTCCTGTAGTCCACCCAAGAGGCCTGTCCCCTCTTCCAGAGTCTATAAATATTCCTCTTCTTCCTAATATCACTCAAGATTTCTCTACTCAATCAAGCTGTTTTTTTCCCCTGCTGGCCTTTTTTCCAGAACACGGGGATGGCTTTCTCCTGAGCTGCTAGGATCTCCTTTTTGAAGAGCTCCCAGCCCTCATGGGCTCCCTTGCCCTCAAGTACTGTCTCCAAGGAGACTTTGCCAACCAGCCTTCTAAAGAGTTCAAAGTCTGCCCTCTGGAAATTTAATGCTACTGTCCTTTCAACTACCCTCTTCTCTTCGCCTAGAACAGAGAACCCTATCATCTCATGATCACTAAGTCCTAGGCGACCCCCTACTGTCACATCCCCCACAAGGCCCTCTCTGTTGACAAACAGCAAGTCCAGGAGGGCACCTTCCCTCGTAGGTTCGTTGACCAGCTGTGCAAGGAAGTTGTCTTCCACGCACTCCAGGAACCTCCTAGACTGCTTCCTTTCTGCTGTGTTGTACTCCCAGCAGATATCAGGGAGATTGAAGTCTCCCACAAGGACAAGAGGCATTGACTTGGAGATTGACCCCAGCTGTTTAAAGAAGAGCTCATCAGCTGCTTCTCCTTGGCTGGGTGGCCTGTAACAGACTCCCATCACAAAATCTACCTTCTTATGCACTCCTCTGATTTTAACCCACAGGCTCTCAATCTCCTCATCGCCACAATCCATCTCGACAGTGTCCAAGTCCTCCCTTAAAAAGAGGGCTACTCCACCTCCTCTCCTACCCTTTCTATCCCTCCTGAAGAGTTTATATCCCACCAAAGCTTTACTCCATTTATATGAGTCATCCCACCACGTTTCCGTGATGTCAACGACATCATAGGCTCCATGCCCTACAATGGCTTCCAGCTCTTCCATCTTATTCCCCATGCTGCGTGCATTGGTGTAAATGCACTTCAGCTGAGTAGCTGAGCCTTCAGCCCTCTTAGAGGGGACAGTGCTTGTTCCCAATTGCCTGTTAACTGGAGTAGCTGGTACCAGAAAACCTGCATCTCCTTTGCTGCTCCAGGGTGCATTCTCCCCCACTTCCTGTGGTCCTCACCAGCACGCCCCCTCCTAAACTCTAGTGGCCCACATCCAGGCACGCACTTGCCTAGCCTGGACTCAATCCCCTCCCCTTTCACATCTAGTTTAAAGCTCGATTTATGAGCTTAGCTAAGTTTTTAGCAAGGGCCTTAGCCCCGCTAGGAGACCCACGTGCCCCAACCTTTGCACCCATGTCAGGGGGTGCACGAACCACCCCATTATCAAAGAACCCAAAGCCCTTTTCCTCACACCAGGTTTGGAGCCAGGCATTAATCGAGTCCTTCTTAGTAACCTGCAGGTCCGCTCCATTTAGCTTTGGGATGGAGCAGAACACCACCTGTGCCCCAGAGCCCTCCATCATCTTCCCAAGGACCCTGAAGTCTTTTTTGATGTCCTTAGCTTTTCTGTTTGCTAGGCCATCATTACCTGTCTAGACTACTACCAGAGGGTAGTAGTCCATCTCATGGATCAGGGAAGGGAGTTTCCCAGCTACTTCCCTCCCTGATGCCCCTGGCAGGTAGCAGAGCTCCCTGTGGAGTGGGTCAGGTCTGCAAATGGGTCCCTCCGCTCCTTTGAGGAGGGAGTCCCCTACAACAATCACCCTCCTCTTCTTCTTAGTGGACAATCTCCTCTTAGTGAACAATCTTGTTCTTAGTGAACAATCACCCTCCTCTTCTTCTTCTTTCCTACAAAGGTTCTTGAAATATTAGACTGCAATGGTAGGAAATGGTAATTACTAACATTGTCAATTCAGTCTCTTAGCAGAAACACAGGGGAATCAGTACATCATGACTGACTGGAAACTACTGAGGCATTATACTCGAGCCATCTGGACTTAAAGGACAGTCCTATGGGAAGTGCTGAAGATTGGTTCATGGATGGAAGCAGTTACATCCTAAGCAATAAAAGACATTCTGGATATGCCATTATCACTAGTCGAGACATAACAGAGTTAGGACCTTTACCTATGAATACTTCTGCACAAAAGGCAGAGATAATTTCTCTGATCCATGCCTTGAAGTTGGTTAAAGGCAAAACTGCATATATCTATACAGATTTGAGGTGTGCATTCGGAGCTGTACATGCACACGGAGCAATCTGGAAGGAAAAAGAGTTATTGAACTCACAGGGTAAACACATCAAATATGGACATCCTGAAGCTATTGGAAGCACTCCAGCTCCCTGAGAAGGTAACAACCATGCAAATCAAAGCACAACAGAAAGTGAATTTGGAACTGGAAAGAGAAAATGAACTGGTGGACAGAGAGGCAAAACAGGCAGCCAAAGGAGAGGTAAAAACAGAAGGGGCTTTGACCCCTAATGGGTTAATCTCCCTGGAAGGAGAGTCCCAATATGCCAAAGAAGATCAAAAGCTCACTGCAGATTTGGAAGGGTCATATAATAAGGAGGGATGAGTTCTCACCCCACAAGGTAAATTAATCATATGGGTTTTAGTAAAAGAGGGGCATAGAAAAAGCCATTGGGGAACAGAGGCCCTGTAGAAATACCTAATTAGAGAAATTGTTGCAAGAAATGTATACATTGCTGTGAGACAAGTGACTCAGCAGTGTGATATTTGCCTCCAGACTAATCCAAAATACCCGCATGCTGGAAATGGGCCAAATGGGGAAAGGTAGTGTGCCTGGACGACAATGGCAAATTGATTATTTTATAACTTCCAAGAAAAGGGGGAGTATTGATATTTGTGCGTACTAACTGATACCTTTTCAGGTTGGCCAGAGGCATTCCCTACCAGAACAGCCAAGGCTCAGAGGTAACCAGAATATTAATACAAGAGATAATACACCATTTTGGAGTTCCAGTGACTCATCTGTCACTTTGAGATCCATCCGGACACTAATCAGAAGACCATACTCATATATATATTGGCCTAGGTTGTATATGTTAAAGAACTGTTTGTATTTCTATAGTAATAGAGGAGACAATTCTAGATAGCAAGAATCATTCTAATTTTTGCATTTGTAATTTTGTTAAGATTGTCGGGTGTGACTTTTCTTACTTGGCACCAGTCGTATCCTACCAATTGATAAGGTCTAATTACACTATGTACCACAAATTATCACCTGTACCTATTGGAATGAATCTTATATTGGTAAAACAATTAATGAGACATCAGGACTGGAATTTGATCAAGATCTCAGATGAAGTCCAAGAAAGCAGGAGAGAGACCCTGAAAACAGTCCACCATGACATGGAGGAAATAAACAGGGTCCTGAAAAGGGTAAAGGAAAATG
The DNA here is from genome assembly GCA_033558105.1 of Coccyzus lansbergi. Lineage (NCBI taxonomy): Eukaryota > Metazoa > Chordata > Aves > Cuculiformes > Coccyzidae > Coccyzus > Coccyzus lansbergi. Next base: position 1,208,149 of record JAUMJK010000100.1, read on the forward strand.
CAAACCATCATTAGTGGGACATGCTATTTGGATGGTCCCCCACTGGGACTGGCATTCTAAATAAGCTTTGTCACCCCGTTATTATCCTTTTGAGGTTAGTTTTAGTTAGCCTTGTTTTCTCTATTGTGTTGTTTGTTTGGAATTGGAGAATGCTACAAGGACTAACAATTTTGACCTCTATGTCTAGTGCTCATGAGAATGCGTTGAAAGGTATTTTTCAAGCAAAATACTATCCAGTTCCCCTTTCATAAGTAGATCATGTGTGAGGCAAACGAATTTGCCTAAGTTTAAAAGACAGGGGGGAATTGATGTGCGGGCATAAATGTTCGTTAGAAAAACTGCAGAAATGTTAGGTAAACTTAGACGGCTTAGCTTACTGTAATACGCACTGTCTGCTGGCAAAGGCCTTGAAGACCTTGGATGTTGATAAGAGAGAAGCTGGAATGCAGAAACAATTGCAGCTTGAGCAGGATGAGACTGCGCCTGCGCACAGTTTGAATTCAGGGGCAGTTATTGAGGAAGATGAAGGTGACTTCAGCCCTGGGACCCCGACCACAACATCACGCCTGCGCAAGTATAGAAGAAGCTTCTCGAATCTAATTATAATAAGAGTCATAAATATGTAATAGGTGCTTATGAATAGTCATGTCTTCACACTATAACTATCTGCTTGTTAGATTGTTCGGTGTGCGAGCTTTGGAGGAGGACCCCCTCGCACTCGCCGGCGAATAAACACATACCTGCTTTATAACCCTTATCGGAGTTCGAGAGTTTGATTCTGCAAAACACCATCTAAGGCTGCCGTGGCAATGGTGGCAACTTTCTTTTCCGTATGGTAACACTTTAAACAATTAATAACACATTGCCACGGTTTCATTAATTTTTGTGCAGCCTTATCATCATCTATAACTTTATGCCAAAGAATATCACCTAATTCACTCCATTTCTGTTCCTCAAACAAGTCCCCAGAGTTTCGAAATAAACTGTGTTCACGCCCATAGGTGATCTCTGCTCAGATCTAACTCTGATACTTTACCTTTCTTTAAGAAATCAATAAATAATTGTGGAGCTACTTCCTCTTCCATGCTAGTCGACTAGTCTATCCCTTTAGTGCAGCCTCTGGTACTTTATAAACAAACCGTAAGCTGTTTTTACCCTGTACCTTGTAAGCCTAGATGCTACGCCAGCGTAAAACTGTCTGCTGACCCACCGCCTTGCTGCAAGGTTGGCGCTTTTGCAGCCATTGTCTCTCGAGTAGCTCCCCCCCAGACAGCGAGGTTTTTTTCGCCCCAGGCACGAGATGGACTTCTAACGCCAGCGTCAAACCGCCTTTCTGCCTGCTGCTCACTGCATAGTCAGCACTTCTCTGGGCTCTCCGTTTGGTCCTGAAGTCGGGAACAACCTGGTTCTGGTCCCTCCGGTCCCTGGTTCGGGCGCCAAAATTGTAGATACCACAGAGAGGGAAGCTATGGACAACCAGTATGATCGATAAAAAAACTTCAACTTTATTAGCAGGTTTGGCTAGGTTATATAGTGTCTTAACAAAGCAAAGGCATTTACTTAACAACAGACTTCTAATTGGCTACTTGCTTAAAGGTTGGAAGCTGTGGAAATTTTTTCATATCCCAGGCTCATTCCCAGGGAAGCTATCTCTTACGTCTCAGGCTCGATATCTCTTGTTTCGCATACAATTCCTGCTTCAAAGGTATCTTGTCCCTACGATGTTGCTACACAGGGGAGTTGTTGATTAACTGTTCCAGGGAGCAGTGGCTTTGTTCATTTAACCATTCCCCTACACTGAGCAGCTCCAGACTAGGAAAAGTCTGGCTGGAAACTCCCTGGAGGAGAAGGACCTGGGGGTGTTGGTTGACAACTGAACATGAGCCAGCAGTGGCCTAAGTGGCCGAGAAGGCCAATGGCATCCTGGCTTGGATAAGAAACGGTGTGAACAGCAGGTCCAGGGAGGTTATTCTCCCTTTGTACTCAGCACTGGTGAGACCGCTCTTTGAATCCTGTGTTCAGTTCTGGGCCCCTCACCACAAGAAGGATGCTGAGGCTCTGGAGCGAGTCCAGAGAAGAGCAACGAAGCTAGTGAAGGGGCTGGAGGACAGGCCTTATGAGGAACGGCTGAGAGAGCTGGGGTTGTTTAGCCTGGAGAAGAGGAGGCTGAGGGGAGACCTTATTGCTCTCTACAACTACCTGAAAGGAGGTTGTAGAGAGGAGGGTGCTGGAATTTTCTCCCAAGTGACAGGGGACAGGACAAGAGGGAATGGCCTCAAGCTGCACCAGAGGAGGTTTAGGCTGAACATTAGGAAAAAATTTTTCACAGAAAGGGTCACTGGGCACTGGCAGAGGCTGCCCAGGGAGGTGGTTGATTCGCCTTCTCTGGAGGGGATTAAGGCATGGGTGGATGAGTGTTACAACACTGTAAGGGTTAAAATATACTGTGCGAGTCCTCAGACCCCATATGAAAAAACTGCCTATGTTAAAGTGAATATAAAACTTGAAGATGATAATAAAACATTTAAATCATATCTCTAAATACTAATATCTATCAAAGCTATCATATAATTTTTAAAAGATCCTGACAATGTAATTTGGTGATTTTTTTTAAATTATTTAAATATTTCTTTAAAGGTTTCTAGGAAAAATACTAATTTAAGATCTTAAAGATAGTCTCGATTTTTAAATGTTCATTTCTTAACTTTTTAACAGAGAGATAACCAGGCACATTGAAATCCAAATTCTAGTGGCAAGCTAAGTTTAGTGAGATATTAACAGGTAAGCATTAAAATTCTGCATAATACCATATTTATGTTGTAAAACATTTTTTGAATGTTGCATAAAATACTATTTTCCCCTTTTTTTGTAAAAAACTGTATAATCAAATACCATTAGATGTGGGAACATTTTACAGAGAAGAGGGCCTGGATGCTGTGAGACTGAACAACTTTAACAAGACCTTGAAGCAGAGAACCGAAAGATAAAGAAGTACCAACTGAAAGGAAAACAACGGAAGAGAACTATCAACATAGTTAACTTTAGTGTAACTTGGTTTCCTAGCATGCATGGTAGTTTAGCCAATAATATGTTAGTAATAGCTTTATGGACAGCTAACTTTAACCAATAATACACTGTAGTTACCCTCGTGGGCAAACAGTTATGTAACCAAATAGAAAATATAAAGAAACAGCTAAGCTCAATAAATTGAACACTTGCTGATCATATTGATCTCTGCATGTGATTCCGTGATCTCTCGTCAACAATTAGAAATAATTATTAGCATTGTGCAGGGTTTATATGAAAAGCTGTAAATTCTTTAATTTGTGATCACACTGCTGTAGTTAAAATGACGTCAACATAAACTTGATAATTCTAATCTTTGTTGGAATGGAAAAATTTTTCCTAATGTCTCTTGGGCCAAGTGGTGATTTGTTAACCAAAAAAAAAAAAAAGATATTATTGCCTTGTAAGGCAAGAGACAGTGGGATACAGAAGGGAGAAGACTGCAGGTCCCTGGTTGCTGCTAAGAGTTGTAGATAATTGTGCTAAAAACAGACTTTGCAAGGTTGAAAAACAAGAAAGCATAACTGAGCCATTTGGACAAGTGGAAAAGCACTGCCTCAACGAGGCCAGGTGATAAAAGGGATTGCTTTTGCTTAAAAAAGGTCAACACTCGGAGTCTGTACCTCAACATGCCACAAACATCCAATCTAAACTTCCCCTGATCCAGCTTAAGGCCATTCCTTCTTGTCCTATTGCCTATCACCTGGGAGAAGAGATCATAACCTACCTCTCTACAACCTCCTTTTAGGTAGTTGTAGAGACCAATATGGTCTCCCCTCAGCCTCCTCTTCTCCAGGCTAAACAACCCCAGTTCCCTCAGCTGCTCCTTGTAGGACTATTTCTCCAGCCCCTTCACCAGCTTTGTTACTCTTCTCTGGATGCGCTCTAGGACCTCAATGTCTTTCTTATAGTGAGGGGCTCAAAAATGAACACAGTATTCGACGTGTGGCCTCACCAGTGCTGAGTACAGGCAGAGAATCACTTCCCTGGTCCTACTGATCACAGCGTTTCTGATGCAACACAAGATGCTATTGGCCTTCTTGGTCACCTGGGCACAATGTTGGCTCATGTTCAGCCAGCTGTCGACCAACATCCCCAGGTCTTTGTCTGCCAGGCAGCTTTCCAGCCAGTGTTCCCCAAGCCTGTACCGCTGCAAGGGGTTGTTGTGTCCCAAGTGCAGGACTCTGCATTTGGCCTTGTTGAACCTAATCCCATTGGCCTCAGCCCATCGATCCAGCCTTATTCTTTCCTTCCTCTTTCATTTCCATGAAAGCCTCTCTCAGAGGCTTTCATGCATACTCTCTGATCTCCATAAAGCTTAGAGGGAGACGTACATGAGGGACATGTTAAGGAGACATGATGCAGAATTAAAGTGAGACAGTGGTAGGTTGGCTTGGCAAGGAAAGCATGCAGGGTGATTTGGACAGGACACCTCCTAATGAACAAATTAAAGTTCTGTGATTCAATTGCCATTACAGAAACGTGGTGGGCCGACTCATATAACTAGAGTGCTTCTCTGGTAGGATATAAACATTTCAGGCAGGATAGGAAAAGTAGGAGAGGTGGTGGGGTAGCCCTCTATGTTAGAGAGTGCTTTGACACCCTTGAGCTTGATAATGGTGACAATAGGATTGAGGAACATCAGGGAGGGAAGTAGCTGGGAAACTCCCTTCCCTGGGAAACTCCCTTCCCTGATCCATGAGATGGACTACTACCAGAGGGTAGTAGTCCAGACAGGTAATGATGGCCTAGCAAACAGAAAAGCTAAGGACATCAAAAAAGACTTCAAGGCCCTTGGGAAGATGATGGAGGGCTCTGGGGCACAGGTGGTGTTCTGCTCCATCCCCAGGCTACACGGAGTGGACCTGCAGGTTACTAAGAAGGACTCGATTAATGCCTGGCTCCAAACCTGGTGTGAGGAAAAGGGCTTTGGGTTCTTTGATAATGGGGTGGTTCGTGCACCCCCTGACATGGGTGCAAAGGTTGGGGCACATGGGTCTCCTAGCGGGGCTAAGGCCCTTGCTAAAAACTTAGCTAAGCTCATAAATCGAGCTTTAAACTAGATGTGAAAGGGGAGGGGATTGAGTCCAGGCTAGGCAAGTGCGTGCCTGGATGTGGGCCACTAGAGTCTAGGAGAGGGCATGCTGGTGAGGACCGCCTGTGGGTTAAAATTGGAGGAGCCCATAAGAAGCTAGATTTTGTGATGGGAGTCTGTTACAGGCCACCCAGCCAAGGAGAAGCAGCTGATGAGCTCTTCTTTAAACAGCTGGGGTCAATCTCCAAGTCAATGCCTCTTGTCCTTGTGGGAGACTTCAGTCTCCCTGATATCTGCTGGGAGTACAATACAGCAGAAAGGAAGCAGTCTAGGAGGTTCCTGGAGTGCGTGGAAGACAACTTCCTTGCACAGCTGCTGAATGAACCTACGAGGGGAAGGTGCCCTCCTGGACTTGCTGTTTGTCAACAGAGAGGGCCTTGTGGGGGATGTGACAGTAGGGGGTCGCCTAGGACTTAGTGATCATGAGATGATAGGGTTTTCAGTTCTAGGTGAAGAGGGTGGTAAGCAGGACAGTAGCATTAAACTTCCAGAGGGCAGACTTTGAACTCTTTAGAAGGCTGGTTGGCAAAGTCTCCTTGGAGACAGTACTTGAGGGCAAGGGAGCCCATGAGGGCTGGGAGCTCTTCAAAAAGGAGATCCTAGCAGCTCAGGAGAAAGCCATCCCCGTGTTCTGGAAAAAAGGCCAGCAGGGGAAAAAAACAGCTTGATTGAGTAGAGAAATCTTGAGTGATATTAGGAAGAAGAGGAATATTTATAGACTCTGGAAGAGGGGACAGACCTCTTGGGTGGACTACAGGAGGGAAGTGAGGCTGTGTAGGGAAAAAATCAGAGGGGCTATGGTTCAACTAGAAATCAGATTGGCTAAGTCTGTAAAAGACAACAAAAAATCCTTCTATAAATATATAAATAATAAAAGGAGGACAAGGGAGACCATACAGTCCCTTTTGGACACAGAGGGAACAACGGTGGCAGGGGATGAGGAGAAGGCTGAGGTACTTAATGCCTTCTTTGCCTCAGTCTTTAATTGTAAAGAAAGCTGTTCCCTCTGTGTAGAAACCCCAGAAATAGAGGAGCAATAAGAGGCTCCCATGGTCCAAGAGGAGGTGGTCAGAGCCCTGCTTGGCCAACTGGACACCCACAAGTCTATGGGGCCAGATGGGATTCATCCTAGGGTTTTGAGGGAGCTGGCGGATGTATTGACCATACCCCTTTCCATCATCTTCCAGCAGTCCTGGAAGACTGGGGAGGTACCTCTGGACTGGAGGCTGGCTGATGTTGTGCCCATTTACAAGAAGGGTAGCAGGGAGGATCTGGGGAACTACAGGCCAGTCAGTCTGACCTCAGTGCCAGGGAAAGTCATGTAACAGGTGATCTTGAGTGCTATCATGAAGCACTTGCAAGAGAACCGGGTGATCAGGCCCAGTCAACATGGGTTCACAAAAGGCAGGTCTTGCCAAACCAAGAGAGGGACCTGGGGGTGTTGGTCGACAGCCGACTGAACATGAGCCAGCAGTGTGCCCAGGTGGCCAAGAAGGCCAATGGCATCCTGGCTTGTATCAGAAATGGTGTGACCAGCAGGTCCAGGGAGGTGATTCTCCCTCTGTACTCAGCACTGGTGTGGCCGCTCCTTGAATACTGAGTACCTGAAAGGAGGTTGTAGAGAGGAGGGAGCTTGCCTTGGACTTGATGATCCGATGGGTCCCTTCCAACCTGGTTGTTCTATGATTGTCTGATTCTATGAGTTTCTGTGGGTAAAAATCAGAGGAGCCCACAAAAAGGCAGATACTGTGATGGAAGTCTGTTATAGACCACCTAGCCAGGAAGAAGAGGCTGATGAGCTTTTTTGCAAACAACTGGGAGAAGTCTCAAAATCACTAGTTCTTGTCTTTGTGGGAGGCTTTAACCTACCCGATGTCTGCTGGAAGTACAATACAGTAGAAAGGAAGCAGTCCAGGAGGTTCCTGGAGTGCATGGAAGACAACTTCCTCACACAACTGGTGAGCAAACCAACAAGGGAACGTGCCCTCCTGAACCTGCTGTTTGTGAACAGAGAAGACCTTATGGGGGATGTAACAGTTGGAGGACAACCGGGGCAAAGGAATCATGAGGTGGTAGAAGTCTCAGTTCTAGGTGAGGTGAGGAGGAGAATTAGCAGAATGGCCACTTTAGACTTCCAGAGGGCAGACTTTGGACTATTCAGAAGGCTGGTTGATAAAGTTCCATGGGAGATAGTCCTTAAGGGCAAAGGAGACCAAGAGGGCTGGGTACTCTTCAAGAAGGAAAACCATTCCACATTCACAAGTCTATGGGGCTGGATGGGATAAATCAAAGAGTATTGAGGGAGTTGGTGAACGTGCTTGTCAAACTCCTTTCCATCATCTACCAGCAGTCCTGGCTGACTGGGGAAATTCCACTTGACTGGAGGCTGTCACATGTTACATCCATTTACAAGAAGGGTAGGAGGGAGGATCCAGGAAACTACAGGCCTGTCAGTCTGACCTCAGTGCTGAGGAAGGTCATGGAGCAGGTCATCATGAGTGCTATCACAGAGTATATCATAGAATAATAGAATCATAGAACAACCAGGTTGGAAGAGACCCATCGGATCATCGAGTCAAACCATTCCTATCAAACACTAAATCATGCCCCTCAGCACCTCGTCCCCCCATGCCTTAAACACCTCCAGGGAAGGTGAATCAACCACCTCCCTGGGTAGCTTCTGCCAGTGCCCAGTGACCATTTCCGTGAATTTTTTTTTCCCTAATGTCTAGCCTAAATCTCCCCTGGCAGAGCTTAAGACCATTTCTTCTTGTCCTGTCCCCTGTCACTTGGGAGAAGAGGCCATTACCCTCCTCTCTACAACCTCCCCTCAGGTAGTTATAGTGATTCTATGATTCTTTGTGATGTACTTGAATTGTATGCACACAATTGAGGAAGTGCCAGCAGGGCAACATTATGGGGAAGGCTCCTCATATCTTTTCTGGGAAATTAGCATGCCTGTGTGCCTCTCTGAAATTTCTGTACACTAAAGCATGTAACATGGGGAACAAGCAGGAGGAATGAAAGGACTGCATGCAATTGCAGGGCTACAGTCTCATTAGGATCATAGAGACATGGGGGGATAGCCTGCCCGGACAAGTGGAAGGTCCTACGCAGTGTGTCAACTCGTAGGTCTCCAAAGTCACTGCAAGAGGGTCCAGCTTTTATATTGTTAAATAAAAAACTTATATCATGGGGAATCCCTGGGCCCAGCTGTCCATTAACCCCCCTCTCTTGAAGCTTCAGCCATAGCTCCAGAAGGGAGATAAGGAGACAGCCAAATATCTGTTATTTCTAAAGTAAGGGGGCTGTTGAGGTACAACACTCCTTCATAGTTCTTCTCCTTTCACAGTGTTCATGCTTGTGCTGGTTGGTCAACCAGGTATTGTTGCTTTTTTTCACCACCTGTGTGTGCTAGAGAAGCTACAATTAAGGTGGCACAGCTGAATTCTACTGATAATGCAACTATGACACATTTTCTCACACTCTATGTATTAAAAATAGCACAGCACAATTCTACTGTGTCATGCCCTGGACCACGAGCTATACACTTGCGTCTGGGCTTCTTTCAACCTGCACAGTTGAAAGAAGGTTGTTTGTTTATCTGTGCAGCGATCTAGAGGCTGACAAGGTCACTCCCAGGGTGAAAATCAGAAGCAAAATTTATTCTGGCTTTGACCAAAATAAACAGACCAAAATACTCAAGTGCACAACCAAGATATGAGGAAGCAACTTTCCAAAATTGCAGAAAACAGATTTCAGTCTGTTCAGATCACAGTCTGATCCCTGAATGCAGCCAAGGTCCCTCAGATTTGATCTGACACACACTGATACCAGTCAAGAAACAGTAAGGTAAATAGAGAGAGAGAGAGAGAGAGAGAGAAGGGTAAAAAAAGAATCACGGGGCACTGCAGCAGCAACTTCTTCCAGTCTGCATGGTCCAGGCTCATACGATTGAGGTGATGGGAGCATACACACCGCGTGGCTCCTTGCAAGTTGTTTTATAAGGGCAGTCTGTGCCCCATCAGCATGTATGGGGATTGTCTTGCCACGTGTGTGCAGATGCTCTTTCAGGAGGGTCCGACTAGGGCAGTCAGGCGGGTGTGACAGCGGGGGAAGCACCTGCCACTACATCTCCCCCCATAGCAGCCAGCTTAGGACCATGAGTTCGGTCAGGCGAGGAGGAGCAGTGCTTACTCCTGCACCTCCCCTCCCATTGAACCTGGCATCACAGGCAAGGCCCTCAGGCGATATCCTAAGATCAGTCTTTGGGGAGCACCTACTGCTGCATGCCCTCCGCTATTCATTGCTGGTACTACAAAAGAAGGGCAGAAATGGCCATCCTTCAGACGAAATGTTTAAGGCAAAGAAAGGAGTAAAGTTGGACTTTACATATTGATAACAGCAATGGGAGAAGTTACAGATTAAACAGTGCACACAACAATGCAATATGAATAATCCATGGGTCACCTGTTTTGGTTTAAGCATGTTGATCAGGCCCTGTCGCTCCAGAGTGCTGCCATGGATGGACACAGCCTCTTTAGGAAGAACTGTCTGGGATAAGTGTCGAGTCAGACTGGATATTTTTGCCTTAAACATTTTGTCCAGTGGGCAACAGTGCAGGACCAGGCATGACTTTCCCCCGCTAGCCTGCTCCCCCCCCCCCACCCCCCACCCCCCCCCACTGGGGTGGGGGACTGGGGCATGCGGCCACGCCGGGCAGGGGCATGTGGTCAGGACTCCCAGGGGAGCGGTCTGCCATGGGGGCACTGGGCCACAGGGGCACCTCTCCAAGCTCTCTGCCGTGCCAGCACTGAGGCACAGACCTGGATCGGAGCAGCCTGGACCACATGACCGGACCACATGGTGATACAGTAACTTCCTATTTCTTCCCTTTCTCTTTCTGTCTTTCTCTCTACATCCCTCCTCTCTCCCTGACCTCACGGTGTGCATGTCTGCTTGGATCATAGAGGGTTGGGTTGTTACCAGGGGTTCATTTCTGTAACTTCGGGCGACTGCGTTCCCCAGCTCTTTGTTGTTTGCCCCAGCATCCAAGTGTGTTTAGGTTTGCTGGAGTTGGAAATAAATACTGTTTTGATATTCACCCTGGGAGTAACCTTATTGGCTTCCAGATCGCCACACAGACAAACAGATCCACTTTTCCTCCCCCTTTGTCTGGGTTAAGACAATAAGGAAGGGGAGTCTTTCATGAGCAGTGGGAATGCCTGGAGCATTGCCTAAGAGCAGACAATGAGACATTTGAGAGCTTTTAAGTTAGGATTAGAAAGCAAACCAACACAGGTGATGTTGTGGATGACTGCTACAGACTGCTTGGTCAGGAAGTAGATGATTTTTATTCAGGTAAGTACAAGAATCTTCATATTTGGAGGACATGAATTTCAACCACGGCAATACCTACTGGAGGGACAGCACAACAGGACATAAGCATGTCCACCAAATATAAAGATTCTTGTACTTATCTGTAGAAGTTGAAAGCAAGGTCAAATCACACAAGAGGAATACCAAGACACTGTCCAAGTGTGTTTGGGACAGGGTTAGAAAAGCCAAAGCCCATCTGGAGTTGAATCTGTTAAAGGATATAAACAACAATCACAAAAGTTACCGTAGGTACATTAGTCACAGTGGGAAGACTAGGGAAAACATGGGTCTACTGCTGAATGGGGCAGGGGAAGTACTGAAGAAGGATATGGTAGAGGTTGAGATATTTAATGTTGTCTCCACTTTATTTTAGTTCCTAAAATTTGCCTTCAGGACTCCCAGACCCCTGAAAACAGAGGAAAAGTCTGGAGCAAAGAAGACTTATCCTTAATGGCGGAGGATATATCAGGGAACAAACTGGACACAAACAAGTCCAGCTGATATTTTTTATCTTGACTTTAAGCAAGGCTTTTGACAGTATCTTATAGAACATATTCATAGACAAACTGATGAAGTATAGGTTAGATAAGTGAACAGAGAGATGGACTGAGAACTGGCTGAACTGCCAGTGGTGAGTGATACAAAGCTGTGTTGGAGGCTGGTTCTGTGTTCTGACTCAAAATGATTCTTGAAAGTATGTCTGACTGAGGGGATTGATGCACGGACTACTGCCTGATGAGCAGAAGACCTTTATTTAGGTTTACTGGCTCCTTTATATATGTTAACTAGTAAGAACACGGGCTGTTTTTCTTTACAATGATTGGTTGTTTTTGCTACTTGTTCCCATGCATACAATGTGGTGTTATACGATTGGCCAAGATTAACTGTTCATGCCTTCTTCATGCTTCTTCTCTCAGCCAAGGTCTTTCAAGGACAGCCTCCATTTTCCTGTATCTTTCAGCCTGCAAAAACCTCCACAATTCCCCCTTTTTGTTTTTCAACTAAAGCACCTAATAATGTCCACAAAGTCGTCATTCACCCCATGTTTTACAGTTGTTTTTGCTCTTGCCTCAACGTATGGACGTATCCATTTGGCTGGTACCCATCAAGGTCCTTTATCTGTAACGACACAAGCATAACCTCTTCCCCAAGTTAATAACTTGAAAGGGTCTTCCCATTTTTGTGTGTCTATAGATTTGACTAATACCTGAACATCATCATGTTGACTTAATCTATCTGTCATTGCATGAAAGTGTTTAACAATTTGTGGTACTGTATCTGACCCATTTAACCGTAAAAAATTCATAACATGCAATGCTTTATGTAACCTATTTGGTGGAGATTCCCCAAATTCTCCTCCTTTTTGTTTTTCTAAAATTGATTTCGATATCAAATGAATGCGTTCAATGATAGCCTGACCAGTGGGAGAGTGGGGGATTCCGATAAGATGGGTAATTAGCCATTGTTCAATAAAGCATTGTGTGCTATGAGCAACATAAGCTGGACCATTAACAGTTTTTAATTTGTGTGGAATTCCTAAAACAGCATAAGTTTGTCGAAAGTGAGTTTGAACATGCCAACTTGTCTCTCCTGTAAGAGCTGTGTCCCATATAGCTTGCGAAAAAGTATCTATTCAAACATGAACATACTGTTTGCTAACACAAATTCGCTCTGCAAATTCAAATATATATTCACTAAAATTCAGTCACTAACTTTAAAAAACAATACAAAAAATCAAGTTATTAATGGTATGATTCATAATTATTTTTTTTAGTATTTTATTTGTGTGTGAAAATTGCTCTAGTATTGTTCCTTGGAAATCTGTTTATGCCTCAAATCTGAAAATTAAATCTCTGCTAAAGAAAACAAAAAAAAGGTCAGCCATGAACCTCTGGCAAGAGAATGCAATATCACAATAAGAAGTTACATGAAACCAAATATGTGATCACTGAATATATTTCATAGGATCATAGAATCAACAGGTTGGAAGAGACCCACTGGATCATTGAGTCCAACCGTTCCTATCAAACACTAAACCAAGTCCCTCAGGACATCGTCTACCCGTGCCTTAAACACCTCCAGGGAAGGTGAATCAACCACCTCCCTGGGCAGCCTATTCCAATGCCCAAGGACCCTTTTGGTGAAAAACTTCCTCCTGATGTCTAGCCTAAATCTCCCCTGGTGGAGTTTGAGACCATTCCCTCTTGTCCTGTCCCCTGTCACTTGGGAGAAGAGGCCAGCTCATTCCTCTCCACAACCTCCTTTCAGGTAGTTACAGAGAGCAATGAGGTCTCCTCTCAGCCTCCTCTTCTCCAGGCTAAACAACCCCAGCTCTCTCAGCTGATCCTCATAGGGCCTGTTCTCCAGTCCCTTCACCAGCTTTGTCGCTCTTCTCTGGACTCGCTCCAGAGCCTCAACATCCTTCTTGTGGTGAGGGGCCCAGAACTAAACACAGGATTCAAGGAGCGGTCTCACCAGTACAGAGTACAGAGGGAGAATAACCTCCCTGGACGTGCTGGTCACACCATTTCTGATCCAAGCCAGGATGCCATTGGCCTTCTTGGCCACCTGGGCACACTGCTGGCTCATGTTCAGTCGGCTGTCGACCAACACCCCCAGGGCCTTCTCCTCCAGGCAGCTCTCCAGCCAGACTTCTAGTTTGTAGCTCTGCATAGGGTTGTTGTGCCCCAAGTGCAGGACCCAGCATTTGGCTGTGTTAAACCTCATGCCGTTGGACTGAGCCCAGCGGTCCAGTCTGTTTAGGTCCCTTTGCAGAGTCTCCCTACCCTCCAGCAGATCGACACTTCCACCCAGCTTAGTGTTGCCTGCAAACTTGCTAAGGGTGCACTCAATGCCTTCATCCAGGTCATTGAACAGGGCTGGACCCAGCCCTGAGCCCTGGGGAACCCCACTTGTAACTGGCCTCCAGCTGGAGTTAACTCCATTTACCACCACTCTTTGGGCCCGGCCATCCAACCAGTTTTCCACCCAGGAGAGTGTGCAGCTGTCCAGGCCAGAGGCTGACAGTTTCTGAAGCAGAATGCTATGAGAAACTGTGTCAAAGGCTTTACTGAAGTCCAGGAAGACCACATCCACGGCCTTTCCCTCATCCAGCAGCCGAGTCACTTTGTCATAGAATGTAATCAGGTTGGTTTGGCAAGACCTGCCTTTGGTGAACCCGTGTTGACTGGGCCTGATCACCCGGTTGTCTTGCATGTGCTCCATGATAGCACTCAAGATCCCCTGTTCCATGACTTTCCCTGGCACTGAGGTCAGACTGACAGGCCTGTAGTTCCCTGGATCCTCCCTGCGACCCTTCTTGTAAATGGGCACAACATCAGTCAGCCTCCAGTCCAGTGGAACTTTCCCAGTCAGCCAGGACTGTTGGAAGATGATGGAAAGGGGTTTTCAATTTAAATCACATTTTAGTTCATTTAAAAATGAACGTAAATATAATTTTAGTCTTTTATATCAAATCCTTTGAGATGGCAATTGTCAAGATCACCTGTTTCATACATAATGCATTTTGCTTTACTGCTTCACTGTCAATTAATAACTTTCAGAATTGAATTATTTGTGAATAAGGATAGGAATATTGCTCATGGCTGAATGCTATATTGTCTATTACTTACTTCTACTAAACACAATTCTGCCTAGAGTCTACTTATATACATAACATTCTAGAGTAGCAGAAATCAGCTGCCTTTGTCCACCCCCTACTTCGGTGTAACTACACTTACACTTCTCATTTAACCAAAAGTTCCATTTGTGAGAATACTGTTCCCAAAAGCATAGGAAAAAACCACCCCTATATATATTGCCATTTTTTTTCTTTTTAAAAAGCTCTTGAGGGTTTTTTAAAAAAAAAAAAATCTTCTATTTATGTTCTGTAGTTCTTTTTAAAGCCAGGCTATCTGGAATGTTGCACTAGTTGCATCAAAGTCCTGAGCAGAAGAGTTATGGGTCCCAGGATTCATGTATTAGACATTAAATGATTCCAGTACCTTACTTGTTCTTAATATTTCTTTTTCAATCAGTTAACCTTTTATATTTCCATCACTTTCTCTCTTTCTCAGCATAACATATTCAGAGAACGCCAAACATGCTGTGAAATTACTCTCACAGATTTTTGTAACAAGTTCTTGCAGTATTCCAAGGCTGAAATGAAGAAAGCAGTAGAACTTTCATCATAATCCCTGCTCAGCAAAACAGAACCAGGAGATTACAGCAAAAAAATCATGTATAAAACATATTTTAGTGTTTGTTTATTCTGACCCCCCCATCAGTCTGCTGCAGAAAAGCTTGTGGAGGATCGTGTTACAACACTTATGTGGCCCTTAGCTAATATATTTCATTACTTATTATTGCAATTCATAACTTAGCTAAGAATCAAATAACTTATTTTCTCCTTCCTCATTAAAATAGTAAGAAAATAGTTCAGATAATTTTACATTCATCCTTGTGAACACTTCACAGAAGCAAAATGCTTCCTAGTCAATCTGTTTCCTTCAAGCAAAAGTTTATACAGCACAGTAAAAAAGAAAAGTCCCCATGGAAGCCTTTAGATAAGACAGTCTGTTTTTCTTCCTCTGGAAGCGTAGCTCCTCATTTTCATATGGAATTATTTTGTTCTTCTTAAAGAGAGCTTAAAAGTAAATGAGATTCAAACTCAAAGGTACTAGTCGAGAGTTTAATATACAAAATACATCATAAATAAAAGAAGTTTTCTGTACCTTAGCACATATCTTGCCAATTAACAGACTAATCACCACAGAATCATAGAATGGTTTGGGTTGGAAGCTCATCCAGTTCCAACCCCTGCCATGGGCAGGGACACCTCCCATGGGATCAGGTTGCTCAAAGCCCCATCCAACCTTACCTTGAACAACACCTCCAGGGTGTGGCCCTGGGCAACCTGGCTGCTATAAGGACCACATTTGTCCAAAGTTGACACATGTAACATATGGATACAATATGTAAGAATATGTATTTATCAATTTTAAACTCAACTCTGGAATCCTTAATGGTATCATGGACATGGAACTAATGGTACATGTTGAAAGGAATTTTCTTGTAATTTATGTATGGCCCAAACAGCAGGGAATCAATCACATTTCTGAGCTAACTGACCCTACCTAAACACGCTGTATGAATAAAACATTGCAGTATGTAATACAAGACTCTCCTGATACAACATGATTTGATAGCATGGCTTTTCCAAGGGCAAACCAAAACCACCTGAAGATCAGTTATATTAGAATGCAAACCAAAAATACAGTCCTTCTACAAAGGAAAAAAAAAAAACAAAACAAACCACAAAAAAAAAAACAACCCCAAACCCCAAACAACAGACTGAGAAAAAAAAAGAAAAGCAAGGTTACCCATAAAAGCCTCCCCACTTGCTGCCCTGGCAAGCCAGTTCCTCCCAGACAGACTTGCCCTTGAGGACACGACCCTCCCGCTGCCTCCTCATCCTTCCCCAGAGCAGGAGCTGCTGCTGGCTTCCTCTCAGCTGGTGGTGAGTCTTCCATATGTTCGGGGGGAGGTTATTCCATGCTCCCTTTCCCAAAATGACTTCAGTGCAACACTGCTGGTACAGACTTCCAGAAGCATGTGAAAAAATCTCCCTGTATTAAGAGTCTACAAAGCACATTGGGAATCACTCAAAGGGAAAGGTGTTGTATACATAAAAGGTGTTGGCAACAGTGGCTGTAGCATTGTGTGGTTGTAGAAAACTGTCCTCTGAGGAAGAAGTGAATTACCCTTTTTCCTCTACTAACAACAAGAAATAAATATATATAAAAGAGAGAAAAAAGCATTTTGATAAAAGATTTCTTGTGATTTACTATGTGGGAGACCAAATGCATCTGAGTTTGATCCCAGCTGGTTATAGTTAAAAGGACTAAGATCAAACCTTTCTAATTAATATCTTACAATATCAAGGGCGTGAATTTATCCCTAAAGCTATTATAATAAAGATATAGTAAATATATGTTTAAAATTCAATGTAATTTCACATAATTATTTCCTTGTGATACAAGTCTGTCTTTAATTACCTGTTGTTCTTCCAATCCTCCTAAGGAGCAATGCTCTCCTTACTACATTTGCAACTTGAAATGACCTTTGCTTCAATATGTTGATACACTGCAAGTAATTAAAGATAGTAATAACAATTATTTTATACTTTGCTTTCTGCATTTTCTTCACATTATTTGATGTAACTTTCAAACAAAAGACATACAGCAAATTACGTGCAGGAATCACAACAAAATGTAACTTAATCCTTTATGTACTAATAGAGTAGGACTGAGCTTCTATTAACTCATTAGTAGTATATGCATGAATATTGAAGTTATACCAACTTTGGAAAGGTGAAATTGTTAGGGTCCAAAACATTTTGCTAAGACGACGAGGCAGAGTTGCTAGCAACAAAAATGTTTATTACAAATTGTAAAAATAAATGCACATAAAAATTCATAGCTGATCGACCAGCGGTCGCCCCATGCCCAATTTGGAACGAACCCCGAAATGAGAATTCAAGGTCTTCTTATAGGGCTAAGCTTTCAGTTAAACAAAGACTTCAAAGACATGCAATTAATACAGGAATTTTACAAGCCAGATAGTAACATCGTGGTGTTAGCTCATATCTTCGGAGAAGGATTTATGGTCATCCTGAGGGGAGATGTCTCCAAAACCCCCCTTCATTCTTCTTCCCTCCCAGAGTCTGGGGCAGACAGGCCTTATCTCCAATCCGTACCAGGCCAGCAGCCCACTCTTGAAAATAAACAAGAAATAAAAATGCTCTGACAGGGGAATCCTGTCCTTCCTTGAAAATAAGCAAGAAATAAAAAAATGTTCTGACAGAAAGGGACCTGTCAGTCCTCCCCTTTTAACAGGCTCATCAATCACATCGGTGATTGATCTGGCTCAGTTTCTAGGGGTTCGTATTTGGTAAGGACCAGCATTTTTATCCTTGCTCTACGGTTCTGTACGAACTTTACAAAAGCATTTACAATGCAAGGACTTACAGTTAAAACAAGCAAAAACAAAATCAGCGTTCCAGTCAGGGCAGTTACTAACATGGTCAGCTAAGGAGACCAGCTGTACAATTATCTATACTATGCTTGCTTCAAGAGGGTCTCCTCAATCTTTCTGACTTTATTGCGTGTCTGATCAGATTTCTTCCACATGTCTAATAGCTTCTTACTTTTCACTGACAACATTACAATATACATTGGTACACCATATGGGTTAGCAAAACTGATAGTTCTCATGTTATAATAATGATAAAAGATTGTTTTGACTAGGGCAAGTTTACAGGTAATTCATGCCCTTAAGGTCAGCAAATTACTTATGGTATCTCAATAACAGATAATTAGCTTCAGTTTTATTCTCCAAAATTGATGCCTTGCATACCTACAAACACATAACTCATGGGCATAGTTACTCCAGGTATTACATGGAAGCCAGCGTAGTTTCAGATTTATATGGCAGTTTTGATAACCACATATAGGTTTTTTAAGGTTTGAATACTTGCAGGGACTCCCAAAATACATGGCGTACATCACACAAGCAGGTTTTTTTCAAACGTTTACAGAGGTATTCCACTTGTGGGAAAATAAGGTTTTTAATAATATTACAGTTCACTTTAGTTAGTCTTAATTCTCAAAGGTGTCAAGCATTCTGTTGTCCACTGACTGGTAGATGATTTTCTTTACTTGATCCGAGTTTTCCCACTCCGACTGCTGCAAAGGCTGTCAACAATACTTCGTATGGTCCATCCTGCTGTTTTCGGTGGTTATCCTGCAAAATCTTCAACAAAAAACTCATTTCCGGGTACAGATTGATCTTAAACTTTTATGCAATGCAGCTTGTTTCTCAAACGAGTTCAGCTAGTGTTGTTAGCTGATTAGGCAAATTCTCACTTAGTTCTGTGAGATCCCTTCCTGTATACTGCAACTGGTACACAGGGCTAATACTTCTTTGTTTTGTTTTTTTTTTCTTACTACTTCAAGACTTTAGCAAGGTCAAAAGAAGTGCTTGATGCCAGTATTGGCTTTTTTTTTTTTCACTCTTAGCTGTTTACTGTTTTATCAGCAACAATCCGATGATTTATTTTCTCCACCTTGCTTCAGGACTGTGATCAGTATGGAGAATGTAACTACCAATCAGTTCTTAAAGTTTCGTTAATCTTTTATCATTTTAGCATAAATGTATACCTCTACCTAACAATATTACTGCAGGCACTCTAAACAAGGTATAATTTCAACTAACAAAATTTCTGACCAGCCTGAGAAAGCATCTGTTAGTGCTAATAAATGTCAGCACGTTCTTTCCCATTTTATTGGGAGTTCAGGTGTCTATTTGCATTTTTATTATTCATACCTCAAAAGGTTTGTTTTGTTTTCTTGCCATATTGATAATCAATTTTTCTATCTTAAATCGGAATCAAGGATTTGAAGTTTACCGTCTGGAACTAAAGCAGTTTTATTCCTGCATTTTTCTGTGACCATCTTGGCCTCAAAATATCGTGCCAATTTGTTACTAATTTTACAAGCAGTATTACCTCTTTGGTGACCTTTTTAATATGTGATCATTTTTTGCTGATTCTAGTGCTTGCTTTCTGGGCTGACGTTCCTGGGGGAACGGTCTGGCTCTGATTACTTCTCTGGTGGCAGTTACTGCATATCTGGTTTTATGATGTCTTCGTTCCACGAAGCTACTTCTGTCAGTGTACCAGGAGTTTTCCGCATCTTGCTGGTTTTAAAGCAGCTTCCCTAAGGAAAGATACTGGATTCACAGTGTTAGTGGTGAATATAATCACATCTCGATCTAGAGGGGGAAGCCAGTGGCTTTTTTGCCCCAGCACCACTGAGACTGTGCATGATATCCAGTCCTTTTTACAGGGGCTTAGCTGCTGTGTCAGCACTTCTAGGGCCATCCCCTGTTTTTCATGAGCTTTTCATAAACACCAACCTGTCATTCCCAGAAGGGTTCTGAGTTCCTTTACCATTCCTGGCATGAGTGTGCAGCAAATAGCTTCCTTTTGGGCTGTCTGTGTCTTCTGGAGATCTCGAATCCAAAGTAGGCAAGTTGTCACTGTATAGGCTGGGCTTTCTGCTGAAAGTCCTGACACCTGCTCAGTTCAAAAGTCCAATAAACTTACAGTCCATCACTCACAGTCCTCTTCTGCTTGTGTGGCTCTCAGGAGGTCACATACCACAGCAGGGTTCCAGTCTCAAGTTTTCAAGATCCAGTCTCAAGTTTTCAGATTCCAGTCTCAAGTTTTCAGGTCTCAAGCTAGCTGGTCTTCAGGAATAGTTCAGCTGTTTACAATACTTTGAGGTAATACTGTTCAGGTTAGTTGCATTTTACTACCAGTTTCAGGGGGTTTTTTTGTTGTTTTTTTTTTTTTTTTAATTTTATTTAAAGGCAAGTCACTTCTGCTTTCAGCCAATATCAAGAAGGAGCAGAGTCCTGGACCGCTGGGCAGAGTTCAATGGCATGAGCTTTAACAAGGCCAAATGCCGGGTCCTGCACTTGGGGCACAACAACCCTATGCAGAGCTACAGACTAGGAGAAGTCTGGCTGGAAAACTGCCAGGAGGAGAGGGACCTGGGGGTGTTGGTCAACAGCCGACTGAACATGAGCCAGCAGTGTGCCCAGGTGGCCAAGAAGGCCAATGGCATCCTGGCTTGTATCAGAAACGGTGTGACCAGCAGGTCCAGGGAGGTGATTCTCCCTCTGTACTCAGCACTGGTGAGGCCGCTCCTTGAATCCTGTGTTTAGTTCTGGGCCCCTCACCACAAGAAGGATGTTGAGGCTCTGGAGCAAATCCAGAGAAGAGCGACGAGGCTGGAGAAGGGACTGGAGAACAGGTCCTATGAGGAGCGGCTGAGAGAGCTGGGGTTGTTTAGCCTGGAGAAGAGGAGGCTGAGAGGAGACCTCATTACTCTCTACAACTACCTGAAGGGAGGTTGTGGAGAGGAGGGTGCTGGAATTTTCTCCCAAGTGACAGGGGACAGGACAAGAGGGAATGGCCTCAAGATCCACCAGGGGAGATTTAGACTGGAGATTAGGAGGAAGTTTTTCACACAGAGGGTCATTGGGCATTGGAACAGGCTGCCCAGGGAGGTGGTTGATTCACCTTCCCTTGAGGTGTTTAAGCATGGGTGGATGAGGTCCTGAGGGACATGGTTTAGTGTTTGTTAGGAATGGTTGGACTAGATGATCCGATGGGTCCCTTCCAACCTGGTTGTTCTATGATTCTATGATTCTAGGAGAGGGCATCTTTCAAATCCAGTACGGTAAACTACAATTCATTTTAACACTGTTTGGCAAGGTACAGGTATTTACTACTACTGGATGTAGCTTTTATCTAGTTCCTTTATAGGAAATATTGGAGCATTATATTCTGCCTCACATTTCTCTAATAACTCATATTGTCAATAATTAATTTTATCTTTTTTACAACTTCTCTAATCACAGAGGGTGTTACCTGACATGGGCCAAATTTACCTTTTCATGCTTCACATTTCTAGTCTTTCAGATATCTCAGAAGTCCACATGTCTGGATAAACCTGCTTCAGAACTTTTGTTGTCACTGTGTTCTTGTACCTGTCTTAAAGACAAACTCAATACTTTGATTAGTTGAAGATCTCTCACTTTAAAATTTGTATCCCCTGCCCCAAATACTGTTTCCATCTCTAACTGCTTTAGTAAATCTCATTAAAGTCTAGGGGCTCCTAGCTAATAAATTGAGGTATACTCACTTGTTTTTCAGTTCATACTTAACAGATTACCCAAGGATTGCTTTCTCAGTTTGGCCAGCAGCTTCTATTGCAGTCACAATATTTCATTTTGATTTACAGGATTACACAGAGGTTCCCGTACTTATCAAGAACATAACTTCTTGCATTTTTCAACTTACGTTACTCAAGTTCAGCTACAGTACCCAATTCTGATTCTTTCATTTTACCCAAGCTCAGTTACAGCACTCGATTCTGATTTCTTACAGTATGCACATCGACTATCTCTTGATTTCAGACTCCATTCTTATGTCACATTCTTTTGCTGCTTCAGGTGATTTTGCAAATTGGAAAACAGATCTGCACACATTATTTTTTCAATTTTCTTCATACTTTACACTTGGGGCACAGGGTCATAAATGCAACGAGCTGCACTCCAACAACCAACTCGCACCACCTCTTGTTGGTCTGCTGGTTGCAAATTAGAACAGCAATAAATAAACAGGTTCTGCTGCCAAGCAGCAGATGGATTAGGGAGAGGAAACAAGTGTTCTCTCTAGGCCTGAACTTTTGTCTTTAATACCCCTCAGGTTTTACATTGGTGTAAGACAAAGCTCTATCACCTCTCTGGTGAAGGATTAATCAGGTTCCTGAAGTGGAAGGTACATTCTATAGCATCAACATGAGCGAAAAGGAAGGAAAATTCATCTTTGGACAGCCCAGAGATGCTTTTCTTTGCCCTGTGGCTTTTCAGGATGATCCTTTCTATCCTTTGCTACCAGGAAATTTTACTTTCACAAGGCCTGTCCAGAAAAAGACCCAAATGCAACATAAACTCTGTTCCACTTCTGTTTACCTCAACGGTCTTTTTCTGAGACGATGCTGTAAACACCAAAATTGAAATCCAGCTGCTCTTGCAGAGACAGAGAAAGCGCTGTAGTGACCAGTGGACCTGTCACACAAGCTCTTCCTTGCCAGCAAGGTTCTTTGCAAAGTCAGGGTCCTTGAGACAAAATTCCTTTCTCCCTCATTTTTTTGCTGCAGTCTGGATCACTGAAAACAGTCCAGTTACCCACTGGCAGGTCACTACCTGTGCAACACACGGCCTAAGGCTTCGATTTCCCCCCCCTGGAAACCAGGTAACCTTCAGGACAAAAGATTGAAAGGATTAAGTCTGATTTGTCTCTCTCAGTAGTGGAAAGGGGGAAAAGAAAAAGGAATTTCCCAGTTCATGTTTTGATATAGAGCAACATTAATTACAACAAGGTGTTACGGCCGCTTGGTGGAACACCATTTCTTTTGTGATTTAAGATCTTAGTGATCTAAAATACCTTAGCTGGCTTTTTTTTAAATGCAGCCACTCTGCCAGCTTCTCAATTCACTTGCGGATTTTCTTTGTCCTGGATCTTACATACAGGACAACTCAGACCTTAACTATTTGTTACTTACAATAAACCATGTACAATCTGGACAAGATTCATCTCATTTTTGCAACAAAACAAATACAATCCTGCACAAATATCTCATTCCACTGAAGGAAGGAACAAATCATGTTAACAAAAGGAAAATGATAGTTTAGCTTGTTCATTACTTGAAAACAAGGACAGTTTTACAGCAGAGACAAAAGACAGACTTGAAGACTTAACAGGTCCCTAGGGAATTAAGAAAGTACCATCAGAGACAAGCAGGAGAGACAAAAAAACGTGAGGACATTTAACTGCTTAACTAGGATTTCTTGGAACTCACACACATACCAACATTAACTTATTCACTTCAAAACACAAAAGAACCACACATTCACTTCAAAGCGACTTATAGTACCACAGTTTCAATTTCTGTGATTAATGTCACCCCACAAGGGGAAAATTTAAAATGTACCCTTTATCTGAGGATTGCCATCTGTTCCCGCAGGGGTCCAGTTGAGGAAGGGGAGTCTCTCCGAAAAATTTTTCGGGGGTACCCAAAGAGAGTCCCATAGGCCAGCGGACTCCACAGCCAAACAGAGAGTTTCACGTGGGTTACAAAGAACTCACACGTAACATTTTAATTTAGCTATTAAGGCAGGTACATTCTATTCAAAGCTGGAGAAAACTCAGGATTGGTCCTCAGAGTGTCTCTGACAATTAGTGATTTCAAAACTTTATATACACAAAATGATTTTCACACTCGTATTCTCTCTGAAGTTACAAGCAGACTTCCCCCCCCTCCCCCCCCGTTTTTTTTCCCGTTTCGGGAGGGCAGAACAGACTCTGATTCTGCATCAAATACTCTCTAGGATCAGATAAATTTAGGTAAGGGTGACCATATGTTAAGAATACAGTTTATACGAGCCGGATCAAATCCTGGGGATTCTCAGAAAATGGTTTGTGTGCTGCTGTTTATTCTGTTACATGCCCGATAGAATTACATGACACATGTTCGGGCAGGTTCGGGTACAATTTTGGGGGGAGAGGCAGTTCAGGTATTTTCCCGTATTGTATACTGATCCAGATCGTGTTTTAGGTGAACTTAAAAGGTCTTCATTTGTATTTTCAGGTTCCAATTGATCTTTTTGTGTCGGGTAAGGGGAGGTAAAACCAGTTTCAAATCTCTCCAGTCCCTATCCAAAATTTTCGGAGCTTGCCGTAGCGGCAAGGTTGCAGTCTTATTTTTGTATGGGACCCACGGTTTGAGCCAGGAAGGTGGCTCTTCTACAAAATAACGCGATGCCAAAATATACGGGGTCTGATTTGGGTGATTGTCCATTACAACAGATTGAACCGAATAGATTGCCTGAAGGACAAACGTTCCTTGGGGTGGCCCAGCCCACTTGGAACGTTGGCCATTGGAGCTGGCAAAGCATTTTTAATTTTCCCACATGTACTGTGTCTCCCATGAGGGCAGCTCTATTTTGGTAATTTTTAAATGCTGAATTATCAATTCAAGCAGACTGGTGTCAGATCTACTTTGACTCTGTCCCATTTTGTATCTCAAGAACACCCTAAAAGCAACGATAAACACAACAATAATTACAGTACCACAAATCTGACGCGCCAAACGCGAATACCAAAACAAGTGCCTACATTAGATGCCAATAAAAAACCAGGACAGATTCAGTTCAAGGGGAGGCAGCACACCAACCCTCTCAGATTCAGACTGGGGTGGAGTTGCCCCCCACCCCTCTCAGACTCAGACTGAGGTGGAGGGCTGCCCCCTCAACCCCCTTAGATTCAGATCGAGGAGGGGGGCTGCCCCCCCCCCCCTTCAGGGAGCGGCTGGGCGTCCCCAGCATGACTCCAACCCTGAGAACAAGACGCCGTGTCCAGGTCCAAGTTTACTTTCTCTTATTGGGTCTTTAGTTCAGATTGGACCCCAGAGAAATCAGAATCAGACCAGGTTATACTCACCTTCCTCAGAGGGAAGTTGGTTTTAGAATCAGAATTTGCTTTTTCCATTTCAGAATCAGAAATCAGATCTCCTGTCCTGCTGTGTTAGCAAAATCCTGGACGAGCCCCCAAACTGTTAAGGTCCAAAACATTTTGCTAAGACGACGAGGCAGAGTTGCTAGCAACAAAAATGTTTATTACAAATTGTAAAAATAAATGCACATAAAAATTTATAGCTGATCGACCAGCGGTCGCCCCATGCCCAATTTGGAATGAACCCCGAAATGAGAATTCAAGGTCTTCTTATAGGGCTAAGCTTTCAGTTAAACAAAGACTTCAAAGACATGCAATTAATACAGGAATTTTACAAGCCAGATAGTAACATCGTGGTGTTAGCTCATATCTTCGGAGAAGGATTTATGGTCATCCTGAGGGGAGATGTCTCCAAAACCCCCCTTCATTCTTCTTCCCTCCCAGAGTCTGGGGCAGACAGGCCTTATCTCCAATCCGTACCAGGCCAGCAGCCCACTCTTGAAAATAAACAAGAAATAAAAATGCTCTGACAGGGGAATCCTGTCCTTCCTTGAAAATAAGCAAGAAATAAAAAAATGCTCTGACAGAAAGGGACCTGTCAGAAATCATGTAAATTTTTAAGACTTTTACCAATAAAAATTTACATGCATTATTGGTATATAAGAAAAATAGTATTTTAAGCTTATAGAGACAAAAATGTAAAGCATTTTTTGCTCTTATTTTAAAACAGCAAAACAACATTGGAACCATATAACTGTTCTGGTAAAACACTTTCTAGCGCATCGCACCTCTCATCCTGACAGATTCCCCAAAGTGCTGTAGAGATTGCAAACACATGGATTGCTTCTCAAAGCACTAAAAATCTGTGCCAGGAGCACTACACTGAAGCGATTCTGGAAAGGGGATTGAAAACCAAATTATCCAGTGGAAATGATGGAGTGTAACTGTTTGGACTTGGGAGAAAGCAACTAACAAAATTCAGTCGGACTACTTGTACAAAAAATACTCAGTAAAAAGAGTCACAGAATTGGATGAAACAGAATTGTAAGGATACATGTTACTATAATGTTAATTGTAAGCATTAAAGCATGATGCATAGGGTGATTCTGCATTTTAAATTTTATTTTACATGTAAAGTAAATAAGATTTAAAAAGTGGAAGATCTGGTTAACATTTTTCTATTAAATCGACTCAAAACCCACCGAAATCTATCACGGCGGGGGCCAGTGAACCTCACAAACAAATCAATATGATTTCAGATGAAGTTCTTTTTTAAGGGTTAACTCGCAGTTTACATAGACCAAGCAGGCCAAAACATCAGGTAAACATTGATTGGTCACTTCTGCCCTAGCAACCGGCCTTCTTTGTCAATCGCCCCACCCACATAAGCTTGCAAACTCCTGCCCCCATCTGCAAGTTACTTCATTAACATAACACAACAAAGTCATTTACCACTTTTGTGACATTCCCAACTCCGCCCTGTCAGGGCACTTAAAGAAACAATTACCAATAGAAATCAGTATCATCTTCTACAGGGTTTACAATATTATATCTCTGGAAATCAAATGCCTTAACTTAAGCATAAAGTGACAGTGCCTACATAGCATCATAGGTCCATGATGTCTTTTATCATTCCCGGTAAACCGCACAGAACACTTTTGAAGAAAATAGAATTTAGTTCTTGAAAGTAGGAATTAAATGAGGAAAAATCTTAAAGGAATAACATGAACGACAATTAAAGTTTCAAACAGATGTGTTTTCTTCTTTCTCTATTTTGTATAAAAGTCATGTCCCTACTCCAGAAACCCAAGTGAAAAAAACTAATTTTGCATATAAGTGGAGTGACTTCATCACTTGATAACAGCTTATTATTTAAATGTAACAAAGATGGTGTCTCAACCCGGACAAAGGGAGGAGGAAAAAGATGGGTTCGTTTGTCTGTAACCAAAGGGTTACTCCTAGGGTGAATATCAAACAGTATTTATTTCCAGGGGGCACAACAACGAGCCGAGGTACCCAGCTGCCCGGAGTTACAGAAATATAAATCCCCGTTAACCCAAGCCCCTACGATCAAAGCAGACACGCACGCTGTGAGGTTAGGGGGAGAGGAGGGGAGAGGTAGAGAGAAAGACAGAAAAAGAGAAATAGAGACTGTATCACAACGTGGTCTGCTCGCGTGGTTTAGGCTGCTCCGGTCCAGGTCTGTGTTTCAGTCCAGGCACGGCAGTGGGGTTTGGACAGGAGTACTCAGGGCTCGGGACGGAGCCTGGTGGACCGCTCCCCTCAGGAGTCAGGACTGCCCTCAGGAGTCAGGACTGGGAGGTTGTGGAGAGGAGGGAGCTGCCCTCTTCTCCCAAGTGACAGGGGACAGGACAAGAGGGAATGGCCTCAAGCTCTGCCAGGGGAGGTTCAGGCTCCACATAAGGAAAACATTCTTCACAGAAAGGGTTGTTAGGCACTGGAACGGGTTGCCCAGGGAGGTGGTTGACTCGCGTTCCCTGGAAGTGTTTAAGGTGCGGGTGGATGAGGTACTGAGGGGCGTGGTTTAGAGATTGGTGGGAATGGTTGGACTCGATCATCCGGTGGGTCTCTTCCAGCCTGTTGATTCTATGATTCTATGAAGATACTGAACATTTTGTAGGTGATAGCGATTGTGTAACTGTCCGATGCTATCCAATACCATTTAGACTGCACTGCATTTACTATTGGTGGGCTTTACTTTGATGGGCATTTATATTTACAAAATAACCTCAACACTCCAAGGTGTTGAACCTACCTAGAACAGGAAGCAAATTCTGAATGTGTTTGAAATGAAATAATCTTTCCTTCTCTTGTAAATAAAAGCTCCCATTTGCCAAATATTGAACCTAAAATTTATCTGTACAACAATAGAACTCCCCTGTTGCATTCATGGAGTTTCACAGAGTGAAGGAATGATCCTTTCTGAAACACTATAGTTGTATTACCCATCTCATCATATACACTACTCATGTATCAGAAGGATAAAGGGCAGCCATCCATTCCTGCTTGATTGATTACTTCCGCTTTCATTATGTGGAAGGCATCACCCCACGCAGACATCAATAACAGAAAAAGCTGCAAACTGAACCATTACTTACCCCCTACACCAAAGAATCTAAGGACTGTATGATACAGCCAGTAATCTCTGGAATAATTAAAAATAGAGTATGTGAACCAGATTATGACATGAATGTGAATCCATGCCATGATGAATTTGCAGTTGAACATAAATGTTACAATATATCAAATTAAAATTTATCGAAACAATACAATCTAATACCAACATGTTCGCATGAGATAGCATTCCCACAGTCTATATCGGTCTAAAGGGGGTACACTGAACAATATCACAATATAAGGATTAATTTTCTGGTTTGCTGGGGCTCCTGAAGCTGAAAGAATTTACACCTTTTCCAGTGCTGAGGAATCAATTATGAAGCAGGATTTAAAAAGTGAAAACATCAATACCAGTCGCAAGAATGGTTGCACTATCAGTGCTGCTTGTCCTTTGCTGCCTAGCAGCTTTCCCTCCTTCAGAGCAACAACTGTAAAAGAACTTAATCTAACTACATGTTAGGGTAGAGGACCTGGGACTGGTTATTGCCATCAATGTGTAACATCCCTTGGTTGACAGGTTCTCTCTTTCATCTCAGTGCTCGTGCATATTGACAAGGATGCTGCCTGCCAAAAATGACAATAATGTACAGTATTTCTTTAGCTGTACCTCAGCTTCTAGACTGCTGCATGCCACAGGATAGTCAGCTAACCCAGACTCTCTTTCACAAGCAGATACTACAACAATTGCATTCTTTCAAGTCTGTAAGAACCAGGGTCCTGCCCTGGAAAACTAATTATTTCTTTTTCTGGTACTTCAAGGCAGTGAAGTCACATACAGCGAGGCATGTCCTATTGTAAGGCTAATCTATAAGGCTCTGTCTTTATTCTTTCTATGCTCAGCATAAGACCAGATTAGAAATAGCAACAAAAGTTTTTGGTTTCCTGACGGACTAAAATAGGTTGGAGAGACCATGGCGTTGGCTGCTGCAATTTTAACACTGACATCTATCTAAGCCCAAACATCATATGCTGTTGCAAGTGATGTAAAAATGACAGCATATCTATGTATCAAATCTGGTCCTGCAGTAGAAACACTGGCATTATTCACAAAGTGGTTAATCATTTATAATACTTCTATTTGAGGAAATGGCCAATAGTATTATCCATGCAAGCCTCTGTAGACTAATGTAATTAGTCTTATGCATTTTAAGATCAGATAGAATGGTATTAGAGAGAAAGGAAGGTTATTTTATTTAGATAATGGCAAAATCCCTCTAAGCACTATGGTTGTCTCCTGTGTTCAAAATCCTTTAAAAAGTTCACAGATTCCAATTGTTTTCTGCAGTAACAGTATTTCTATCTAAATTATATTAAATGTGTCAGCTACTTTCCAGAGTAAAAATGATAAAAGCACATTCAACTTCTGCAAAGTTGATCACTTTAAAGAAATATATAAGATAATTAAATGCTGTTACAACTGACAATACAACACTGCAGCTTCAAAATTCTCCCCTAATTACAGCTGCTAACTTTTAACAGCAACTGTAACAGTGAGTCAGATTTGACGTTACAATAGCATCCTAACCTCTTCTACGGGAGAAAGGTTCTTGGGGAAACAGTTACAAGGTGAGCATATCCATCAAAGACTACTGGAAGATTTGAAAAGCCTGTCATTAATTTCATTTCATTCTTGTTGAGAAATCTAGACTAGTTCCCCCTTGTCTGAATGCAGTTTGTTTGACAAGGTCAAATGTAACCAGGTGGTGCCGATTCCCTGAAAACATTAAGTGGCCTTAAAGGGAATGGGCACTGCTCCTTGGAAAGACCAACTTCTATAGGCAATTGCTGAGCTAAGCTGATATATATAGCTTCGTGACATTCCTGTTCTTGTAAAGTATTTGCATGACAGGACATAGGAAAGTTGTCTGAAGCATATTGTACTTCTTGGTCTGGTATTAATTAAACACTTCTTAGTTTGGTATTAATATGTTATAGAAGGCAGAGAAATTCTGAAACTGACGTAGCTTTAAAACAGTGGATGATTTTGCTCTCCAAGAATATAGCTTCTCCATTATGTTTACCAGCAATTAAAGGAGGGATGAAAATGAAAATTAGAACCATTTAGGTTTTTCTGCCAGCTGTACAGCAAGAACTGTTGAACCCTGGTCTCTCGGTCAGCCTGACTGAAGACTGGGCCAGCATGTGTCTCCTTCAAGCTTCTGCAACTGGCTTTTCTTTCTGCGAAAGAATGATACAAAAGTAGAAAGGTCTAAATTCCTTATCAGCACATAATGAGAAAATTCCCATGATGAACATTTTGCCCAGAGCATGGGAAGATGTTACAGGTCTGGTGCTTTATATATTGCACACAGGTTTAAAGTCTTATGGCTACACATCTCTATCCTCTAAGGACACTTACTACCCCTCAAGTGAATTTAGGGGTACGTATCTAACAACCTTTAGACCAAAGTCCTTTTCAAACCAAATCAGTTTCAGTGACTTTTATCCATCACTGAGAATTTGCTTATATCAAGTAGTTCCATCAGACTGTATTAGTGGTTCAGGGCACAGAGACATTGCAAAACATCTTATGAAAAATTGAAAACACAAAATTTAATCACTGGTCTACTGCACCAAAATGAATGCCAAAATCAATCTAAGATCAATACAGAGTTAGAATAAAACCTGAATCAAATTCTTTTCTCAGATAGTCAGTGGTTTAGGTTTGTCACATTAATGGGCAATTCTTTGTAGACTTCATGGTTTATCCTGTTTTTCACATTAAGTAAAATTACTACTAAATATTTTTTTTCTGAGGAAAATTTTAGGCCCAAAGCTAATGTCAACATTCAGGCATGGAAGATTTATTGCTGTAGAGTATGACTTGTTACACATCAAAACAGAAGGAAGAACAGAGGAACATAAGGCTGGGCTCTTCTGTGTCTAAAGGATCTTCTGATTTGTGGTACTGCATAATTCCCAAAGAGTGATACAAATCCGTATTTTTGTCCCTGAATATCTACTAAGAGCTGTGTTCAGGACAGAGTTCTGAAGGAGCCACCATCCTATTCCCACAATAGGACATCAAGACATCAGTTAGATATTCTGTATCACAAGGCTCTGATCCAAGGTTTCTCAACAAGCCAGTTTCTATTCAGCCACCTTGTGACATTTCTGGTTGCAGCACAATTGCTTTAAAATATGTGGCCAGCATGGAGTGAACTACGTACAACAGTTAACACGGACCGGTACATTGTTGTCATCTGTTACGAAAATTTCACAGGACTTAAACGTGAGCGTTGCACAACACTTTCAAGGCTACTCTTGATCTCACGTACTCTTAATAGAACTTGCTTCCCTGCTTCATCGGGTAGTTATCGGCTATCCTGAACCTATGACGTTCATCCCAAATGATCACGGGGAGAAAAAAAACCATTGTCAATGTTCATTCAGCCCTCACCTGGTTTTAAAAGTAATTGAAGAGAAACATTTTGTTCCATTTAAAGTATCCCAAGAGTAGAAGTGGAGAACTGCTAAGAGCAACTGAGAAAAGTTCTAAAAGAAAAATACCCAAGGGATTGTATCTCAGACACAAATATTTTTTTAAATTACAGGTGCTAATAATTACTTGTAAGGGAGAAAACTAATTACAACAGTCTTCGGGGACCTTAAACATGGTAAATACTGAAAGAAAACAGTCTGGGTTTTTGGAAGTTATTTGTATACATTGCTTACACTTTTTTTTGCTGTTATGGAAGTGGGTCTCTCCTGGTTTGTTGTTGTTGTTACACATAAGTATTTTTATTTATGGTAAATAATGAGCAATAAACCTCGGTTCTTTCTGAATTTCCTGTTTTTAGAAGTTTTAAAACATTTTCTTCATATAAACAGAGAATATTCCCATGCTCACTAGAGGAACACATGAAACCTTGCACACATCAACAAAAAAAGCTGTCCGGATGTATTGTGTATCGCCAGTATATATTTAAGCCACGGTACAAAAATGTAATTTTTTTAAAATGTGAATAAATGTGTTCTTGCACTGAGACAATAATCATTTGAATATTTTTCATAATTTACTATGGAAAATTGCTGTTGCACTAGAACGTACCATATGATAACATACAAAAGATCACATTCACACATTTAGAATGGCTATATATGTTTTGAATAAGGCTTTTGCATATGTCCTAGCCATTGGTATATTCTACATATGATGTACTGAATCATTGTTCTGACTCAATTTACCACAATCCCAAGAAAAACACATACAAGGTACAAGCCATGTATCCCCTTCTACATGTCAACTATGCTAGCAAAATAAGAATTAAAAACTCACTTTTATTGTATATTACTTAGCTAGAAGATTTCTACAGCATGTCTGGATTCCTTAGTAAGTTCTAGAGTTAAACAGTCAATTATAATTAAGTATGTTTTTTACACAATGAAGTAAGATTACTCAGCACTGTGGTTTATTGTCTATGGTTTCCAGTTGCGTATCATTCAGACAGGATGCTATAAGCTTTAAAAATCTTCTCTTCCACTGACCTTAGTAAAAGAGAAAGGATGGGAAAAAAAGAATGAAAGAAAATAAAGTTTTTCCATTACAGAAAAATAGGATACCCCTTCTTCCCATCTTCTTCCCATTTTTTATGCAAAAATATTTTAAACCAAATCAAAGCCTGCCTCAGTATAATGCCAATAAAGCCAATGACAGAGATCTAATTAATTTTGAAGAACAGTACAGCTGTGCACTATATTATTTTGATTTGTATTGACCTTCCATTGACTTGGACAAGGCTTTCATTGCCCTAGTTGGACTGAAGTCAATGTTAATTTTGACAATGTGACAGATTCACTGTTACAGTATTTCTGATCTTGTATCAGTCCAAATATTTGCATAGTACAAACTGTGTTACATAAAAAGCATATATTGTCTCTAATATTATGGCATTACAGATTTGGTACCCTGAATGCTACATTTTATGACAATGAGTAACTTTACTTACTTTAGCAATTAGTTATGGTCTCAGTATGTGTGTTACATGGCATTAAAATACCTTGGAAGTGAACAGTTACAGATCTTTTTTTTTTTGTTATCAGCTTTTTACTTGGTACAAATAATGAAGTGATTGGTTGTATCTAATTCTAAAATTCTTTTTTGTATGCTTTTCAGGAGTCTGCGTCAGTTTTTTAGTATTAGCCAAAGATAACCAAAGAAAAAACTTGATGAGCACTTTGCATAACTGAAAAGGCAAAAGTTGCCCTCAGAACAGTGGTAGCAGTTCAAGAATCAAGACAGTTTAAATAATGCAAGTTTACAATAGGCACAGCTTTTTGGTTTATCAAACACTTATAAAAATATCGGAAAGTTGAAACAGGTATGAACTGTATATGGACAGATTGAAGTATGCACTCGAAAAGCAGGTAGACAACCGAGCAGTTACAGAAGCCTTAATTTTGCAATCAGTGATTAAAAGTGCTAATGACAAATGTAGAAAGATATGGTGTGGTCTGAAAAATCCTACAACAACAGCTGGGACCATTTACCTATTAAGCACAGCTGATGGCTGCTGCCCTGACTGTAAACCAGGACAGAAAGACGTTCTGTTATAGACGAGGCAAGGAGAGATGTCTTAAAAGAGAATGCCACACACAACACCAGGATAGAGGGCCTAAAATCTGCCCTTGGTGTGGAAAGGGTAAACATTTTGCCAGTAGATCAAAATGGGATAAGAACGGGACAGTATTGTTGGAAAACCAGGAGCAAAGCATGGTTCAGAGGTGCGTACCGACACAGATGCCTCCACAGCAAGCAGTGGGTCTCACAGCAGAGCAAGAACCAGAGGCAGCACCGAGATAGACGTGGCCACCACCATTGCAGTAATGCTGAAATCATCTGCAGTTCATACAATACCACGGAATGTAAAAAGACCATTGGGGAGTGGCTTTACTGCCTTGTAATTAGAATAAATATCAATAATTCAGTTGGGAATCTTTGTTTTACCTTGGGTCATAGATGTAGGCTTTACTGGAATAATCCAAGCCAGGGTATGGATGCTGTCTCCACTAGTGTTATGAACAACATCTCCACTAGTATTAATACCGAAGGATAGCCAGATAGTAAAATTAACTTTGTTCAAAGCAGCTGTGTTCCAAGCTGACTATAGACCATGGCTCACAAGGTTTTGGGTCCACAAGAATCCCTGAAATACATTTGGTTTAGTCCCTACAAACTCAGCATTTTATGTTGAAGTGCACATTAAGTTTTCTTTTTTTAAAAGGAGGGGGAAGCCAGAACATCTTAAAATGGCTGTAGTGCAACCCTTTGTTGTGCACGTTCCACTAATTTGTGGGGCAGAGATGTGTTAAATGCAATGGGATCAGGTGTTGGAACTATGAACGAGTGAAAAATTGGGTGCGTTGCAAAATTTAGTAGAGGAGCAAATAGATCACGGGCATATAGTCCCATTTAATAGCCCTTGGAGCACACCTTTATTTGTGATAAAAAAAGAAATCTGGAAAATGGTGTTTATTATATGACTTTTCTAGACAAACTACAAGAGGCCTTATTGCAGGCAGGCAATATCACCGCTAGAGAAGTGTTGTTTAAACAATTAGCCTTAGAGAATGCAAAAATGGACTTAGTGCACTATTAATTGCATGATTACCTATTACAAAGATTGCTTGTTTTATCAGAATTGACTGATGCTCATTTTACGAGAGCAATGCAAGTAATAGCTTGGATGCCTATGCCTCCTGACTTTATATCAAAGGGCACTAGAATTACTCAGCTGATTTATTTTCCAGCAATTGTACCCCATGCAGGAAAACGCATACGGGGAGACAGAGGCTTTGGCTCGACCAACCAGTCTGTGATTCTATGAAACTACAAAAATCATGAACCTGCAAAGTACAACACTCACAGAGCAATGAAGAACAATATCTACCAGAATTGAAATACTTGTTCTGTTATTATCGAGTAGTCATAACCAACATTATATGGATGCATTGAGCTAGCTTTTAAATAAGTGGTCATGTGTGTGCATGTTTGAAGCGCTTCAAATGATTATAAGACTTACAAATTGGTTTTGATTAACCTTGGAAATATATCTCTGGGACTTTTCAATCTCAGATGTCCGCTAAGCCGGCAAACAGGTAGATTTACCTGGGGATCTTTGGAATGAAAGGCTTCAGAAGGAAAAATTTTAAAATACTTAGCAAAACATAAAAAAGGAGAGAGAGGAAAAAAAACCCAAAAAACGGATAAAGCCTTGTAGCTGTATGTGTGTGAGTGCCCCCTCCTTCTCCTTCCTTTCTAAATGTTTTTTTTTTCCTTTTTAGCTTTGCTGAAGTCCAGAGGAGTTAACTGTGTTATCTCTCTAGGGGAATGCCAATTTGTGAGAACACTCTGCATTCCAGTGTCCCTCATCAACAACTGCTGGGCCCTAGTGCAGACAACCTTTAGGGATATTGAGCCAATGATAGAGGAAAATTCAAAAGATTCATTATGAATTATTGAGTGGATATTTTGCCACACCAACCCCAAAAACCAATGGTAACTAGACTCAAAATGATTACAATGATAATCACCAAGGGAAGAAAAAACCTGTTCAATTATTAGGCCAAGACCTGATTATCATTTATATTCCAGTGACAAAGGAATATGTTAAGTGGTGCATGGCAAATAGTTTGAATTTACAGGTAACTCTAACAGATTATCCAGGAAGTATTGATATCCACTTACCAAGTCATAAATTGTTTTCCTCTCTGCAAACATTACAAATAGAAGCCCTTACGTATAAAGCGACCAGTTGACAGCCCTGCAGTATTTACTGATGGCTCAGGAAAAACAGGAAGAGCAGTAATATTGTGGAAAGAAAATGGACAGTGGGCAAATAAGGTGTATACAATAGAAGGAGAGGTGATAGTAGAATGAGCTCATCAGACACAAAAAAATATGTTATTAAAACAAAAAGGGGGAATGAATGGTGAAACACCACAGAACAGATTAGGGAAGGCACTGTATGTGTTGAATTACTTAAATATGCGGGAAGATCAGGGAGTAAAGCAATCTCCTATAGTAAGGCATTTTTCGTCTTTGCGAACAGAGGGTCAGCAGCTCATAAAGGAAGGAGCCAAGGTGTTATTAAAATCTTTGGAATCAGACCGATGGGAAAGACCATATCAGTTAATAACATGGGGTCGAGGATATGCTGGTGTTTCCACGGGTCAAGGACCCAAGTGGATGCCAGTGTGGTGTGTCCGTCCATATCTAAGAAGAAATAGCAATTATGACAAGATGACAATGATAATAATATTGACAGCAATAATGCTGCGGCTATATCAACACTCATGGATGGAGCAAAGAAGCTTGAAGATGAATGATGATTGAAAGAAAAAAACCAAAAAACAAAAACCTTGTTATAAAGGATTCATAAGTTAGAAAGCTAGCTAAAGGCCTTAATCAAAATCACTTTTCTTGCATTAGTATAATTCTGTGTATCTGTAGTAAGATATTTCTATGTGTAATCATGTGTCAATCATGTTTTCCATGAAAGTGCAACAAACAATTGATGGTTTATATAGTTTATAATATTTATAAATAAAAGAAGGGAGAAATGTGGGCATAAATATTCCAGTACTGCGTGTGTGCTAGGGCAAGTGGCCAATGCCTTGGTGTACCTGGAATATTAGCAGCAAGCAGGGAGCAAACGGCCAATGTTCTCATGCTTGCTAGCTTGTTGAGACCTTGGAAACTTTATTAAGACCTGTGGGTGGGTCGCCCTGAGGATGGGGGGCAGGATTTGCAACCTAGCAACAAAGTTATGTGGGTTGGGCGGTGGCCAATGAAGACTTGTTACTAGGGCAGAAGTGACCAACCAATGTTTACCTCATGTTTGGCCTGCTTGGTCTATATAAGCAGCGAGTTAACCCATAATGAAGTACTTCATCTGAAATCAAATTGATTTGTCATGAGGTTCATCTTGCTCCTGCCGTCGTTATCTGGCGCCCGAACAGGGACACCCAGATTCAGCTTGAAGACAGTCGGAGATTAGATTGGGGTGTGTGGGAAGGACAACTGAAAAAGGCACGTACTTGCCTGGCCTATTAGAAAAAAAAGTTTTTTGGATAGCTGCAGCTTAAAGGGAATATGGGAAACTCGCTTTTGGCCAGGTGAGCGGTCGTTGAGGAGATGGGCCGTGGGCATTCGTCCGAAGACGGGTCTCGGATAGAAGCCACACTGAAACTCCTCAAAAAACCTCTTTCTATGAAAGAAATTGTTTATGAAAAAACTGCGTTGCAGTCTCTGATAAGATGGGCTGATCAAAGCAGCATTATTCCGACTGTCGACGCCCTAATGGAAAAAGAGACTTGGGAGAAAATGGGACAAAAGCTGTTCGGACAATGTATCTTGGGAAATACGAGCCTTTGGCAA
Organism: Coccyzus lansbergi; assembly: GCA_033558105.1. NCBI lineage: Eukaryota > Metazoa > Chordata > Aves > Cuculiformes > Coccyzidae > Coccyzus > Coccyzus lansbergi. The sequence continues at coordinate 1,245,352 of JAUMJK010000100.1, forward strand.
TATCTGCCCCTCTGGAGACTAGTTAAAGAAACTTTATGTGAAGTGAGAGCAGAGAGAGAAGCTTATGTTGGTTAGGATAATACTAGCACACTTGTGGAGCATGAAGAGGCTCTGGATAAAGAAGACGAAAGGGAATATCCCTCTCCACAAAGGAGTCCATCAGCCGTCTTGCCGGATAATTCATTCAGTGAAGACTTCAAGCAGTCAACACCGCCTGAGCATTCCACGTGGCAACAGGATTTTGAAAAGATGATGAAAAAATGGAGGAGAAGGGAAGCTACCTGCCAGAACCGCCTCCACCTGAAGATCACAGCCCCCCCCCTCCCGGAACCGACTGTGTCGCTCCAATCGCCGACAGGATATGATACCATGGGAGCCTTTGGGGGGATGGTGAGGGGTTGGGGGCCCGGAAGGCACTGGCAGGGGATCACTATAAAAGCTTATCCTGTTTTACTTAATATACAAACGGGAGGCAGTGAATGGGATCTGCTTTATGGGGTACCATACAGTAAAGCGGGTTGGCAAGTTAATTTTAGTAGAGAGATTTTGCAAGGTGGTATGGAGAGCGCTTTTGCACATGAAAGGACGCTGAGATTGCCTTTTTACGAGCTTATTAATGGAGTTAGTGGTGAAAGTGGTTTTTCAAGTTTTGCTGAGGAGATTTTGAAGGGCAGTGGGGGGTGCTGTGAGATGGGTTTCTCGAGTTCAAATTGTTTTGCGAAGGAGAGGATGGTGAAATCAGATCCTATTCCTGATCCTGACCCCAAAATCCAACCCTCAATTGATATTGATAAGGAGGAGAAGTCTAAAACCTTTGTTGTAAAGAAAACAAATGCAAGTGCCCCGAGGGAACTGGCTGGATTGCAAAAACTTGGAAAAGCATGGTACTTTGTGATTCTAGCAGGATTCTGCTGAGGTGGAGAAAATAGATTTTGGGAGCTGAATGACCTATGTTGGTCTGCAAAAAAGCAGCAGACCCCAGACAAAAGCTGCTCCCCACCCTACTCGAAAAAAGAAAATGCCTGCAGCCACCTTGACAAAGGAACTAACAACTACTGATATAGATCCCTTTGGGGGGAGGACCAGCCCCCACAAGTTGAAAAAGCTAGTGGAGCTATTGTTAGCCGAATCAGAAAAAAAAAGCCAGTGGGTTTACTTTGCACTGCTCCAAATTTAAAGAGACATTCCTTACTTTATCGAGTTTTCTTTTCCTTTGTTTTTGAGGGCAATTAGAAACTAATCAAGTGGTTTGGGCATTTACTTATTGTATGTTGTGGGCACAGTTTGCAGAATAGAACGGGTTATGATAAAAGAAATAAAACTTGTGGGTTTGCATGCTTTACTATTACAGTTGCTTTACCTGTTGGAACAAAGAGAACATAAGTATTTTACATAGCCATTAGCCTAATTTTGGCCTGGCAATTGGGAATAACCATTCCAATCACCTTGTTACTGCAGTTTGGAATGACCCCCGAACAAATTCCTTTTTCTGTCTGATGCACAAGGTATGCGCATGTCTCAATAGATACTTTTTCTATGGCTTTATGGGCCACAGCTCAGACCGGGAAGTCTGCGAAACACGTAATTAAACACATGTATGCAGCTATAATGGCATTAGGAATACTTCAAATAATAAAACCAGATAACGGACCAGCTTATGTTTCTCAAAAATTTAAACATTTTTGTGTACAATGGGGAATTTATCATCACACGGGCATCCCACATTCCCCAACAGGTCAAGCAATAATAGAACGTTCTCACGCAACCCTGAAGTCACTTTTGCAAAAACAAAAGTCGGGGGGAAAGGTATTATTCCCTAGTGAACGACTTGCAAAAGCAACTTATGTGTTAAAATTTTTTACGTCTAACTGGAACCAGGACAAGCCCTCCTATTGTTCAGGGAGAGGTTGTGCTTGTGTATTAACAGATACTGGACCTAACTGGCTGCCACAAAACTGGGTAAAGCCCTGGAAAGAACAAAAGACGACAGAGCAAGAGGACTTCACATCAGAAGAAGAAGTTGAGATGGTCTGTTAATAGAGCATGGGACATTTTTGGAACTTTGAGAAAAATTTTTTTCGCAGCTTTGTCTGCCCCAGGACTTGCGGTTCTTGAGGCTGTGTATTGTTTGTTTTGATTGCCGTTATTGTAGTTCTAAGTGGTTTAATGCCTTATATGGTGCTTGGAGTGCTTTTCAGAGAGAAAACAGGGGAATTGTTGGTAAACATAATACAATGAGCTCTGGCAGGGTGGAGCTGGGAAAATCACAAAGGTGGTGATGACTCTGAGGCCTCTGGCCTGGACAGGCGCACACTCTCTTGGGTAGAAAACCAGCTGGATGGCCGGGCCCAGAGAGTGGTAGTAAATGGTGTTAAATACAGCTGGAGGCCAGTAACAAGTGGGGTTCCCCAGGGCTCAGTGCTGGGTCCAGCCCTGTTCAATGTCTTCATCAATGACCTGGATGAAGGCATCGAGGGTAGGGTACCCTTAGCAAGTTTGCAGATGACACAAAGCTGGGTGGAAGTGTGGATCTGCTGGAGGGTAGGGAGGATCTGCAAAGGGATCTGAACAGTCTTGACCGCTGGGCAGAGTCCAATGGCATGAGGTTTAACAAGGCCAAATGCCAGGTCCTGCACTTGGGGCACAACAACCCTATGCACAGCTACAGACTGGGAGAAGTCTGGCTGGAAAACTGCCAGGAGGAGAGGGACCTGGGGGTGTTGGTCGACAGATGACTGAACATGAGCCAGCAGTGTGCCCAGGTGGCCAAGAAGGCCAATGGCATCCTGGCTTATATCAGAAACGGTGTGACCAGCAGGTCCAGGGAGGTGATTCTCCCTCTGTACTCAGCACTGGTGAGGTCGTTCCTTGAATACTATGTTCCTTTCTGGGCCCCTCACCACAAGAAGGATGTTGAGGCTCTGGAGCAAATCCAGAGAAGAGCAACGAGGCTGGAGAACAGACCTTATGAGGAACAGCTGAGAGAGCTGGGGTTGTTTAGCCTGGAGAAGAGGAGGCTGAGGGGAGACCTCATTGCTCTTTACAACTACCTGAAAGGAGGTTGTGGAGAGGAGGGTGATGGCCTCTTCTCCCAAGTGACAGGGGACAGGACAAGAGGGAATGGCCTCAAGCTCCGCCAGGGGAGATTTAGGCTAGACATTAGGAGGAAGTTTTTCACAGAAATGGTCACTGGGCATTGGAACAGGCTGCCCAGGGAGGTGGTTGATTCCCCTTCCCTGGAGGTGTTTAAGGCACAGGTGGATGAGGTCCTGAGGGACATGGCTTAATGTTCTATAGGAATGGTTGGACTCGATGACCCGATGGGTCTTTTCCAACCTGGTTGTTCTATGATTCTATAGTTCTATGATTCTATGTTAATGAAGTAACCTGAGGATGGTGGGCAGGATTTGCAACCTAGCAACAAAGTTATGTGGGTTGGGCGGTGGCCAATGAAGACTTGTTACTAGGGCAGAAGCGACCAATCAATGTTTACCTCATGTTTGGCCTGCTTGGTCTATATAAGCAGTGAGTTAACCCATAATAAAGAACTTCATTTGAAATCAAATTGATTTGTCATGAGGTTCATCTTGCTCCCGCCGTCAATACGTGGGTTAATAGGAAAGGAATGCACTAGGCAGAAAACATGAAGATAAGGGGCACATCTGTAGAAAACAGGGGGTTGCACTCTGTCGCTGTGCTGTGGGATTCTCACGGGTGGAAACTCACTAGGATAGCTGTTACTGCATACAGAGGCACTATACAAGGTTTGCATTCTCTAAATAAAGTTGATCTCGATTGTTGCCCCCATCGACAAGGTCCGTGCCTTAATCGCTACACACAAGGTACACACACCTTGCTTTATGTCTGGCTTGCGTGCTTAGTGCTTGGGAATTAGAGTAACTCTTTTGATATCAAAGTAACAAATGCATTTGTATAAAGAAAAATCTAACTCTACAGATCTAAGAGTTAGCATTTTCGATATGGAACAGCATGTTTACTAAAAAGTCCCAAACTCTTAGGATTCTTATTTTTTTCTTATTCTCTTAAGGTTCTACCATAGCTTGGAAATGATTAAATAAATTATTTTTGAGGGCCAGTAAAATAAAAAGCTTGTAACAATGGTTTGCTGCAGCAGCCTGTGCGCTGATTCAGATATGACAGATATAACATACTATGTAAGTAATGATAAAAAGGTCTGCAGTATCGCTGAAAAGCACTTATTAGTGGAAGTGGATAAGAAGTTCATAAAAGAAAATGCCATTCCATGAGGCATTAGTTCAAAATACCAGTATACATAAAAAAAAATAGAACCACTCTGCATAAAAATGCTTAATCTTTTATCGACAAAAATAGTTACTTTCCTGAAATACTGGTACAACAATGTAGAACTTAAATTCACACATTTTGTAAGAATTTCTGTTATTTTTCTAACTTGTGCATTGCCAGTGTGAAAGCAGCCAATAAAATTAAAATCTTCTTTTGCCAATATTTTCTTTGGACTTTGAGATACTTATAGATAGAAAGGGCAAATTTTGTACTAAAATGTAATATCATCTAGATTTTTTTTTAACCTTTCCAAGTTGTTAAGGACATAATAATACAGGATTATGAAAACCACAGTAACTCTTCTCATGTTAGGACTAGAAAAAAACCCACACATTTACGCCTGTTATTCAGGAATAAAGTTACTTAATGCACTCACTAGATTCCTAGATTCTTCAGGCAAGAATTGTGTACTTACATTTGTACATCACCTTTAGCAATCAATCCTTTTCAATACTCTATAACACGAATTCTAAATATCAAATAACTTTCATTTTCACACATCTTATTCTACTCCAGTAGTATAAATGTCAGAGAGAACATATGCTATAAGTCATTATTATCAGAAAAAATAAATCTAGAAAAAAATCAAAATTTTAAAAATAAAATGCAGTTTACAGAATTTGTCTAAACAAAAAAAAAAAAAAGAAAGTTTCAGAGATATTGCTTTCCTCCTCATTTATTGTTTGCTGTCATTCCTAAGAAAATGTTTACAGTGACTCCACAGGACTCAAAAACTGAGAAATAATATAAAGAAAAGGACATGCAGCAAACAACAAAGATTCTTCTAATCCTCCCAGATAAAAAAAAATACAGCCATTCATGCTCCACTACTGCAATTTCAATAACTATTTCTCAGTATTCTTCCAGTTTTATTCCTTCTACGCTTGCTTGAATTCACCATATAGATTTATACAGCTGCACAGCGCGTAGTGCACATTATTGTACTGTATAGGAGCTCAGGTTACATAAGCAGATCTTTCTTTGGGCTTTTCTTCACCACCAGACTAAGATGCCTCTAGTTATTCAAGTCCTCTGGTATAATGTATCTGACAAAATGAGGCACCAAATGTTTGCCACAAGTTAGAGAGCAATGATGAAACTTGAAATAAATTATTCTGTGCTGCTTCCCTAAAAAGAAGCACGATTCTGGGACATTTTGCAGTTGAGTGAGCTGAAGTTGCAATGTATTTTAATTTAAACACGAATAGGAATTTTTGCTCCATCACACTTATGCAACAGAGATCATATTCAGATTAACTGATAGTTTTGACAAAAGGTTTAACTCCTTAAATTGAAGAGTAGCAAGAGTAGCCTTAAAATACTAAGTCTTGTTATCCAAATGGTTACTTTTGATTTAGTAAATGTGATATTAATTTTAACTGATACTAAAGCAACTACGTGCTCACGTATTCACATTCTTATTAGAGGTGGCTTTTCCTGCAGAAAAATAATACATAAAAAATTTTCAACAGCTGAAGCAGAAGTCAAACCAAAACATTTTTCCTCTGGGACATGAAAAACTCCTGAGTTATCAATCTTTGGCTTTAAAACCAACATCATACAAACCACCTGGACAACTTGACTTTCCTTTTCCATGTGCATGCAGATCTGCATGCTTAAGCATAAATACAAAAAGAATTTAGAGATTACTTTGTTAGCGGCATATAAAAGACTACCCACATGATAACACACAATCAGGCAGCACCATGGAAGCAGGAGCTTCCCAAGGTCTCTTCTTTTTGATTTGCTTTGTAAAGAACACAAAATCATAATTTAGATTACCACTTTCCTTGCTTACTTAAATTTGACAGCACCCTGGTTGCCAATTCTGCTACTTAGGAATGGTCTGTCACACACTCCACTTCCAGGATCTCAGTACTCAGTATGCTTGGGTTTTCCTTACATAATTTTCATGACAAATAATTACAATTCACTGCACTCACACATTCAAGGAACAATTCCCTCTAAACTTCAGGTAACTGGCTTCTGGAAGTTAATGTTGCACAAATTAACATTAAAGACAGTTTAATTTCCTATTTCATCAGGATAGATTTAAGTCAATCTAAGTGCACTGGTATAAAATGAGCATAAATGGAAGGACGAGCAGACTATGTATGTTCATATCAAAATTTATTTTCAGAGTACCAAAATGTACATAAAATTATGCTGCTTCTCCAGAAAAGCTCTTCGGTGTGCCATGCAGATTGACGTAAAAATGTACTTTCATTTCATTATTTGCTATCCTTTTTCTGTTTGTAACGCCACTGCAGAATTCTTGTTGGGTTTATGCTGCTTTTGGTAGTTCATTTCCTGATGCCTGTAACAGGCACGTTTCTTCTAGGCAGCAGCAAAAGCAGTACTTTTGTACTGACCTTTAACTTAAGGTTCTGGCTTTTCACACTCTTCCTTATCTCCCCTTTAAGTTTATCAACTGCTAATCTTTGTTTAAAGTCGAGAGAACAAACCAATACATCAGTAAGGGAATATGCGGGAGTTTTGGAATCTTCAGTAGTTTATCAGCTCTTTGCTGGCAAGAGGAATTTTTATATTTATCTACTTGGGAAGGGGAAAATAAACAATGGAAGTTTTGAGGCATTTCACAAAAATTACTATTTGCAACAATATCTTATCTCTTTCCCACACTCTTTATAAGATGTAAACATGCTGCACATATAACTACGAAAAGGACTATACAGTGAGGTGTTTGCAGTAGCAACGTTCAAGACTGTTAAAACCTACAAGGTCTCGTTGAGTCTTTACATACTCATTTCAGGAGTAAGAGCAGATGTGATCAATAATCCCGTTAGTAAGAATTATAACACTGCCTAAGAATTTGAAGTACCATTTGCAAAAGGCAGACACTACTGTTTCCAAAATAGTAAATATTTATGGGACGCAGATAAGAGTCATGCCTCTAGGATTCGGTTGCCTAAATCCTTGGATATTTTTAACTTTAGTGACAATTTCCTGAATAAAGTTCTAAAAGCTACAATCATCATATAAGTAAGATGATTCACACATGTATGCAAGATAAGTAGTGAACAGTGTACTACTAGCAAGAGTTGCATCCTACAGTACTCTACACCTACACTACAGTAAGATCCAGCAAAGCAGCTCATCATCAAAACAGGGAATCTGAAACTCATAAGTCAGTCACATAAAAAACCAAAGCAATGCAGCAGCGTGGTAAAAATACCAATGATTAAGATAGACCAATGCAGAATAATGGAGTATTGCACAATCTGTTTCCTCTGGATTTGTTTCCTTTTTAAATACAGTCCAACATTGCCTTCTATCATAAAATTAAGTATAGCAACCTTGCAAACATACCACGTATCTAACAGCATTCTGCTTAGCTCCCCACTGTGACTTCACAGGAATTCACTGAATCGTTCACATTGGAAGGGTCCGTGAGAGGGCTCCTGCACAGATATGTGTCACTCCTCAGTTCAGACCAGACTGGATCCAGGCCACTTGGATCTTGAAAACCTCTATGGACAGAGATTTTACAGTGTTCTGGGCAACCTGCTTCACTGTCTTTATCATGACAGTGGTAAATATATATTCCAGAAGTGAACAGAGATGAGTAATGAATTACTTAAATAAAAATTTGAATATTGTTTTGAGCAACTTGTTGTGGTTTTTCCCCCTCTAGGGGGTCAAAGACTCATTTGCTCTATTACACATACATGTTTCAGAACCAGTCATGCTGGTAACCAGTTGTTGAGAGCAATGAGCACCAAAAAAATCCCATTAGGGCGACACTCATGCAATCACCGTACTGGTCACCAGGTTGAACAACAATCTGTACACATACTTAATATGCAGACATCTAAGAAATAGCTAATAAATTATTAAATGAAATTGCTGTTTTCATAATGAATTAGCAAAAGATCTCTTGTACATAATGTTTGGAATATTTAAATGGTGTAACATACTCCAGTTATAAGTACTCTGCAGCTGGCTGTTACAACACAGATCCCTCACTTAAGTATTTTTAAACTGTTTATATGTGTCATTATAACATGCCAGAACTTGTACAGTAGTTTTAATTATTTGTAATTCCTGGAGTCAAATCACAGTCCAGTTCTCTGGAAAAAAAAAAAAAAAAAGAAAAAACCCACAATGGTTCCCACTCTGGGCAGGATGGAACAGAGCAGAAACAGGGCCTTGATTTGCATCACACTTGAATATAAACTTCAACATCTGCTGCATTTGATCAAGACAAAATTTCTTTACCCAGATTTCATTCTGGGAAGCAAAAAGTCATTTTTTCTAACTCTGCTGTGAAGCTGAGCCTGGTTACAGGCTTGGTTCCCAAGTTTCCAGCATGCTGTATTTGCCCAAGAGAGACTTGGATCACATACAAATTTTGTTCTGAATCTCAAGTAATTCTCCCACCAATTTCCAGTGCCTATGGAGTTACAATGTGTTCAATGCTACAGACCAATGCTGTGAACGCCCGAAGGGTGAAAGGAAAACTCTGGCTGCTCTAAGACCATTCTTTTCCAAGATGAGGGATCTTTCCATATGCATTTGTGTGATCTAGCCTTTGAACATTTAAAAACCTTGTCCAAGGCATCACTCCTTTTATTCCATGAAGAGGCTAGTATGGAAGATGGTAATCAAAATATACTTTCCATATTTCATATTGAATCTGTGAGCATAATCTATGCCTCTCTGTCTGTAATACTTCAGAAGAAAAAAAAATCAAGGACTAAAAAAAACTGTTTCATCACAAATTATGAGTTTTCACTAGTATGTTGCTGGTTCAGTCAAGCTTGAGTGAGTAATCAAGGGTATGAAGTGCCTCATGGAAAGGCAAGCCTTTTAGCAGTCCTGTGCTGTCACTTTGTGATTTACCAAAAAAGTAACTCCCTGGAGGACTGAGCTGAGGTTTTGGAATTTATTCCATCTACAGATCTTTTATTAATTCATTTATGATTTTCTAAATTAAATAAATTTTCTACATAAGTCCCTCCACATCAATTAATTATGCAGGAAGGATTTCTTCTTCCGTGCTAATGTCTTCTCTGATCTAAAAATGAAGTAAATATTATTCTCAGGCTTCTTCCCTTCAAATTCAGATCAATGCTCTTACCTATAAAATCCTCCAAACAAAATAGTGAAACTGCTTCTCCTCTCGTGAACAGACTTAACTTTTAGTCATACTTTGTATTTCATTACCTAATGCAGCAGTACAGACCGTGTAAAGAGAAACAGCTTCTTGGTTTGTAAATCGACTTCAGGACTTCTGTTTTATAAGAAACGTATGGAAAACTCACATTCACCTTCTCTTTAATCACTACTCCCAGAAGAATGTTTACAGCATTTTTAACCTGTAAATCTGATGAATCTCTCAAGAGATTCATTAAAAACGTAAACAGGATTCTCTCTCCTTACAACAAACAATACTCTGGTAATGCCTTCTAATAATGAACACATTCCAAGGGAAATTGAAAATCTGTAATTTCCCTATCATTGCACAGCCCATATATGTTATCTATGATGGTAACTATACATTTCTATTGCACTCTATTGCCTGGCTTTGATTGCAGTGAAGTATCTCCCAAGAGATTTTTCATGGTGATTTGAGTAAGGAAAGAATAAGAACAATTGTCTGGGTTCCAAGTGTGGATACCGCCTTATATTTGCATTACACTATTTTCTTGTAGTTGCACCAAAACAAAAACAGAATCTGTTCACAGATATGTGCCTTATTCAGAACACGTAGTATGAAGTTTCTACAATGAACGCTTAAAATATCTTAAAGACAGCCTGGATTCGCATTAGAATAGTGTAAGTAGCTCACTTTATATCCAAAGCTGGCCCTGTATGGTTCTGTGTCCTATCCCTGATTATCAGTCAAGGAATAGCTTTGGCTGAATTATCACCAGTTCAGATTGGTTCATCAGAGCATTCCCTTTGTTAAGATTTGTCTCATAAAATTGCCCAGCCCTGAACATAAGATAGAAAAAAAAGTCAGTGGTAAATGTTCCCAGTTGACTGCAAAAATAGGAAACCTAAATGATAAAGAGTAACTGAAAACCAGTTCATCCCCTCCTCCACACAGTGAAAACAAAAGTGGTAAAAATCATTTTCTGCTGGAGATGACTAATTGCAGTGACATTTTTATATTCAGCACCATCAGGGTAGATCATCTCAAAGCAAGCCTACGCCCCATGTCTAAATTATGTGCTAACAAACAAAGAGTGAATATTGCAGATTGCTTTCAATGACGTACACTTTTCCTATAGAATATTCTGCATATTTCAGAAATTCTACAATATACTGTACATCAACATTTCATTACTGAAATTACTAATGATGGAAGAACAGTCCCTATGTAGGAGGCCTCCTGGAACCCTGAGAACCTTGGATTCAGCTGCTTGGACTACCAAAAATTCCCTGTATAACATCTGCTCTTTTCATTTATTTAAAGTCCACATCTGCAGGATTCTGAAAATTTCAGACTGAGAGCATCTAATGGTATAAATGTAACACAGCCTTTTATACACATTCATTAAGACAAACAAATAATATGGATAAGAAGTTTTCCTCGATGTAAACTGAAGGAAACAGTCCATCATTGTGGAACAACTATGTTTAATGACCAAGCAACTACAAAATAAACTGCAGAGAGTGGAGAATTACTGAAATATTTTAATAACAACTATGTGCTTTTCAAGGGAACAAAGTGTTCTCGTCCAGACAGTAGAAACAAAATAGAAAATGAAATGGTACAGCAAGAGTCAAAGATGGAAAACACTGAATGAGTACATTCAGTATTCTGCTGAGCTTGCAGTTAAAATTGAATAAAAAAAAAAAAACAGACACAAATCCATGGAAGTAATTCTTAACCTAAATTTCAGTTAAATTTAGCATATGCAGTATTATGATTCTTTTAGACATTTAAAAAACATCCCAGACAGCATAGAAAATAAGTGCAAGCACCTGAAATTTAAAAGTAGTCCAATCTAGCTTTAACAACAACAACACCAAATTGTGAAATGCTAGTACAGACTCAGGCACCTTCATAACCACTTTGCAGTGCACAATTTTGTTTGACTACTTGCTTTAACAAATAATTCCACAATGAAGTGAAGGGTAAAGCAGGGTTTCTGGAACAGTAAAGAACCTTTACAGAGAAAGCATAAGAACTTTAGTATCATTTACCATGCTCTTCTCCTATATATAGTAAAAGCACTTACTTTTCTGTTCATAAAAAATATTGTCTATTGTCAACCTTATCTTACTGTCTTATCCTTACAGTCCATACATTGTTAAGTCCTGCCCTAGAAAGTGCATTTCTTACATTTCTGTAGTGAATTTGTCAATCAACCCTCAGACACTCTTGTACTAAAAAGTACTAAACCGTCAACATGAAGCATCAGCAGAATGCTCTTCACAAATGCAAACAAAATTACACTCCATCTAATGTGTCCACTCCAGAACACACTCGGGTAAAACTGAATTAACAGCTTTGTCTTACAGCTCTGAATGTCAACTAACTTGGGTCTTGCAGGACTAAGGGAAAAGAAGCAGTCTAGGGTTTCCTTGCTTTCAGTTCAGTTTATAAAGCTGAGGCTTCTGCTTTCCAGATGGATTTTACAGAAGAACAAAAACATACAGCAGGTCTTTCTCAGAAAGACAAATGAAACTATAAAGCGTTTTATAGATCAAAAGCCATACTTTAAACTGTTATTCAGAACAGCACTGTAGAAAGACAGGTGACTTGTGGAAGTGGCAGCCTGTCTATATAACCTCCACAACTACGACAGATAGCACACACCGAGACAGGAAAGGCAAACTATGCTGCGATCCAAATCCAAGGAAAAAAATGGCTCTTTTCTACTCACTACTCAGTTCCTCTTCCAGTCTCGTTCCTCACTACTTCTTGAAGAACCAAAACAGCAAGGACATAGTAAGCTCCTGATTTTGAGAAAAAAATCACAGTCAAGACAGAACAAAAAGGTGCAACCTATATAGAGGAGTCAATGTCTTTTTCATGGAACCACAGAGAAGTTCAGATTGGAAGACACATCTGGAAATGCTTCCCCTCAAAAACAGTTACAGCTGAGGTTATAAAAACTATACCTATCAAAGCTGTATATGTTAAAAGAAAACAAAAAGGAGGAAAATCTGCCATGATGGTGCTTCACAAAATGATGGATGGCATCCTTAATCTGTTCTCATGGGTCACAAACTAGTATATTAAAAATGATTATTCACTCAGTGATCAGACAAAGAAATTTCTGAGCATATCTAACTTTTGTCAGGTTAATCAACAGGTATTTTACTACCATAGTAAGCTACTGAAGTTGTGTCCAAGAGTATCTTGAGATTTCATCATTTCAACCTCACTGTCCATCAGAGGTTCCCTACAGTTTAACTGTCTTCTCCATCAGACATTTTGCAATGTCACGGTGTAATATATTTATTATGCATACATATAACCACATATACCACAGCTAAAGAGATGCCCCGACAAAGTTATCACTTCAGTCACAGAAACATCCCAAATTTTTCAAGAAGTAGTTTGTTGGTTGATTAGTATCTCTGTCAACCACTGTCTTGAAGTTCCGCAGATCAGCAAAGCGGTTACTTTTCCTTCAGCAATGACTACATCAAGACACAGATTCAATACTCTCAAGTGACTGAACTTTTAGAATTCAGTTAATCTTGCAACAGTCACACTAAACCACCTGACAGCCTCATCTAAATCGCTTACTCTAAACCTTTTTCCAATGATTTCTTTCAAACTTTTTTAGTGTTTATAATACCATAAAACCTAAAAGTACTGTACCTGCCAAAATAAATTACGTATAAGGAACCGAGACTATATGCACTTTTTGCAGACTGATGTTGCACTACTTATGATTCAGACTTTTTTTTTAAATACTCATTTTTTTTAAGTGCCATACAACAAAAATACAAACATTGACATTCGGGGGACTCATAACGGCACTTATATGAAGCCAGATAAAGCTTTCATCAAACTTAACACGAAAATATTCTGGGATTTTATATTTTCCTGTTGATGTTTGGGACTTGTACACCCAAATTACGGAAGTTCTTTTGAAAATATTAGTCCTGCTCCAGTTTAACCATAAAAATTTTTAGTTTACTGCTTTTCAACTTCAGTTAACAAAAAAAATTCAAAGAAATGTTGGTTTCAAAGAATCCAAAGAAACTGAGTTCCTGTATCTTTGAGGAGGAACACAAGTTGTTTATTATTTTGTACTCATTTCCTCATCATTGTGAAAAGGAGACAGAGGTTATTAACGAACTTTCACCTACACGTTAAAATGACATTTCTATTTCTCTTAGACAATATCCTTCCACTCTGCGAATATTATGCTCTAATTAACAATTGAGTCAAATTTAAAAAGTGAGAAAGAGTGGGCACTGCGTAAATTCAATTTTCTTTATTTCCACAGACAGGAGAAGAAAGAAGGAATTTTTAAATGTTTCCATTAAAATGTTCAAAAGTCACACAGGCAACACTCAAGCTCTTCAAAGAGTCACCAGCATTTAGTTACCAAGAATATCTCTTCCTTAGCACACAAGCTTCACATTGTCCAGTGCCACTCGCAGCTCCATACTGTCACGGTCCTACAGCCAGAAGGTATTATTGGCTCACTTCTCCTCATAAGGCTATCAACATTTGACATAGCCTAACCTCATTCCTCAAGTAAGAGGACAGTTCCTGACCACATACACTAGTGACAAACTGAATGCTTGAAACATCTTGACTTGATGTTCTGAGAACTCATCTCAAATATTCTTTTGTATTATTCTCCAGGGTACTTTGAGAGCAGCTCTTGAAAATAATTTTCTTGGTATACGCAGATAGCGCTAAACTGTGAAAAATATAAACTAGCTGATATTTGACTGAACATACTGTCCAATATTAAATAAATAGAACTGATGGCCCACAATTCAGTAGCCTTTTGAAGAAGTATTTTAAAGAGTTTTTTGTTTAAGTAAGAGTGGTTTACATTGCCCTCCTAGATATGTTGTCTTTTTAAGGAGCTTATATATGAGAAGTTAAAGAGTTGGGGAAGAATACATGCATACCACAACTGTTATGATAATTCCATTTTGTAGTCATCGTTGTTCCAGAATAATAACATACAATTAAAATACTTATTTTACAGTGTCTAAGGACCCTTCTATAACTTTAATTCCTCAGATTTAACTAATGCCATAAACAATTACACATGTACATATATGTGGCTTTTTTCCTCGAGTTTACAGTGGAATCATAGAGGAGAATGTAGTAATGCCTACTACTTCAGCTGCTACTTGGCTAGAGGAAAAGGCCATTCTCAACTATCTTGTAAAACTACAACCAGCTAACTAGAACAAATCCTCCCTTGATTTCCTTTAGAGCCACTTTGCTCTTTCCATAAAAGACTGACCTAGGAATACTTGCTTTACTTTCCAGATTAAGCATCATTCCCCTAAGAAGCATAACAAATTATGTTTAAATGTGGAAATCAACAGTCTCAAATGAATATGGTTTGAAATTTAAACACAACTTCTCCAGATCTCTCTTCAGAGGAAGAGCCTTCTGCCTGCTAACACTAAGCTACCTGGAGTTTAGCCATGAATATTCTAAACCCACCTCTTACAATTCACTACGTCATCTTTTGCCAAAATAAAATGCTTAAGAAGAACTCAAAGTGCTTACACTGCTTTTCTTCATTTTCCGTAAAATAAGAGTTTCCACTTCAACTTTATTACAAACATACAGCAAGAGAGAGACTGAACTGTGGAGCTATCACCTCAGGTTTTGTACACAACTGAAATGAGAAAACACATTACTTCCAAGAGATTCAGATATTTGGTTTTACTTTATTCTGTATCATTTTGTATTTAACCAGCTCTTTTGCAGTTATGGAAAACACTGTTGAGTATCTTACCCCAATATCTCTGCTGCTTACATGGTGCTTTCCCACTATGAGCTGTTTATTTGTATGCCAACTTTGTGCACGTGGAAATGTGACTAAATAAAGAAATAACTTTTTTTCCCTATCTTACCTGTTTTGAGCTGTGCAATCTGACAGACCAGGGCTACCTCTACTACCGGCAAAGAAAAAGTTAAAATTCACCTTTGAGTTAATATTGTTGTTCTCTTTAGGTTACCTTTTAGTAAGGCTTGGAGAAGGTGCTCTTTGTCTCTCAGTTATCTACGCTAGAGTAAAATTTAGCACAAAAAGAATGCAAGGGTGAGTTGATAACATCTACCGTCCTCAGCTCTGCTCTGGTTCAATAAACCTGAACATCTTCTCCCCTCCTTTGCCAATTGAGATAATCAGCAACAATTACTCAAAACGTATTATCAACTCAAGCTCAAAAAGACAGGATCAGCCAGGTCGGCTCCATTTCTCCCCAGCTTGCAGTTTCTGTCCGTGTCCGAGAGGTGCAAAAAAGCCCCCGTTTGCCTCTCGACACGCACCTCGGGGCTACTTCTCACAGGCAACTGCGCCCGGCTTGAAGAGGAAAGGGAGAAAAATCCTCTGCTTTCCAGACCGCCTACAAGGCTTCTGCTCGTAACCAACAGGCTGTATGTAAGCTTTGTGCCGTTGTGGCAAAAGTCACAAACGAACCATCCTTCTCTTCCCCAAACGATAAGATTCTATGCTGGCTTGCTCTGCGTTCTCCTCTCTACTTCCCTCTCCGCGGTCTCCATAGCTGAAACCAAGAATTCATCGGACACAACCGCAACGCCTCTACCCAATTCTAACCGCGTCCAGAGCTTGAGCGAATTAACGCGTATTTCGGCTTCATCCGGTTTTTATCCCATTCCGGTACTCCACACGCAGAGCAAGTTTAAGCTCACAGCCATCCCTTCACAGTTGGAGAAAATCCTTCAAGTCCAGAACTTCCTTTCCAGTCCAGCCCAATTCCCGCTGCCGGTCTCTCGGCGGCACCGAGGCATTTGGATGCAATCCTCATTTAACGCGATCTCCATTACAGGATTACGATCGCATCAATAACGCGCCGCCCACATGGGGGGCTCCTCTCAGCCCCTCTCCCTCCCCGTCGTTAACGCGAGGCACCGCATTCCCCAGCCCCACCGACGGCTCCGGGGATCGTGGTCCCCGAAGGGCAGCACCGCCGAGTGCCCGGCGGGGACCGAGCATCCCCCGAGCGGGGTGACTAGCCCCGCACCCCGTTATCCCACCCGAGAGCAGCGCATCTTCCGCGCCCGCCCGGGAGCTCCGCGCGCTTCCCCCGAGGAGCGCACCCGCGTCGCCCTCGCTCCGGACAAGCTGCCGCCGCTGTCGCCCCGCGGGGAGGGAGGCAGGGAGGGGGGCGCCGGCCCCGAGCCTCCCCTTACCTCCCGGCTGCGCGGTCCCGGGGCGCTCCGCCGCTCCTCCCCGCGCGAGGAATAAAACCCTAATAAAGCTGTCGGGGAATGGAAGGTCTCCCAAACTTTCGGCACGCCCGAGTTGGCGCCGCTCGGCCGGGCGCGGTTCGAAGCTCGCTCTGCCGCTCGGTGCCCGCAGCCGCTGCCCCGCGGCTCCGCTCCGACTCTGCCGCCCCACACCTGACGGAGTGACGCCAGGGATACGAATGGCCGAGCCGAGGGGGCCTCCCCCTTCTAGGGCTTCCCCTTCTAGGGCCTCCCCCTTCTAGCGCCTTTTTCCTCTTGGGGAATCCACTGAAAGCGGCGGCGCGGGGGCGGGCCTGGTCCCTGCCGGCCCCTCTGCCCCGTGCCGGAAGACCTCGCCGGGGACTCCCTGCGCCCTGCCTCGCCAGAGCTCCGGCCGCCTGGGCGGCACCGCGGGCATTCGCGCTCCGAGGGCTCGGCGACCGGCGGGGAATGTCGGCGCGCAGCCGGCGCTCCGCAGCCTCATGAGTGGAGCAGCTCCGCGAGCGGAAGGGCAGCCGCAGCTTGAGGTGTGGAGCAGCTCCGCGAGGCGAGGGGGAGCCGCTGGGTTCCGCGGGGGGCGGGCGGGGCGCGGGGTCAGCGCTCTCCGCGCGGTTCGCTTCTCGGTGAGCGCCTGCAGGAAAACACGGCTTAATAGTGAAATTGGCGGTGTGGATTTTAATAATTCGAGGATCGTGAATTGTTTGCAGTATTTTGGCAGATGCCTGCAGTAGGCGATTCGCAGCGAACACAATAATTATTAGTAAATAATCTACTGGGTTTTCTGTTCTTGCTCTTGGGTGGGGAGCCGGATTTAAACTCTTTCCTGACAGACAGAGAAGGAATTGCGCTTACCTTAACGACACACGTTTTTACACGTGTCCTTCTTTAAGAAATGGTATGAAAATGTATGTGAAAGCTGTGTTTTACTGTAACAAGATAGAAGTGCTGTCTCACTTTTATCACTAAATATAGTTTAAACACCACAATTTCTCCAAAATAACAGTAAATAAGAGAGAGGATGAAAGGAGAGTTCTAAAAACAGCTTCTAGAAGTCCCTAGTCATTCAGTGAATTGTATCCGGTTTTGCCTGTGAACTGGTATATTCAGTTAGATTCTTTGAATATGGACTCAGAATGAATAATTGCATGGCCATTAACCATGCTGAAATACCACAGAACAGATGCGATTCCTTTTCATCTATGTTATACTTCCATACCACATTTCAGTCACCTGACTTTGACCAAATGCCCATTGTATTTTACTATACTGGATGCTAAATTATTATTTTAGTGAAGTTGTAAGTTGTGCCGTGTTATGTACAAACAGAATATTCCCACCGATTACAGTTTGTGTCCCAGCTGCAGTGCAGCCCAAGGCTGAGAGCTATGCCTACCAGTTATTTACCAACATTTCTGAAAATCGTGTCATAAAACATGAAATAAAGTGTGTATATATATATATAATCAACAAAAGGACAAAAATTAAAAGCAAGGTGCAGCTATGTGTGTTTGGCTTATATCGCATTGATGGCATACAGATTTGGAATGACTGTCAATCCTTTTAATACCTATTTCATTGAGCTGTCATTACAATGGATTTATAAAATTGCCAAGTCCATAAAAGACACATCCTAATAGACAACTGTATTTTACACCTAGGAAGAGGCAATTAATGAAGAAATTTCTGTGTATTGCTTGGACATTCTCATGTTCTTGTCCTCCTTGCTTCAGATCAAATTAAAATAAAGATAATTATTTGAAAAGAAATAATTACTGAAATAAGTTCGAATATTACTGGGAGACAAAATGACCTACATGATGGTTTGTCCTGTGCAAGAGCGATCAACTGTGATAGCATCAGCCATTCCAGTAAGGTAAGCGAGCAGCATGTCTGGGGGGGATGACACGTCCTGCTTTTCAAAGTGGTGTTGAATGGATCCTGCAGCACAGTGTCAACTGTGTTTGAAATACACATCCAGAAACAAAAAATAATGCAAATTGTTATTTCGTTTAAAACTAAAAAAAATGTTGAAGTAGATGGCTTATTTAACTGATATTGGAGGCGAACCAGCACCCTTGAAAAGGGCAAAACCTCTTTACAAACCAAAGCAGTTACATCATGGAACTGAATGTCAAAGAAAATTAAGAGTCAAAGATGAAGCCATGCAGCAAATGCATTACTTTGCTAGGAAAAAAAAAATATTTCTTTGTATCAGAAGGTATTGCTGCTACCCTTGATTCAGATGAAGGTCTAAATCCTGAAAATGTTTGTTACTCTGAGCACACAAAGAGGCCTCACAGGAACTATTCACATATGAAAAGAGCTAGGATTAGAGCCAAAGTTTTGCATACTGTGAAGGTCAAGCTTGGTTCCTTTTGAAAACTTTCACTCAACAGAAAAACTTAGAAATATGGTTTCCATATAGCACCTTCAGCTGGTTCTCCAGTGTACTGTATGCACTGTGGCTAAGTTAGAGCAACTTGGCCCTGTGACTTTGGTGCTGGTTGATTTGCAGGCAGGCTGCTGGGGGCTGTCCCTGCCTGTCCCAGATTGCAATTATCATAGTTCCTTTTCCCACAGATGCTGGTTTTTGTATAAACTTCTCAAAATGTAAGGAGAGAAGTCTCGTAGGTATTATACAACTTAGGGGTTTGCCGTTGTTGTGGAATAACCTGTTAATAAAAATGCACTGCCTGTAGGATGAATTCTCAGCATTTTTGCAAAGGTCATATAAAATATATTGCTGAAGTGGCCTTACTGTGGTCACCCAGATAAGCCATGGAGAGGCCACTGTAGATGACAGTCTCAAAGAAAGATTGTAACTCACTTTTACATCTCTATGCAAGAAAATAAGAGATGCAAGCCTTCCCTTCACTACTGAGAATGAGGTGTATGTGGAGGCTGGTGCAGGGAACAGAAAGGAGCTACTTCCACCAGACTGATAGATGAGGTTGGAAGTCTTTCCCTACTGAAGGCCTCACATAGTTTTGCTTTGTTTCTTTTTTCTTGTCAGAGCAACAGCACACAACCTGCCAACCACACTGTGCAACATCCCTTACTGGGATTTTGCCTCAAACCCAGGTTAATGCTTTTATTCTCCGTATACCTGTGTGAACAGTAGTTTCTTTCCCTGCCTTTTCCCTCACCCCCATTTACATTAATCCCACTTGGGATTTTTGAGCGCTAGCACTGTTTTTGCTCCTTCTTCTAGGTAATGGAAATTCCCAAGTTTTACCTTTTCTGGAAGCAACCTTTATCTATGTTGCACCGTGCTTCATAAAAGCCAATTGATACTGCAGGAATAAGGAGTACAAGCAGTGGGTTTCTCGAGTTCCACCTTTTGCAGTGAGTTATGTGGCTCAGCTACCATGGCTGATAAGTTTTGCTAAAGTATGTGTAGAAATACTACTTCTTTTGCCTAGAAACTTCAGGTCAAATCACTTGAGATCAAATACAGTATTCTGTAAGTTGTCAGGGTTTCTGTACCTCCTCCTGCCTGGCCTATTTTTAAAAGTCAGACTGAAGTCTCTGTCTCATGCTCCAGACCTTTGTCTTTTTAATGTTACTGTTGCACAAGGTTACTCTCTCTAGAGAATCACAACAGCTTCCTGACAGCCTGTTTTGAAGAATTCTCTACTTCCTCCAATTTTTAGTCAACACTTTGATAGATTTATTTCTTAACTGATTACATCACTATGGAATATAGACACTTCAAACAAAAACAGTTTCATTAGAAAGACTTACTTTCCACCAATTTTTATACGGCAAGCACTGGAACCGTGTAGAAGGTAAGTAGAAAACAGACAACAACTTCTCTACAACTTGCTATCCATCTAGCACTATACAGCTTCGAAATTGGAATGATTCACATAAAGTATATAAGATAGACTGTCATTTCTCTCTTGTCAGAGGGATATAGTTTTTGTAACATAACTGTAGCAGTTTGGGGAAAAAAATCAAAATGCAATATATGCCTATTTTGTTTATATGAAGCTACTTCTAGAAACCAAGGCAAACTTTTGTAATTGTTCTAAAGGCATTTGTATTATTTAAACAAACATTAACAGCTAGGTTATAATATTTATGATTTTTTAAAAGATCTCCGAGTTGATCTCACAGCATTTCCTATTTAGAGAATCACATAATCCTCAAGAACTGTTTATAAACAAGGGCACAGTTATTAAGACAAAGCACTTGCAGGTTCTTCAACTGAAATGCACAGCATAGTTAAAATCTGTTTTTTCAAACTGTCACTGGAATGAAACCAAGAGTATGGATTGTCTCCTTGTTGAAAACACTATAACAAATAGGTACAGAGCTGGTTGAGTTTTGTTTCTTTCAATTTTATTTCTAGGATTATTAGTGCTATTATCAGAATTAGCAACACTTGCTCCTGGTTTTCTTTGCACTCTCAGGACTGGAGGAATGGCAGTAATGGCAAAATTAATTTTATTCAGTGGGGGATATCCCAAAAATAATCCCAGAAAATAACCTGTCCAAGAACAGAAAATCTACTGTTTTCTGCTGAAGTCTAACAAAGCCATTTAGGAACACTCTGGTCTGGGAACAGGGAAGACAGTGGACCTATCAAAATCTCCTCTCACTATTATGAGTTTGAGGGGATAAATGAGTGCCATACCATAAGCAAAATCAACACAGCATTTACATTGATAAACAACAAAATGTGCTGAAGACAATGCTTTTGGAATAAATTGGTATTTGTTTTTTTATGGATGGCATGAGTTGGCCTGAAAGCTTGATTATCATTCACAGGATTTTAATGACAGCCATAGCAAGGAATGTTTGCAAATTCCAACAATAGCTGCTGAGTTTTTTAGACTTAATCACTCTTCTCTCACCTGAGGGAGTATATTTTAAAGATATTTATTGTTTAAACAGCAATTCACCCTATAGTTCAGGAAATCCCTCAGGAAGATCAACAAAATCTTAGCCTTAAGCCCAAGGCTGAATAGCATATAAACTACAGATGATGCTCAGAACCAAACCAATTTAGTATAAAATCCCTAAATTTAACTTGTAAAACTCTGATGGTAAAACCACTGTCTTTAAGATTCTATCTCCTTTAAACTCTGTGGAGAATTAATCACTTTCAACTACCGAAAAGTTACAAAAACCTCTCTCATTGTTTCAGGCAAACACACAGAATATTTCAGTCGTACATAATTTCAGGTCCTTTAAATGTCTTTCTTTTGTTGGCATTCACAATGACAAGAGTTTTCAATGCTGTTTCTTCTCTATTAAAAGCTGCTGAAGTTTACTTTAGAGGTCAATAAAGCAACAAGACATCTTGTACAAACTATGTTAAACAGGCCAGACTTGTGGTAAAGTTTGTTATAAGAAATATTAAGTTTGAGGAAGAAGTGTTGTAGTTTAAAGAGAACAGCTTTCAAGACAGTTCTTACAGAAGGTGTCGTATTAGTAGAGTGTGCCAGAAGTTATACTGAAACAGGTAGTAATTAGTAAGAGATTCAAATAAATAAAGCTACTTGCTTAAAATCTTTTGGGATGAAGGATTTAGAATACTGCACATAGAATACTTGTACACATATAAAATTAATTATAAAATTATAGATAAGTATATTGAACCCTCTGACCAAATAGAAGAGACCACATCACTATCACTCCTGAACGGAACTTGTATTACTGATGAGTTTTTACTACCTCCTCAGTTCCTTAAGAAATCACCCTTAAGTTATTGCAGTAGCTATATGTCTACATCATAGTGCATCACACAGTGACTTTTAACAGCTTTGTGCTAATAATAACAAGGCTTGATTGTCAAGATCCCATTCTTTTTAACTGAGGAGCTTGCTTAGCAGTAACAATGTGAACATTAATCTATATATTCTAGAAGTGACAGTTCGATTAGTATGTTGATGAACTTAAAAATGGTGTATGTCATGTTTATACTGAGTTTCCCAGATTAGTAACAGCCTATATGTCATAATGTCTTTTTATACTGTGTTCTCAACTGGTAAATGACCATATTTACTGTCAGTAAGAAACTGTAAAAAAGCATTTTACTCTACTGTCTTCTCTTTCTTTATGAAATGCAGTTTAAGATTTTTCTATCACAAATACAATTACTAGTTCTGTATTTAATTGTTCTGATTTTGCATAGAAGAGAATTTTAATTAAAATATAGTTTTTCTTGTTTTAGGTCCTAAACAGGCATATTTCCCTTCTCAAAGATCAATAATTTAATATAATTTTTATAAATACCTGGCAGAACTTAAATGCAAAGACATAACCAGCCAGACAAACAATACCCTTAAATAATTAAATTCAGGCTACTGTCTCTGCAGACTACAGAGTTTAGCTCATAATTAGTAAAAACAAAAACAGAGCAATATATTTTTTTATTAAGTCATTCAGTAAAACACCTGTCTCTGAGACATGCAGAACAAAACACTTTCGAGAAATATAATTTTATCTTTCAAAACAAAATCAGTATTTAGCTTAAAATTTCACCTTGGAAATTTCATAAGAGTTTTTTCATCTAGAGTATATTTAAATCTATTTTAATATAAAAGTTGTTTATTTAACCCAGATGGAAAAATGTTTTCTTAGAAATGGGCTCTTTAAAAGTCAAAATGCAAATGTATTAGCTTTCTACTCTACTTATGATAGTACACGAAGCACTGTTTTTCATGCAAAATTACCCATTGCTTTTTCCTGGCTGTGCTAATCCTTCTCTGTAGTTGGGAAGGTTACTCTTCATAAGGGGCAGATTTTCTATAAGAGTAGTCATATATATATATATATTTATATGAATGACATATGTATAATTTCCCTTCATAAAAATTCCATGAGTTTATATATGTGATGTATCAGGAGTATCTGCAGACTTCATAAGTAGCCAGGGAAGGAACTGAGGAAAACCGCCCCCAGCATAACTTGTTCCAAACTCCCCCACCAGCTGGCAGAGTTTTAGAACAGCTGCTGCTTCAGCAGAAGGGAAGTGAGTTTGCAGAAGAGCTGCTACAACTGTACCACATACCTGCAGACTGAAAAGCTGGATGCTGCAAACTGGCAGCATGTTTAAAGTACCATTTACCTTGTTACTGTTGGACAGGGTAAGAATCACAGAAAAGATGAGGTTGGAAGGGACCTCTAGAGATCACCTGGTCCATAGTAAACCTTAAGGGAAAAGATAAAAGTTAGAGAAGGTTTTCTAAACTAAGCAGTATATTTAAATTTCAACACAATATCACTTAAATAACTGTGCCTTGTAAAGGGCTCTATTTCTGGTTTTCAGAAATACAGGCATTCAGAATAAGTAATAATTTGGGAAATCATGGCCCTAACATTTTGCCACCTTCTTTCATTATTCACATCTGTTGACAGTTATCTTTTCTCTCTCATCTGACTGAGGCCCTGACAGCAAATATAGGTGTACTTTGGTGGGTTGAAAAGCCTTGTTATTTTAGGCAACTGACTTCATATTTTTACATACATCAGAAGAACAAGAATGATAAAAGACTAAATTCTACACTCAAACTCTTCATATTATTAAGGTTTTCTACCTTTTCCTTTTCATTGTGTTGGATTGTGGGCCTTGATTTTACCTGTAGGTAATGAAATAACTAATGTAATAACTGGCTTCCCTTGAGCGCAACAATTTGAAAAATCTAGAAAAATATCTCAAATTTTACAAAATATTATAAAAATAAGTATGAAATATTTTTATACTTTGCATCTATCCACATTTTATATCTTGTTCTTGTGACAACTTCAACTCAGGTGTTTGAGCTTACTTTTGCTGCACTAGTGTCATCTCTTTCAAGTCCTTGTTCCTGGCAGACCCTTCCCAGTTGGCTGTAAAGTGCTATTCCTCATTTCACTCTAATATTCTGGTTTCATTTTGAGGGTGACAATGTTCTTCCTCTTTAGCAAGATCTTAATCAGACTTATACCACATTTCTCACATTCTTTTTCCTTGGATCTTGTAGAAATGCTGTAATTTTTTTCCAATTTTGGCGTTTAGCTTTGTAGGTGGGTTGCAATCTGCAGTACAGTTTCCAGTTATTTGAGCAAGCAATTGCACTTAAATGTGTCAACACTTTCCCTTAAGTGGATCATCTCTACTTCCTCCTTTAGTAGGAAGTATCAAAAGTAACCAATTGTCTTAAACTGATTTTTGTTTGCTGGGATTTAAAGTTTTCTTTTAAAAGAAAGTTGAACTTTCCTGCAGATTTTAAATATAGTTGTTCGGTTTTGGTTTTGTCATGTTCCTTTCCATTTAACTTTGACTTCTGTTAATGCAGATGTTTCCTGGAATCGCTCTTTTACAAAGGATGGACTAATGGCAGTTCATTTGAATCACTGTTTTCAAAACAGTGTAATAAAAATATTCAGCTGCTTCTTTTCTTTACCTGGCCTCATATGCAGTGTAAGCACACAGGCTGAGTTCACAAACTGTGCAGAACCTGCAGAATACAGTGTTTGGGTAGAGAGTGTACAGCTTTTTTCAAGGACTTTATTTAGTTCTCAACAAGCTGTACATACGTGGATCTTATTATGATATTTTCTGTTCTTCCGAGATTTCCAACCACGAAAGAAAAAATAATGCTATTATGTTTGGTAATTATCTAATTGCATCAAACATATTAAATTAGAAAGAGTAATAATGGAAAAATCTTACACCTTTTCATAGTCAAAAGTTCAAACCCAGTCACAGATACACCTAAAACTACGCTAGAGATTTATAAAGAAATCATGAAGAAGTAAACACTCACATTGTATTCAGTTACAAGGAAACTACATTTTCTCACCAGAAAACAGATCTAAATGGTTCAAAGCAGGTATGTGGCCTTCTATGACAAAGTGACTCGGCTGCTGGATGAGGGAAAGACTGTGGATGTGGTCTTTCTGGATTTCAGTAAAGCCTTTGACACAGTTTCTCACAGCATTCTGCTACGGAAACTGTCAGCCTCTGGCCTGGACAGACGCACACTCTCCTGAGTGGAAAACTGGTTGGATGGCCAGGCCCAGAGAGTGGTGGGAAATGGTGTTAAGTCCAGCTGGAGGCTAGTCACAAGTGGGGTTCCCCAGGGCTCAGTGCTGGGTCCAGCCCTGTTCAATGTCTTCATCAATGACCTGGATGAAGGCATTGAGGGTACCCTTAGCAAGTTTGCAGATGACACTAAGCTGTGTGCAAGTGTCGATCTGCTGGAGGGTAGGGAGGCTCTGCAAAGGGACCTAAACAGGCTGGACCGCTGGGCAGTGTCCAATGGCATGAGGTTTAACAAGGCCAAATGCCGGGTCCTGCACTTGGGGCACAACAACTCTATGCAGAGCTACAGACTGGGAGAAGTCTGGCTGGAAAACTGCCAGGAGGAGAGGGACCTGGGGGTGTTGGTCGACAGCCGACTGAACATGAGCCAGCAGTGTGCCCAGGTGGCCAAGAAGGCCAATGGCATCCTGGCTTGTATCAGAAATGGTGTGACCAGCAGGTCCAGGGAGGTGATTCTCCCTCTGTACTCCGCACTGGTGAGGCCGCTCCTTGAATATTGTGTTCACTTCTGGGCCCCTCACCACAAGAAGGATGTTGAGGCTCTGGAGCAAGTCCAGAGAAGAGAGATGAGGCTGGTGAAGGGGCTGGAGAACAGGCCCTATGAGGAGCGGCTGAGAGAGCTGGGGTTGTTTAGCCTGGAGAAGAGGAGGCTGAGAGGAGACCTCATTACTCTCCACAACTACCTGAAGGGAGGTTGTAGAGAGGAGGGAGCTGGCCTCTTCTCCCAAGTGACAGGGGACAGGACAAGAGGGAATGGCCTCAAGCTCCGCCAGGGGAGATTTAGGCTAGTGATTAGGAGGAAGTTTTTCACAGAAAGGGTCATTGGGCATTGGAATAGGCTGCCCAGGGAGGTGGTTGATTCACCTTCCCTGGAGGTGTTTAAGGCACGGGTGGACAAGGTCTTGAGGGACTTGGTTTAGTGTTTGATGGGAATGGTTGGACTGGAGGATCCGATGGGTCCCTTCCAACCTGTTTTTTCTATGATTCTATGATATGCATAAACATAGTGCAGCTTTATGCTACATCTCTGCTTCTGATCATTTCAGGCCTGAAGATTTGGATTATCAAATCACTTATGCTCTCCTAGCACAGGACATTGAAATTTAAGCCAGCATGGTAACAAGCTGAGTGAAAAATAATGTACTTAGGCTCTATCTGAAACACATTCTGTGCTGACTCAAACCGACTTTTTGAACAAGACAGTCTCTTCAGCAAATGTCCAGTTTTACTATTCTAATTTTAGCCAGACACACTTCACATCTGCCAAAATGTGCTGAGTTAGTAAGAAAGAGTATTTCACAAACAGATTTACTGTTGGTACATTCTCAAGTAAAATTAAAAGAATATACTTTTGATGATTTCTTGGAGAAAAGGATAACTTCTGCAAAAGGGACTAAAGAAAGGAAACCAACAGAAGCTTCGTGATGGTGGAAAAGTATGGATTAATTGTATCAGAGCTGCTGAGATAGTCCAATGACTTGATTAAGATAGCGATGAGAAACCTTGTTCTCTGTCCACCTCTACAAGATTTTATCATAAATTATTTAACTTGGTATATAAAGATGCCCTCCTTAAACCAGATCTCTGATTGCCATGTAGGCAAACCTGAGGGATATACATAGATATCATTAAGCCTTGTTAGTTTTATGAAATAAAAAAAAAATTAAATCCATAGGTGTGTGGGCTGAAATGGAAAAGTTAAGAAATATTAAATTAAATATATAGTTGTAATGCAAGAAAAAATACCTTGAAAATTTGTCTCTATAAAAAATGTCAGATTGTTATAAAAGATCATCATTAAAGTGATAAAACATTGTACATTGATTTCTGGCCATCTAATATTCTCTAATTATGCCAAAGCACTGCAGTAAGGCTTGCTGGAGCTTGTATTTTAGCTCCCACAAATAGGTTTTTATGTCATATAAGAAAGGATTCTTATCTGCAACCAAATTTTTTCTTATTCTGTCTGTCATGGGCAATTACTCTGCTATCAAAATCGCATGTTAATGTACATTTCATAGCAATAGATCAGCCTCGATGTTCTATAAAGTAACAAAGATGCATTGGCTAGGTTTGTCAAATATCCTCTTTCCTCAGCTGCTTCTTTCTGCCTCTTATGGCCAACTCTTTCTCACAGGTTTTCTTTTGTACATTGTGTTTACTTTCCCTCCATGTCTGTAAATAGTATAATATGTTTAAATTATTTTACTGTTCTTCACTTGTCCTGTAATTTATTTCACATGCCTCAGTTCATGATACTGCTTCTTATTTACTTGATACCATGACTGGGACAGGAGCTCGACTGCCCAGCACGAAGGCTGATGATTCCTTAGTCCTATCTCTTCAAAATCCTACTTCACCTTTATCTGTTTGCTTTATATGCAGCCAAAAAAGAAAAGAAAGCAGATTTTAGTGTTTGAAGGTTGCACATCCCATCAGCAGAGTTTAGAATAAAAAGTCATAATGCAGACAGAGGAAAAGGAAGTTAACATGGGTAGGTCTGGGAGGGGATGCAAGAGGTATCGGAACAGGGTACCACCTTTTAGCTCTGAATTGTGTTGGTCTGACTCTGTTACAGCTGGTTTTATTTCTGCACACTGCTTACAGTTGTACAGCTCATCAGCAGCTAACTGTGGAGAATGGAACATAAAAAAAATATCCAGTCCATTTAATTCTTTTCAATTTGCATGTGAAAACATTTTCTATACATTACTTCAAAACACACAGGGAACAGTTGTCGCATCCCTGCCTATTAAAGAATGGATGGGAATTAATATAAACCATCTATTAAATTTGCTGAGAACACATTACAGTGTACACTAACAAAAGAAAGGTGTTTTCTAAAAATACCCACATTCTTTTCACTGCCCATGAGAAATTAAGAGCAGGATGACAAAGGGTGTTTATGCAGGCACTTAGCCAGGAAAAGGTGTGTTTTCCACAGATACAGTCATTCAGGGAGCACATCTCTGATTTTCAGGAACTCCCTCCCTCTTTTCTCATACCTCTGTAATTATATTGAGAAATCTATCTCTAGGTGAGAAAATACACACAGTTCTGTAGAATGTATTCAAATACTGCCTCTTCCCTTTAGGGAGGTACTACCACACTGAGGCCATTTGTAGAAATTTTACACAGCAATATAAACAAATGCAAACCCCTTAAGGAAACACATGAACTGCAGCACAGTTCCACAGTGAATGATTACCAAAATCTGCATAAGGAGACTAGAAAAGAATTCTCTGTAAATCTTCTGTGAAACGCAGCATTGCTTATTAGCAGACTTGATGGAAAACCTTGCAAGAAAGTTTTGTCACTTTATTTCTATGTGCTTCCCTGCATCTTAAGTTGCAGCTTAGGATCCCTTAGGATCATGTGAGGCTAGGTTATATATTAGAGAGCTGTGCTATAGTGCTGCGAGTGGGTAAGCCTAGCATCTAGGTAGTGTGCTGCTTTCCTCTGCTAAGCTGATTTACTTGTTTAAGGTCTGACCTCATCATCCTGTCAGTATGGATTCCCACCTATACACTTAGCAGCAGCTTAGAATCGGCTTGAAAAGCTTGCAGTGTATTAATCGGAAGAGAGAGGGAGAGAGCTACTGGTATTTGTTCTTTTGTTGTCTTTTCTAAAGAGGAGGAGTTGAAATACAAGAGGCTCCACAGGCACGGGGAAGGGGGGGGGGGGGGGGTTGTGGCTGCCATCAGCAGGAAGGATATGAGCACAGAGGGACACTGGTTTTGAACAGGTTAAAGAACTACGCTGGGGACAGAAATGGGCTGAAGAAAAACAGCAGTCCTGTCCACCACAATATATTGGCACCTGTGCCAGGTCCAACCCCAGTCCACCACCGATCTATTCAAACCAGGCATCAACAAAACCTCATAGAACAGCTTTGATCAAATGAGGATCTTCCTGAAACAAGCACAGAGGAAAACTGTGTCAAAGAAGATTCAAATAAAATCATACAGGAGTTGCAGGTGATCACAGAAGAAAATTCAGATGAATCTGCAGAGAGGTAGGAGTTTTAAAGTCTGCTCTTAGCTGTACTTCTATCCAAGTTATTCCCTAAGTGTTTTTAACCAGAGTTCCGTACTGCATTATTCTCTCTTTATATATATGCACATCCATACTCAAATGAATAGGAACACAATCACACTAAAAAAAAATAAACAGGAACATAGTAATGAAATTCTGATCTTTGCTTAAGATACATAGTTTCATAACTACTCTATAAAAAGAAAATCTGCTATTCTGTCATTTCTTCTCTATACAGTTTATGGCATATTTTGGGGGGTCTTGCTTTATCATGTTTAAGTGCAATGAAATAATGAGCCTTCTAAAATACCGTGCTCATTCTGACTTTATCAATAGGTGCAACTTTGATAAATGGGAACTGCTGGAGGTGCACAGTGTGTGTGGTTGCCATCAGTCTGTCAAATTTCTCACTACCTTTTTTTTTTTACTGCCTTCTTGATAACTATAATTAACCTTGAACAAAGTGGAACGGAAGCATCATTACTTGCTTTTTTTAAAGGTTTGTTTGAAACCACTTTACTTTCCCAGCTTGTTTAGTATACTTAGAGACAAATACTTTCTGTAAGGTCAGGTGAAAAAACATTACAACCATGAGACCTTAAAGGTGTAAGCACAAAGGAAGAGCTAATTTTAAGATGTTAATACAGAGAAGAAAATATTAATATGAGTTATTTGATTAATCAATGCCTTTTCATTTTTATGATTTACTTCAAATTGTTGTCAGTATTGTTATCTTATACAGCAACATTTTTACCCTACCTTGGACTCAAATTTTGCAATTATAATGCGATTATTTGCACCATTTGATGAAATTACCATCCATTTTTGTGAATTATGTAGGTTTCTTACATTATATTGAAATAGAAATCTCTTGAAGTTATAGTTTCTCTCAGTAAAAGCACAGCTGATAGTTTGTGTATTTTTAGCAGTTATTATTTTTCAAGTTGTCCATCTGTTATAGGGACATCTGCAGACTGAACAGGGAAAAAATACCTTCCAAAATGTCATGTTGAAAACAGTACTAGTAGTCATTGTGTGCTGCAGTAGGGCAGAATAGGATCAGTGAGATAGGAACGTGGTAGTTCTGTATGTTTACTAGTGTGCTAGCTGGTGATGTGCAAGAAGCATACTCTTGGTACAACTTGTTTTGAATGACAGTACAAATTTCTTGAAAAATTAAATTAATTTTAGGCAGATCTAAGAAAGTCAATTTAATTTGAAAGAATAAGGAAAAATCAAAATAAGATTCTATATCAGGTGAAGAGGAAGGTAAAAAAGCATAATTAATTCAATTTAGAAGGTAATAAGCCACTGCCTTCTAAAATAAGATGTGACATTTCTCCAGCTATATATAAACTTTTTACTAAGACCTCCTGAAGTTCTGTGCCTTCACATTCACTCAAATTTAAGCTCTTCTCTTAAGCGGTTTACACTTGCAGTTTTTAGAAAAGTTAGGGGAATGTATATATATGTTAGAAAGTACTGCTATATTAAAATGAGCGTATTTTCTGTAAAGTTATAAGTAAAAATGTTTTATGCGTGTTGTAGGTAAAAATTGATCTTAACATACACCTTAAAAGGCTGTATTTGTAAGAATTTGTTTAGAATCTGATGACTATGAATTTCTCTATAATTAAAATTTTATTTCAAGGAAATAAAGCAGATCATTAAAGACACCTCAGCATAGTTCAAATTTCTTAAGTATGTACCAACAGAAAACATTAAGTAAATCATCATTCTCTTCCCCTACAGCATCCAGTGCAGGCCAGACATGAATTAATACACTAATTGGTTAGGTAAAAATTAAATACTGAGACGAAAAAATAAGGAGAAGCAGCCTTTTATCTATGTCTATCTCTAGTTGCTGAATATATTTTCATCTCTGCAGAACAATGCCTCCTCTTATACCTTTGAAATAATCCTTTTTAATAACTTTGGGCTTCCTCTTTCTTTAGAAGCTCCAAACAGTAACAGTTGATGGTAATCAATGAGATCTGCTAGTAATTAACACATCTGAAAAATCAGGCATTTGCAGGATCCCATCTTTTTACATTATTAAAACCACTGCAATATGAACTATACAATTGTGACAGCCATATGCTCTTTTGCATCCATACCTGAGGACGCCAAAGACAATCTCAAAGTTGCCTTTTTATACCATCAAAGCAATCATATCTTCAGAGTGGTCGTCTCTCATTCAACATGTTTACCTCTGCCTATATAAGACCCATTTTAAGCTGGACTCTAGAGGACACTGCTACATGTCACTTAAACATTAAAAACAGTAGAACAGTAAATCTGGCCAATACCTCCATCTGGCTATGAAACCAGTTTCTAACAGCAGCTTCATGCTTCCTACAGAAAAAACTTTGGAAACATGAGAACAATATTCTCAATTTCTTCAGAAAAACTTGAGAATCCTTTCTCTAGAAACCTCAGGGCTTAAGACTTTCAATGATACGTACATAGCACCCTGGTGGTTGATGAAATAAGACTTGTTTATTGAGGAGGAAAGCTAAATAAGAAAGTTTCAAACAATGGTTCCATTTTGATCATACTATCGTCAATACATTTTTTTCTGCTTTCTTCAGTCTTCTCTTGGTCCTCCTATACCTAAATTAAATAGTGCCTACAGAACCCTTTCTGATCTATAGGCTTGTCCCTGAATGATATCCTATGATAGATGACAGACAAAGTAAAAGAGACATTAAGACACCAAAACACCTCAGTTTTGTAGTGACAGCAGCCATGTAAGATGCGACCAACCAATAAATTTTAGGTACATAAAAGAAAAATAAATTGCTTATTGGCACAAGCTTAAGTAAAGCCTCCCAGTGTGTCTGGGGACTGTCTTATGCAGTGTTGCTAAAGGAACATAACCAAAAGGTATCAGCCTTACAGCAGCATCTGAAATGATGGGTCTTGACCTATTCTAAGATCCTTATGGAAGCTGCATCTATACTTTGAAAAAGGCCCAACCGTGGAAGATACACATTTCATCGACCTTGTCTGATTCTCACCAGTCTGCTCCTTGAATGAGTACTGAGACCTTTTCACAGGGTGAAAAACAGATGCCTAGTTGTTTTGTTTATTTTTTCCCCCACTATAAAATGTTATGGCATCGCTGGGGTAGTCATAAAGCTAAACCAACAGAATATGGTCATGCAAATGAAAAGCAAAAATATTTAAAGATTTTAGGTTTGACTTAAAGTAAGTAAGAGCTTAAGTGAACTCTTAAGTGATGCATGGTAAATAAACGGTGAATTTTCTGGTTCAGAAGGGCTGGTTGTGGATTTTAGTGTACCTTATCTAGCTGATTAACATCTCTAATCTCCTCTAACTGTCTGGAAACTTTTGAGGTCTGGGCTCCTCCACCAGGAAAGAATTGAAGCAGCTCTATTTCTTTCAAAGAAAGTGATTTGGAGTGGTCCAGAGAAATTGGCAAAAACTTGGGGGATTTGATTGCTAGATTTTATTTGATGGTCAACAAAACCTCTACTCTTGTGTGCAACACATGAATACAGACCTGTGCACACACAAATTGAAAAAACTCTGATGCCTTCTAGTAAGAAGAATACATGATATTGAATTACCTTAATAACTTCGCTTGATAAAGTCTGGACTCTCAGACATGACTGTCTTGACCTTTCAATGTGAGCACTTTGCCTAGTACTTATTAATATTATGCTACACTGCCACATCAGTTTACACATTTGCTGGGAGATATCTTGAGGTTCTATAAGCACACTATTGAAGACCATGTGCGCTGGTGAAGGATGAATACCTCTTTTCCTAGTTGCCAAAAGGCAGTTAGATTGTAGTAATGAATGTAGTTCATCATTTTTTCTCTTATGCATTTCTTTCTAATTATGTGCCTAATTATGTATAATTATGTATATGGTAGAAGTGAGTTTTTCCCATTTCTGTCATGATCATGATGATAAATCCATGGCTTTGTAATTAGAAAACTGTTTCAAGACTAAGGATATTTGTTCAATGGTTCCTTTCAGTTTTGATCCATTTGGGTTCATATTTTAGACAGTCATTTATTTAGAACTAAAAATTTGACTTTGCATTTCACTACGTAGTGAAAACGCAAGGAGAAAGGCCAGCTCTGGTGACATGATTTTGGGCCCACCCTTTTGACTCTAGGGCAGAAGC
This sequence comes from Coccyzus lansbergi, assembly GCA_033558105.1. Lineage (NCBI taxonomy): Eukaryota > Metazoa > Chordata > Aves > Cuculiformes > Coccyzidae > Coccyzus > Coccyzus lansbergi. The sequence continues at coordinate 1,279,296 of JAUMJK010000100.1, forward strand.
GACTTGCCAAAACATATCGGACAACCTGCTCCATCCAGGCTTTACTGCCACAGTGTCTTGCATTCCCCTTTCCCTCTTTGGTGCCCAGGCAGGTGACAGCTTGGAAGGCAGGCGCAGTGACCAGAGACTCACCAACCTCTCTGTTGAGTGGGCAGGAGTGCACAGACGCTGAGCATGAAAACATATGCTGCTTTTTCTTTTTCAGACAACAAAAGCTCCAGAAATTTAGAAAACACAGGATGTGAACTACTGAAAAAATAATTACTTTTTCAAATTTTTAATGTGTACATGCTGCCACATAACAGGTTTATAACTAGTCTTACAAGTACGCTGCAAGCTTAGGAAATAGCTTTTGCGAGTTTTTTTGTTGGACCATTTGATATGCCAGGAAATTATATTTTTATTACTAAACCTCTAAGGCTTTGAAAGTTCTATTGACAATTTAACAACATTTTGGAGTTCAAACCCTCCTCAAAAAAATTTAAAAAGCCAACAGAAAATGTTTTTTTCAAATTAAAAACACATATCTATGGATGTGCTATTGGAGGTACCCCATAATGTGCTATTATAGGCACCTGACTTGTTTACTCCATCCAAAATACACAGACTAAACAAAAAAGATATCTGTTGATAAAGAAGAGAATGTATATATATTGATCTCATCAAACATCAAGAACTGTACAACACCAACTTGCCAGTATTGCCTATTTGGGAACAGTACTGTTACATTTCAGAGGGCAAAGTAACAAAAAGAAAGACAGAGAAGGTTAGAGATTAGTAGGGTCTTAGCTTTCTAGGAGGATTCAAAGTATTCTAACCCATATTTATCCTTATATCAATCATAATCTCATTGATCTATTATCATGTCTAAGGAGAAAAACCAAACTCAAACCAGCTACAGTACTTCCAGTGGTGTGCGGAACCTCCTGTGTTTCATGATACGCACACTTATACTCGTACTACCAAACACAAAAAGTTATTGTGACTAATGCCAACTGAGAAAAGTGGCAGTTTTATATTAATATTATCAATTAAAAAATTATTTAAACCAAGCAGTTTCAAGAGCTCCAAGTTCTAAAGTAATTGTCAATATGAACTTTCTATTTAGATAGGTTAAAGCCAGCAGTCTCTCCATTAACTTCAATAATTATACATTTCTGTTGCTTATTCTTCTACATCATTTTCTGTCATTGTTACTATCTCAGCAGTCATCAACATATAGCACAATTTTCCATATTCTTTTGAATCAAAGTTTTTTACCCAAACCTTAAAAACTTCGACACAATCTTTAGCTGCTATATTTACAAAGAATAAATAATAAAGGAGATAATTGCAGTAGAAATTTTAAAGAAGTGGTTGAGAAAGTTACTGATATGGCATAAGCATATCAGCAAGCAATTAGTAGAGTTTCATCAATTTATGATTATTTTCTGCGAGTTCAAAAATGGTTTCCTTTAGAAAATATTTCTCTTATTTCTCAGCCAGCTGATGTGGCTTATCTCTAACAGATGCTACAGTCCTATGATCTGACCTAGGAAAACAGCATCTCTCAGTCTCCAACCCCATGACACTGCTCAACAGACAGAGGGTCGGAGCTCAACCAGCTGCACAGGAGAGAGTTCGCCTACGTGGGTGTTGACTGCAGTTTTACTGAAAAAGCAGAAATGAACAAGAGAGGAAAAAAATGATGAGTTGCATTGTAAATACTGCTGCACCAACAAAGTGAATTGACGAAGTTGCAGTTTTATCTCATGCACTGTGCTAAAGCACATACAGTGCACCACAGAGTTGAATTCACAGTGGTGTTTTCAGCTATGATAAAGTCCTTAGGATGTCTCATATCTCTAACTGGTGCCCAGTTTGCTGTTGCTAAGTGTTGTGATTTACTGTGCAGAGGTAAAGTGATCCAATATGAAAATCTGTAAGTGACACTTATAACATCCCTGTAGGTATTTAAAAGACATGAAGATGTGGCGCTTAGGGACATAGTTTAGTGATGGACTTGGCAGTGCTGGGTTTACAGCTGGAATCTTATCTTAAAGGGCTTTTCCATCCTAAATTCTGTAGCTTGATTAAACTGAATTTCACAAATATCCAGGTCAAATAGGTACTTTCAACAAATATTCAAGAAAAAAGTGGTCACCGTAAAAACATAAATAACAGCTTTATCAAGAACAAAAAATACTGCATTTCATCACCTGTTTTTCACACAATATTATGCTTCTAAGCTTCCTTATCTAGGTTTCATTTCTGTTTTTTGGCCATAGACATGCATAAAGAGGCAATTTAAGAACATGCTGAATTCTAAAAAGGATGTGGCAAACAAATATCATTAAATGTTTTATCATGTTCTAATTAAAAAATAAGGAAAATTGAATTTATTCTTTATATACTGATTAATGAAGGGTGCTATGCTGATGAAGAGTAATTTATGAAGACAGAAATTAATTTTGACATAACTCAGACATTTAAATAATTGCAGGCAGGCAATTAATCACAAAACTCATCACATCAATTCTCCTGACCAAAGAAAAGATGAAATTTTACCTCTACAGCACCATTTTTGAGTCACAGCTTGTTTGGGGTCCACTAAATCTAGCTGTTAGCTTAACTGTCATTTCTTAGCTTGTATTTCTTTTGGGTAATCACTCACAGGCAAGATTGAGAACATCATTGAAAAGTAAAAATTTGCCTCAAGTTCAGTAAGGGCAAAGATGATTCTCTCAAGTTAAGTTCTGTTCCAAAAACATTGTGACTATCATATATAGATGTAAAAATCAAACGCTGTTTTTATCATATACTTGTCCGTAGTAAAAATATGGAGCAGCATCAGAACCAGAATTCTCCTGGAATTCATTCAGAACGTTGTCTGTCTTTGAAAGCAAATCCCTGACAATTTCCAACTGTAGCTCTACAAGCAATTCCTATCTCATATTTATTACAGTTAAAACATGCCACCCTAGCTATATTTTGAAAATGTCATCTGAAATAGTGTCAAAAGTCACCAAAAGTCAGGATGACTTCTGACAACAACTGTTTTTCTCCCACTAAGCTTTGTTATGTTGTCAAAAAATAAAGTGGTTATGACATGTTTTTTTCTTAACAGACGTGCTGGGTAGTATTTATCTCCTTATTATCATCTAGACACATAATGCTTTTTGAATATTTCTTCAAGTTTTCAGTTTACATTGTCTGTTTCAAAATTTCATGTTTCTTCCTTATAAAAATGGTACCATATTTTTCACTACCTGTCATCATCCTTAGAGGAAAACTCTGAAATTAATTGACTTGGCTCTCTACCTAAGATGAAATTCATAGAGCTCTGCTACTTTGGAATTGTCTTAACCCAGACAGAGGTGGGGAAAAGTGGATCTGTTTGTCTGTGTGGCAGTCCGGAGACCAATGAGGTTACTCTCAGGGTGAATATCAAAACAGTATTTATTTCTGGCTCCGGCAAACCTAAACACACTAAGATGCTGGCGTGCACAACAATGAATTCCCAGTAACAACCCAAACCCTAAGATCCAATCCACCATGCACACCGTGAGGTCAGGGGAAAGGGGGGGAGGGGGGCAGGTAGAGAGGGAGAGAAAGAGAAAGGGAAGAAATAAGAAGTTACTGTGTCGAATTTCACATCCCGTGAAATGTGCTCTAGATGACCTTGCTTGATCAGGGAAGCTATGACTAGATAATTTCATGAGGTACCTTCCTGTCACTTCACATCTTTAAGTAGTGAATGAAGTAGTGAACAAGAAGGATGTTGAGGCTCTGGAGAAAGTCCAGAGAAGAGCGACAAGGCTGGTGAAGGGGCTGGAGAACAGAACCTATGAGGAGCGGCTGAGAGAGCTGTGGTTGTTTAGCCTGGAGAAGAGGAGGCTGAGAGGAGACCTCATTGCTCTCTACAACTGAGGAGGGAGCTGGCCTCTTCTCCCAAGTGACAGGGGACAGGACGAGAGGGAATGGCCTCAAGTTCCACCAGGGGAGATTTAGGCTGGAGATTAGGAGGAAGTTTTTCACAGAAAGGGTCATTGGGAATAGGCTTCCCAGGGAGGTGGTTGACTCGCCTTCCCTGGAGGTGTTTAAGGCACGGGTGGATGAGGTCTTGAGGGACTTGGTTTAATGTTTGATAAGAATGGTTGGACTAGAAGATCCGATGGGTCCCTTCCAACCTGGTTGTTCTATGATTCTATGAATCTCGAGGACACATGGTCCAGCCACATGGTCCAGGCTGCTCAGATCCAAGTGTGTGAGTCAACGTCAGCATGGAGAAGGAGGAGAGAGACCCCGACCCCCCTCCAGGTCCTTTTATCCCTGTCCGTTTTGGTGGGCTCCGGAAGTCCCCAGCCCGGAGGAGGCGGGTAGCAGGGGAAAGCTGTACCTGGTCCTGCACTGTCCCCCGCTGGACAAAATGTTTAAAGCAAAAATATCCAGTCTGACTTGACAGGAATCATTTAAATATAGATTTAGCTCTGCTCACTCTAGGCTAATCCACATTCTTAAGCCATTATTACAAATGTTAATGTTCTTTTAACACAATTCAGCATCCTGGTGAACATTAACACAAAGACAACATGAACCAATTTGGGTTTTTGATTCTTTAGAACAGTTCATTGATAGTTTTCCCTCCTGACTGAGTGGAAAACTAATTCCTTGACCTTCATAGGCCTAATGTGGTTTTGGAAACTTTTATTACTTAATATTCAGAATTTGTTTGCTCAAACTTATACACATTTTAGAGGAAAACATATTTCCCCATCCTCTACATGCTACGTTTCTAAGCAGGTTCACATGAACCTTGACTTCTCTTAAAGTTTGTTCTCAACTCACTAATCCATACCACACGGAACAAGATATGACAGGTACACATATTCATGTCAGCCCAGATCCAGCTGTATTTATATTACAGTCTATAGCATCCTCTATTACAAGTTAATATAAAGGCATCAGACTCAATGATATTTTTACTAAGTTCTTTCTTTCAGATACTTTAATCACTGTCTTCTTTAGTTCACTGATCCCCAGTTCTATATTCTGAAGGCAAATATTTGACATCTTTGCAGTGACAATCATATGCTAAGGAAATTACAGAAATATTTCTCCATTGTATAATATGCTATAGCTACCATTTTGAATCAGCTGCTGAAGATAAATCAGCAATTATGATATTACTATTTACACAGTTAATGGTGTTCTGCTTTTCCTTCCAGTATTTTTCAGTCTCTGATGACCTTTGTCCTTGAAATAATTACTTATGTTAGTGGCATTTCTGCTGTAGTTAAAGGTCACTCTACAAAATCTGTGAAAAAAGTACTGAGGACTGTGTTAGGGTCCAATAGATTTTGCTAAGATGACGAGACAGAGTTGCTAGCAACTTTTAAGTTTATTAAAAGAATAAAAAGAATAAATGTGCATAAAAAATCAGGAAATGATCAATCAGGGTCACCCCGCACCAAATTGGAACGACCCCGACTTGGGTATTCGAGGGGTTTTTATAGGCACAAACCTCTACAGTTACACAAAGATTACAAAGACATGCAATTATCACAGGAATTCTTGCAAACCAGATAGCAACACTGTGGTGTTAGTTAGTCCATATCTCCAAAGGAGGATTTATGGTCACCCTGAGTGGAGATGTCTCTTGAAACGCCCCCTCATCCCTCCTCCTCCCAAGAGCCGAGACAGCTGTGCCCTTATCTGTCCTGGCACCTTCGAGTTCCGTAGGCCTTTGTACCAGGCTAGCTACTCGCTTTTGAAGTGGAGATGGGCAAACAGAGGACCAGGCCAGCTGCTTGCTTTTGAAGTGGAGATAGACAAAAAAAGTGCCATGACAGGAGAATCCTGTAAGACTGAAGGAAATTATTAGACTTTTAAATATTTGCAGCTTAAAATTGATAGGACATCAGACATCAAGGATCAGTGCAGTGCAATACATACTGAAATGCAATACTCATTGTGGATATAATGAAACCAGAAAAAGATAGTTTTGAAAAAGTAATTTCCAAAATATATAAAAGAAAAGGTAAATGGTAAAATAAGGATGTTACAGATTATGAATTTGGCATCAAGTAGCTGATGCAAAGCTAATGATCATATAATCCAGTTTTGCTGCTTCTTCATTTTCAATGAAGCATGGAAAGGAACAAATAAAAAAAGTATAGTCATTAAACTCTCTGAAACAAATGAATTTTTGTAAGCTGTAAACTACAAAAGACACCCGTTACAGGTGAACTTGAATTGCCCCTTTTTCTTTAGGAAAAAAAAAGAGAAAAGAAAATGCATTTGAAAGTGTATTAAAGAGCTTCAAAAGAACTCTAGGGGGTTTATTGTGATGATTTGCTGTATTTTAATGTGTTTGCAATTAGTAGTCCAATCTGAGATTGCCCAGACAGAACCACATGTGGACATGCTGGGCAAAGGCACAGTGTAGTTAAGGATTTCAGATGCATCAATTTTGCTCTCAGGAGATGTACGCACACACTTCAGGGCTTTACACAGCTCAGTTGTACCAGAAATAACGTGTCTCTGGTCTTATATATACAGTGAGTCTGCAGGGCTGGGCCTCAAAGAACACATTGAACTCTGGTGTGTCTGAAAGTCATCAAATACACTGGGGAGCTGAAAATTTTTTACATATCAGTGGACAAAAGATGTCATAGGACAAATGGGCTGTAGACCATCTATAAATGCAGTACAGAAATCCATTGATATTGAAAGATTTTCAGACGAAAAAAAAAGAGATATGTCTGGAAAACCCCAGACACACTATAGTCATGCCAACTGGGATTTTGTTCTGTAGCATTCTATAAACGTCCTGATGTATGGTAACTTTCTTGTATTGCAGAGGGGAAAAAATTCTACTGCATCTCAATTCAATATTGCATTATAATTTGTTTTCTAATTATCCTCCTTGAATCCTCATTAGCTGTTAAATGAGGCATGATCTTTGAAAATTTATGATGTAACTTATCTGCATTTTCTGATATTACTGATACAACCTGATTTGCCCATTTTTATTTCTATATTTTCCGAAATAGCTGTTCAGTTGTGAACGATGTAACTTGAATGTAATCCAATATTCTTCCAAAATTAATATGTTAATTTCATGAAGAGATTTTATCTCTTCTAGTAATTTATGAATATGCATCAACAGCATCAAAGACAACCAGTAAATTTAATCAATCAGTTGCCAGTATTTCCTGTCTGGGCTTGGAAACTTAAACCACAGGTGCTTTAAATTTTAATAATATATGATGTCAAACTGAGAAAACATTTTTCTAAAAAAAGTCTTTAACTAAAATAATGTTGAATACTTCAGCATTTTCAAGATATGTGATATACACACATATCACCAAATGCATTACTCTTTTACTAAAAACAGATGAATATAAAGCAAAATATTTTTCTAAGAATATATCAAAGAGGTGTTTTAATCTGCAACATAATCCATATTAAAAGGCTGTAAGGAATAATCTGTGGGAAAAAAAAACCACAATGAGCTAAAGAGAAATTGTATATATAGTTTCAATGAGTATTTATAAAATGAGTGTTTATTTTGGAGTGGGAAGAATATATTTGTAAAGTTTGTTTCCATGAAAAGGCAGATAAATTAACTTCTCTTAATTATTTGCATTCAGATTCTAAAGGCTATATAATGTAGTTATTTCATCTGCTTTTAATTTGGTAATTTGTCTAGAATAATAGGATCCTTGTCAAATTGTCTTCTGATTCACTCCCATTTGGTAATGTAATCTAACGTACAAAGTATGAAGACAAACAGAATTAAAACCTAAAGACTCGTAATATCCAAAATTTCATAACCCAAGATGTTTATCTATTAGTATCACAGGAAAATAGGTTTGGATATTTTGTATTCTGTCTGTGAATGACCAGGAGGCTGCATTTATCACATCAATGCTGTGCAAACAGTGCACCATTGACACAAAACTCCATAGCACCACCTACTACAGTAATTGACTACAGTTTACATACAGCCTTACAGATGAAAACTTGCAGATACCAAACTGAAAAAATGAAAGAAGGCATAGTAAGACTAGGAGCATAAGTAAGTGCTTTATAATTTTAGACCTTCCCGTAATGGCATTTGAACAAAATTTATATGAAGAACATAATTGGTGTTTATAATGCTGAGCTCATCACACTCCCTCGCAGTGTGTCAACAAACAGCAGCTCACTGCTTGGCATGAACACCAATGGCTCAGATGAGTATTTCCAGTCTACAAACCACACAGAGCAAACTTTCCACAAAATGGAAAATTACTTACAGCAGAAGCAGCTGTGTGATGTTCTACTGATAGTTGGAGACCAAAAGATTCCAGCTCACAGGTACGCTTCTCAGTACTGTTTATGTGGTTTCGAAGCCTGAGATTTCCAGATATTGGGTCAATATATTCCTAGCCTACTCAGTTATGAAGGAACGTTTACTGTAATTAGGATGTAAGCTAACAATGGAATAAAATCACATCATCAATGCTTCATATTAATTAATTGAAATAGAATGAAATTCAAATATTAACCATAGACATTGTCCATCCTCTCTTCTTGCTGCTGTCAAACTATAGCGAGATCAGTGAATATCATGCTTGGTACTGAGATTATTAATTTAGAATCTTTCTAAAATGCTTTTATTTCAAGGTTGGTTCTCAGTGTACTGTCTGATTATTTTGCTGCAATGTTTAATAATAATGTGCTTGAAGCAAAACAAGAGGAGATCAAGATGGAGGAAGTAGACCCAGATGTGCTGAAAGCTTTGGTGCGCTATGTCTACACAGGTAATGATTCCTCCACTACCCACATCATTGCTGTAAAGGAAGACCGAATCTGTCCAGTTCATACATAATTATCATTTCTTTCATTTCATGCTAGTACATAACTACATGCATAAATCATGCATAAGTGATGTAAACTTTTCTCTTGAGAGGATGAATAAATATTACTGGTTTATATAATAACTTTCTAGAAGATATGCAGAAAAGTTAACATATTAATTCATATGGGATATCTGTCTCTAACTGGATACAAATTATTTTAGGAATTTTAATGGGGGAATATATTTTGCCTCTTGCCCACCTCATGTAGCATTGTATTATGAACCTTCCTCTCATCAGTAACTATAAAAGTGGTCTGCCTGGGTGGCAGTTATCTGGCTTGCTTAAGGCTCTTGTGTAGGAGTAACTAGAGGAAAACAGGAATATGATCACACCCACAAGTAAAGCAACTTTTACCATGAGAAAGTGCCACCACATTCTGAAAAGGGTTTACTTATGCTCTCTTAAAAAAATATAGAGATTAAATAAGAAATGAAATATTTTGTTTGAATACCAGAATGCTGTATATATATTTTCCCCCTAATTTATAATTTCCATTTTCAATATTTATCCATTTATTGCTGAATCTGAAATAGTTGAATCAAATAACCAAAAAGGTCAAGTCAGAGACTTGTGCAATCCCTTTCATCTGCTCCATAGCGAACAGGGAAAATGCTGTAGAACACGACTGCTATGTTAGTATATATTGCAATTAGAAACATCCAGATTATTCAGACCTGTGCAGATTCTGGAAATCTGAACATTCTGGTATTTGGCAAGCTCTGAATGCAGATGGCAGCTACTCCAGCCAGAATGGTAAAAGGGAAATCCTTTCTTCCCTACCAAGCTGTTCAGTCCTGTGACAAAAAAAAAATGCCCAAATCTCAAAAGGAGAAAGTTACTCCTCCAGAGTAATGGCACTTAACCGACCAGGATAACAACTTTCTGAATTCATAAGCGTTTACTTATAATCTGATCCATCCCCTCAGGTAACAGCTATTATCAATAACATTTACTAAATCCTTGTCATCTAACATCCCACACAAGACACTGCTTGTTTGCTTTTGAATGAAATAACACAATTTCAATACTGGACAGGGAGGTTGAAAGATATATCACTGGTATCTATCAATATTTTTATAGGATTTCAAGAGTCCTTTTAAAAATAAACAATGTGAAACAAAGACCTATTCACCATATTTGCTTTAGCATAAATGTTAAAAAAGGAGACTACTTCAGTTGCTAGGTCAGGCATTTTGTGAACCTGGAATATTTAATAAAGGAGAAATCTCGAGAAGGTTACACCTGCAACCCTGATCAGAAACAGGTCTCTATATGCAAAATAGACCCCATTTGTGGGTGCAAACAAGGGGATAAATACAGAGGGCCAGAGGGAATGCTGTATGACATGCATAATGCAGTGATATTGGGGCATTAAATTAGCATACAATGCCTGAGGAAACAGATTAGTTCAAGTGCAAAGAAGCTGGGAGGTGGACTGCTCATTATCCACACGTATCTCAAAATTATCCCACTTGATTAAATTTAATCCTTCAGTTTACTTAATTGTAGGGATTGGCGATCGGAAGATCACGTGATGTACGGAGAGAATAGGGAACGTAAACTGCCAACGTGGCATTAAGGGAGTTGATGTACTTAGCAAACACTTAGCGAGCAAACATGCTTTTGTCTGTAGGCTTAGCGATAAGGAAGTAGGAAGTGTAGCAGTAGCGAGAACCCGGTTTATGGAAAGGTACCAGGAGGCGTGGTTAGCTTTAAGAGACTATATAAGGCTATGTTGTTATTGAATAAACGCCATTGTAGCATCCTCATATTGGTGTCTGTGCTATTTGGCCCGGAGGCTGGGGAGGTCTCCGTGCCGTCTCCCCCAAACGGGTTGTTGTTGCTGAACGTACTGCAACACTTAATGCAAAAAACATATGAAAGGAAAGGACATATATAAGACAATGAAAGCAAATACCAAATGATGAAATAGTGTAAGTTTAGTTGTGAAATCAGGATTCCCTCTTACTTTGAGGCATTATATCTTTATTTACAAGAACATGTACTAATTTTGCTGTATACACTCAGTAATCATTCTAAGTTGCATGGTAAAAGCCAAACCTGAGCATTGCCCGGTTCTGCACCCTGCCTGCCTTTTGTCATTCCTTGCAGAAGCTGGAACTATTATTTAAGTAACAAAGCAAAGGGCATCAGAAAGAGATGGGACTGGGCTAAGTTAAGACTGCTGAAGACTGCCATGGAAAACTGAATTTTCCTACTATCTCAGTCACAGGTTTTCGTGTGATAACAACCAAGCCTATAAACTAAGTGCTAAGGTGTTTTTTCCTAGGTAATGAAATATAAATGTGGCATTCAGAGATGAGAACATTATCTTTCAGAATTGTTTGCATATTCTAGGGAAATAAATCAGAAGTGAACTTTGGACAAGAAACCACTTCCAGTTCTACTCCGATGATAATTTTGACCATAATCTCTCAATAACACCCTTCTCCATGTGTAAGTGGAGATGGCGTATATCACCCTTTAACAGAAGAAGCTGGAAAATAAATTAACATTTCTGAGGCAATTGGATGTTGTAATGATAAATGGAAAATACAGTAATAAGAAAACACTCCATAGTTCTTTTTTCTCAGAATGGAATTGTAGTGCTGTGCATCAGCTAGGGAATTCATCCATGCCCTAAGCAACAAGAATCGAAGATCTAATTAAAATCACATCTCTCAATCTACCTATGAACACGACAAAATTCTCATATCATGTAATAATTCTATTAAGAAAATAAATGCACAGTAGATGGTGGAAGAAATCAGGTTCTCTGAACACACTGCTGGCATTTCCTAGCTTTTGATACTGAAGTTTTTGTTTGTAATAGAAATTTATGTATTTTTATGTATATATGTATTTTTATGAATTAATATAGGATTTTTGAAGTTTTTTCTCAATCACACTTTCCTTTTTAATTATTTTTTCTAGGTAACATCAGATTTAATATTGTTAAAGCTCCAATAAAAATGTTCCAATAATTGTACACTTCTTTTAAAACCTTTTCAGGGAAGGATTAAAATTGGGGAGTGGGAAACTATTAAGTAATAAAAATACAAACTGCACAAGTGTTCTAGAGTTAAAGGAAGACACTCTAGAAAGTTTGCTAGCTGCAGCTTGTCTACTCCAGCTGTCCCAGGTTATTGAGGCATACTGCAACTTCCTCATGAAACAGCTCCAATCCTTTTAACTGCCTGGGGATTCACTCTTTTGGAGATGCTCAGGGCTGCACAGAGTTCCTGAAGGTGGCACACACATACACTATGGTAAGACGAACAATCTAAATGCTTTGCAATTATAACGTTAACAGCAAGTGTGAATGCACAGGGATGCCTATTTCTCCAAGACAGATAGATTCAGTGGCTCTGCTCTTCCTACTCCATAGTGTCAGTTTTGTAAAGTCCCTCAAGCAAAGGGCCCAGCTCAGTCTCCAATGTGAAATCTAAGAACTGTGACTGTTACAGAAGGATTGGAAGAAGATAAAAGCGTGGTTAGGAAAGCAATTATATTCAGTTCTGTTATTTCCTGTTTCAGAGTTTTACCCTGTAGGACACCCTTATAGAACTTACATTTGTAGTATGATTGATACGTATTTCTTCAAAAAAGGTGTAATAGGGCCTTAATACGGCTAATGTAAAGAGGCAAACAGCAATGGCTCATTCTTATGCTTTTGATTCAACACAAAGAAAATTCTAAAGCTGATTTTAAGGTGAGGCACACATAAAAAGAACTAAAATAAAGAACGTATGAGAAAGATTTGGAATACTGAAAAGCAGCATATCCCTGACTGGAGCACAATCCTCCTCTGGCTCAAAGCAAGAATGAATACTCAGAGCATGGGAAATGGAGAAGCAAGATAACTTGCTGTGAAACCAAATCAAGGGATAAATATTCAGGGCAACAAGATCTGCTATAGCAACTTTAAACACAAAGCCAATAGCAAATGCTACAACTAAATAAATATAAAAAGAACTACTTATTAGGAGACACATGGTAGCTTTATGCTTGAAATATTACTGTGGTATGTCAAAATCAATTTAGAGGCTTCAGAATGCTGACAGCATTACAACAAGAGATTGTACGCTTCTACATGCTGAAAAAAATGAGTGTGGCATGTACAGATTGAGGGCACTGGTTCTGCTCCTTCCTGTCATACTAATGAATGGTTTGTTTAGCAGCAGTCTAGATTCCTTTTAGATTTTAAAGTTTTTAAAAGGCCATTTTAGATAAAGGTTCACTCTATATAGTAGCATAGGTCTGTCCTTGCTGTTCCACATCATTTCATACTCAGCCAAAATCAGGAACCTCCCCCTCCACTGTTGCCTCTTTTCTCCCACCTGCTATAGCACACAGCCATCAACATTAAGCATTTAAAATTCATGACCCAGATTTCTGCAAAACTGAAATAAAACCATATCATGAAACATATGAGTTTATGGTGGCAGACAATAAGGGAGCCTTTTCTGTTTGGACCTTTTTAACCATTTGAATCCTCAGTCTTTCCCAGGAGTTAGACTTTGACTATTTTTTAAAATGATGTCTCACCAAAATGACAGTTGGGCCTTTAAGAGCACCATCTAGTGTGAAGGATCACGATCAGTCTAAGAGACTCAGCAGTACTGTGCATATAGGCTCTACACTAAGTCTTCCTGAAAACAAGCAGGAGCATTTCCACCTCTAGAACCACCTCCTTTATCTTGTGTGCAACACAGATCGAGAATGCTGTCATGAAAGAGGACCTTGCATGTCATAAAAACCACCTACTGAGTTTGCAGCTATTAAGAATTTAGAAATAGGAGAAATCTGCACCTCTTTGAACTAACAATAAAGAATATTTTCTTTGAAACCCCATTAAAAAAAAACTTTGGAGAATAAGAGATCACAACATCACAACACATACACACACAAGTGTGTGGAAGAGGATAAATAAAACATTCTGGTTTGTTTCATGCCAACCTCAGCCACTGGAAAATATGTACCTTAGGGGAAAGAATATAAAGTCGTACTGTAAATATAGAGACGATTCCAATGAGCTAGTAGAATTTGAACATTTTTCAGAAGATAATCAGCTACAAACACCACATACATTCAATAAAAACAGACACAATGGAGACCTTCCCCTTCAAAGAGTTTCGCCATTGTATGAAGTATTAACATTTTCCTGTCTGGTACCTTTTTGTGCAGATCGAGAGTGTTCTGATAAACATCTTGTGCTATATTTGTAACTAAATGTGGACTGGCCTTTCTGTTCATATTCTCTGAATGTCACAACATATTAAAGCAGGATATGCATAACGGAGCAAAGTTAACGTCTCTTTTAATCACCAATACTTCCATACTTACAACCTTGATACTCTTGAAAAGAGTAACAGAAAGTTAAGAAACTACTGAGCACAAATAGCAAAAATATCAGTGGCTAAAATTTCTACATCTGCCCTATTTCAATCTGGTTCCCGAATAAGATATTTTATAATACTTCCAGGTACATAAAAGGGAACTAATATTTCAAATATATAGACGTGAATTCCTACATGCATTTCTTGGCAAGTAACACAAAATACACATCTCTCTTAACAAAAGTTCTTTTCCCTTAGGAATTAGTACAAGAAAGCAGAGAGCTTAAAGACTGAGACTGATTTGTTGAGACTTGTTCAGGTTTTTATTGTCTTAAAAGTGCTATTAGAAAAGAGTAATTCCCCTTGCTATATTTTCTGCTATTAAGAATGGAGGCATACAGACAACAGCTGGCACAGGTTATTGCAAAAGGACTAAAGGTTTCAATGTAATTTGCTTAAAACTTTTGAATCTGATTATAACACAAGTTACAGACTTTAATTGAATGCACACTTGGCATTCCTAATATACACCTTGCATCTTCAAATTATGTTTCTAATAAGCTGCATTGCTGAGACCACATTGATGGACAAAACTGGCAGTGGCAAATCTCTAAGACAGGATGTACTGACAAGTAGCCTGACAAAAACCTCTGTATGCATGTGTCACGACAGACTCCTTGTTTATTTGCCTTAAACATTTGTTTCTCCAGCGACACTGCTTTTCTCTGAAGCCTGCCCCCCCAGTAACTCGTTCCCCTCGCCCTCGGGGCAGGGAACGGAAGCAGGGGGCGGGGAGTCGTCAGGAGGCCAGGTAGCCACGCGGCCAGAGGAGCCCGGGGGTCGCCACGTGGCTGGCCAGGGTGGTCGCCACGCAGTCCAGGCCAGCGTGGACCCCAAGGGCGCTGTGCCCAGGAGCCCCAAGGGCTCCTGCCCAGGCCCACTGCCATGCCAGAACTGAAGTGCCTGCCGAGCTGGGACTGAAACGCAGACCTGAACCGGAGTGGTCTGGACCACGTGGTGATACAACCTATATTAATTACTCTTTCTGTCTTTCTCTCTACTTCTTTGTCCCTCTCCCCCTGACCTCACAGCGTGCTTGACTGCTTGGACTGGGGCTGGGTACCTGGGCTCCTGGTTGTGCCTTTGGAAATAAATACTGTTTGATATTCACCCTGGGAGTAACCCTTTGTTCTTCGGATCGCCACACAGACAAAACGAACCCATATTTTTCCTCCTCCCTTGACCGGGTCGAGACAGCATGGCAGCATGAAGATGATGATCATTCTTCAGTCCTGCAAGAGTAAGGCAGCAAAGAATAACCAATATCCCTCTTAAATGGTAGAAAGAGATTGAGTGATCTTTAGAATACACATTGCATTTCTCTATACAGTAGAAAAGAACAGGAATCAAATATATGCAAAGTCTATGGCATCTAAGAAAATGTTATTTCAAAATGTGAAAATCATGAGTGCATTGAAATCCATTTTTCTTTTTAGGAACACTTCACAGAAGTAATAAAAAATCAGGAATTTCTTATACTCCCTGCCAATGAAATTGCAAAGCTCTTGTCTAGCGATGACAAGATGATGAAGCCATATTCCAGGCATTAATGCTGTGGGTGAGGCACAATTTGCAAAACCGGCAACAAGACCTAGGAATGCTTCCTTCTTATATCAGACTGCCCCTGCTTCCCCCTCAGGTATGAAAGTGAAGGGCTAATGGGAACTTTATGACCAACTGAAATGCTTGCCTCAAGCATCATCTAGATATAAAAAAAAGGTTCTGCATTTGGGTAGGGTTGTTGGTGTTTTGTTTGTTTAAACTTTTTTTCTAGGGTCTAAATTATTGCTGAGTGTTCTGAGCATTGACATTATTTGTCTTTACAAAGCAAGGAGACATTCCAGAAATAGATATACTGTGTCATAGTAGATTCTATAGATCTCATCAGAGCAGCTTATAAGAACATCGGGACTGTAAGGATACTATAGCTATTTTATGGATCTCCATGAGTGAAGCTGCAAATATTGATCTTTAGATTAAGCATAAATAAACTACATGGATTTAATTTTAGACATATGCCTCATTTAATATATTCTAATGTTCACAGAGATGCCCAGTACTATATGTTAGATTTGCTTATATGCATCTCAAAACGAGCTTTGCATTCAGAGGGTGCAGTACTAAATTTGCAAATTTAACCTTCTCATAAGGTTCAAAGAAAGTTTTGGGAAACAGAAAAGTGAAGATTTCCTACTTTAAGACTTTTTTCTCACCTTTATACTGATTTGCTTTAATTAAAGCAGTTTCCAGGAAAGATCCAGTGAGAGGTGAACATAAAATGAATGCTTGTAGTCACAAAGAATTTAATTACTAAACTACATAAAATTTTAATTATTTCAATACACATAAGATCATCACTTTTCACTTCTTAGTTACTAGCCGACCTAGAAAATAGTCCAATATGTGCATACGACCTAGAATGTCAAAAAATTTTTATGGGGGCTATGAAGTACTGTCTTCTACCAGAAAGACGGTCCATGATGCAGAGTCCTCAAACTAAGCCTAGGAAATCTACAGTGGGTGCATTTTATGCTGTAGGAGGTATGGATGCCACTAAAGGTAACCTCAGAACTTCATTTAAATTATATTAATTGTATTACAGACACCCAGAGGATATATTAAAATTATTTAAAGGTTTCTGTTAGAAAAGCAGCAATTTAGACATGAAAAGAGGAGAAAAAACCTCACAGAACACAATCCGATGTGTTAGAATCTTATTGATGTGTTTGATTCTTACTGGAAGAATCACATTTGCACAGGATATAGATAAATCTTGAAGTGTAGACTAAAGAAGTTTGACTCAAAAGGTGAGCTTATAATTAACTTTTATAAGTATATGTGTGCACAGTTTGACTTCACAAATCAGAAGAAAAAATTAATATTTAAAATATTTCAAGACTCATTTAAAGTTGTTTTTTAACCCCCTTTTGACAAAAGTTATAAGGCTGGAAAAGAAATTTAGGAAGAGAAAAATAAAACTATGTAATTTCTGGTGGAAAGATATGCACATTTTCATGAGTGCAACAGTATATGCAGCTATTTTTCAGGACTTCATGCAGAATTTTTTTCAGGTTTGTAGTTGAAAGTTAAATGTTACAAACGTATTCCAATTCTTACTATTTGATTTTCACAACTGCCATTAGCTTATAGCTTTACACATTACACTATTCTGTTTGGTAGACTGCATCTTAAATAATTTTCTACAGGAACCTTAACTTCAAACCCACAGCTTGGAGTCAAAGAACTATAATTAGTTTAAAGTCTAGCGATTTGCTGAACAGTATTACTTAAAAGAAACACAAAGAAACTAATCCGTTTCAGGGTTGGCAAAATTTGATTACTGATTTTTCTTATTGGAGAGATCTTGTAGTGCTACCTTACTGTCTCAATGCAATCAAATCAAGTGCAAAATACACATTCGTCACCATCACAACATGATAACATTCATGCCTAGGACAGTTTCACAAAATGAAACTAAACTACAGCAATTAGTATAGTTTCATTAATGGTACTGATTATTTATAAGTTAAATAAAACAAGCAAGAATTCAAGACAATCTTTAAAAAAACTTCTACCAAAATAAGAAGAATAATAGGTTTCCCCAGTTGAATTTATTCAAAGAAAGGGATATTTCAGTCAACATGTGCATTTCCTGTTGGTGTCTCTTTTACTTATTACCTTGGAATAAAGCCAAGTGTTTGAACTTCTGCCTTTTGATGGTTCAGAAGGACAGCACTTCCTCTCCTCTCTGCTATCCTCTGCAGCTCTGACTCACAATTTGAGCCTGTGCTGGATTGTAAGATAAAGGAAATGGCACCTAAGAGACTAAGATACACTGGAAGAACAGCTGTGAGAAGGGAGCAACTACCACCTCTGGCAATAATACGCTTTCTGTGATAAAGAAAACTCTTGGGGAACGCTGGTTTTGGCTTTGTGCTTTTCTCAGGTGGTATATGAAGTCAAATCTCTTCTTCAAATGATCAAAAGAAGATCAAAGAGCTGCTTTTGGGCTGGTATTTTGAAAAACATGAATGTGCCTAAACGACATTAACTTTCAACACCTACCTTCAAGCCTCTGTAAAAATTTCGCCCTACAGGGTGTTTTGCGGAATCAAACTCTATAACTCCATTAAGGGTTATGAAGCAGGTACGCGTTTATTCGCCAGCGGGTGTGAGGGGGTAATCCTCCTAGCTCGCACACCAAACAGTTTAACAAGCAGATAGTTATAGTGTGAAGACATGCCTATTCATAAGCATCTATTACATATTCATGATCTTCCCCGCTCCTTATTATAATTAGATTTGAGAAGCTTCTTCTATACTTGCGCAGGCGCAATGTTGTGGTCTGGGACTTAGGGCTGAAGCCATCTTCATCTTCCTCAAGAACTGCCCCTGAATTCAATCTGTGCGCAGGCACAGTCTCATCCTGCTCAAGCTGCAGTTGTTTTCTGCATTCCAGCTTCTCTCTTATAAACATCCAAGGTCTTCAAGGCCAGCAGACAGTGCGTATTTCAGTAAGCTAAGCTGTCTGAGTTTACCTAACATTTCTGAAGTTTTTCTGACATTTATGTCCACACATCAAGGGTGTGTATGAACACACTATACCTTAATGTCTTTTTCCTGGTTTTTAGTTAGTATTCCAGATTCTTCTTTTGAAGGTGAGAAATTTCGGGCACTTATGTATTAGCATAGAATAAATGAGAAGTTGTGGAAACATTTTACAGAGAAGAGGGCCTGGATGCAGTGGGACTGATTGATGCTGGGCAGTTCTGGCAAGATCTTGTGTGGGAAGATTTTACAGAGAACAAGGCCTGGATGCTGTGAGACTGCTTGATACTGAACAACTCTAACGAGACCTTGAAGCAGAGAGCTGAAAGATAAACACAGGCCAGCTGGGAGGAACCCAACAGCTAGTTCGGTGGGAACGAGTACCACCTGAAAGGAAAACAATGGACATGAACTGTCAACATAGCTAACTTTAGTATAACTTGGTTTCTTGGCATGCATGGTAGCTTAGCCAATAATATGTTGGTAATAGCCTTATGGACAGCTACCTTTAGCCAATAGTACACTGTAGTCACCCTGGTGGGCACACAGTTATGTAACCGAATGGGGTATATAGAGAGACAGCTAAGCTGAATAAAGGTGCTTGCTGACTGATCAGATTGATCTCTGCATCTGCTTTACTACAAATGGCGCTCGAACGTGGGGCATTCGGATTACCTGCTGGAGCTTCTCTGAACGAATACAGACTGGAATGAGACGTGTATCCACTTTACGAAGACTCCAGGAGTCTTGGATCTGCTATAAGGCAAGCAGCGGTCGATGGGGGGAGGATGGGTTTGCACACTTTCACAGAACGAGCTAGCAGTGATAAAGCCCCCCCAGTATATATCCTCTCTAAGAGAAAGATGAAATATGACAAGATTTGTCTAACTGAACTATTGAAATCAGCTACTAAGTTGCTTGGGCCCTGGCAGAAAGTTTTTGAAGTGTTAAAGGCGCACGTCAGCTCTAAAAAGCAAAGTGATCACTCCAAATCAAGTGCACTAACCTCCCACACCTTTAAACTGGCTGTGCTGGCCTCTGCACCCCCCGACAGGGAAGCCGATAAACCCTTTGATCCGAGTCCAAGAGACAGCGAGAAGAAGCCTGATGCATTGCCCCCCCATCCCTCAGACCAACGGGCACAAACTAGGAGGGAGGCACAGCAGCGGGGAGAAGTTGAAATATTGCAAGTTTTGATCTGTGTGCAGCACGGCGGTCCGTGCTGGGAACTAATTAGTTACAAAGCAATAGAAGAGATTCCAAAGGCTGCAAAAGATAACGTATTAACTCCTCCAGAGCCAAGCTGCCTGGCTGAGAGCTTCTGCCCCCGTCCCCCGTCCCCCATCCATCTAGCTCCCACGGAGCGGCTCACTGAGGTGGGTGCTGCTCATCGCCACTGCTGCTACAGCTGCTGCTAAACCCAGACAGTTTCGCATTACAGAAGGAATTATTAACAGATATGATAAGAAACTACTCAATTAAGCAACACTGGTAGCAGTTCAAGAATCAAGGCAGCTTAAATAACGCAATTTTACAACAAATGTGTTTTTTGTTTTATCAAACACTTTTAAAGATACTGGACATTGGGAAGCTGAAAAAGACGTGACACATATATGGGGGGATGTGCTCGACAAGCAGGCAGACAACTGAACAGTTACAGAAGCCTTAATTTTGCAATCCACGACAATAAATCCTAATAGCAAATATAGAAAGATATGGTGCAGTCTGAAAACTCCTACAACAACAGCTGGGATCATTTACCTATCCCTATCAAGCTCAGCTGGTCGCTGCTGCCCTGACTGTAATCTGAGACAGAAATACGTTCTGTTAGAATCGCAGCAAGGAGATACATTTTAAGAGACTGCCACATGCAACATCAGGATAGAGGGCCTAAAATCTGCCCTTGGTGTGGAAAGGGTAAACATTTTACCAGTTGGTGTATATAAAAATGGGACAAGAATGGGACAGTATTGTCAGAAAACCAGGAGCAAAGCATGGTTCAAAGGCTTGTCCCAACACAGATGCTTCCATGGCAAGCACCAGCTCTCACCTCAGAGCAAGAACCGGAGATAGCACCGAGATAGATGTGATCACCATCATCGCAGTAGTGCTACAAACGTCCGCACTTCACACAATACCATGAAATGTAAAAGGACCACTGGGGTTGACTTTAATACCTTGTAATTAGAATGGTTATCAATAATTCAGTTGGGAATTTTTGTTTTACCTGGGGTCATTGATGCAGACTGTACTGGAATCATTCAAGCAAGGGTATGGATGCTGTCTCACTAATGTTGTAAACACCATTTCCACTAGTATTAATACCAAAGGATAGCCAGATAATGTATTTAATTTTATTCAAAGCAACTGTGTTCCAAGCTGCCTCTGTAGAGCATGGGCTCCACGCTTTCTAAGGACGAACAAGCGGTGGTAAATCTCCTACATTACATTCTCTCCAAGAGAGGAAATAAATATGACAAAAATTGTCTAATTGAGCTATTGAAATGGAGCAGAGATAGGAGACTTATTCCTGATGCCAGTTTGATGTTTTACCAAGCTACCTGGAAGGACATAGGGATTCATCTGTGGGATACTAACAGCAATGGGGAAGCTGAGGGGAAGGAAGCCACCAAATTTGCTACTTTATGGAAATTTATATCTGAAACCTTGAAATATTTAAGAATTAAACAAACTGCTGCGGCCTCTGTATTCGCAGCATTGAACTTGGGTCCAGAACCGAATGAGGAAAACAACCCACTAAAAACTGAAAATAATGCTAAAGGTACAGAAGCTTCTAAACCCCTCCTCCCTCCCCCTGCCCTTCCGCCCTGCGCCAAACCTGACTCACTCCATTTTGTGTTCGCTAAACCTTTTAAGGCATGTGAGGTGCCTCCTGGACCAAAAATCATAGATGGTATCGTAGAAACTCTCCGTCTTGCTGTATCTGGTCCTGGAGCTTTTCCTAAAATCCTGACAGGTCAGGAGGAATCCAGAAGTTGCACTGTCACTATGCCTGCACCAATTAAAGATAAACCAGAAGTTGCAGTCACGGGACCTTCAGAGGGAGGCCCTAATCCAGAAGTGCTATTGCATCCACCCCCGGATATGCCCACTTCAACACTCCCCAGCTCCGGTCTGAGCTCTTCACTTAAACAAGCACAGGATACAACAAATGATATCCTTCAAACCTTAGTAAAAAGAATGGATCAACTTGAGTTGTCCACGACTACAATTGAGCAACCGAAGGAGCAACTTGCCATTCTTGGGAAGGATAGAGACTGCTCAAATTCTAACACTGCTGTTGCACCAATACCTTCCTCTGGGATACCTCTGCCTGCTACATCTATACTACCTCACCCCGTACCTACCTGTTTGTCAAACCAGGGAAACTACAGACCGAGCGCGATGCCCCCCCGCGCTGGGACACAAATGGAGAGGGTCTGGCCAGTGCAGATGCAACCAGGGTAAGACCAACGGATTCCAGCTTTGTTGATGGTTTTCCGGCAGTGCTGAGATTTGAAATTTTATGGCTTTGCTGATGTTTTTCCGGTAAACCCGACAGTTTGAAATTTTATGGCTTTGCTGATGTTTTCCCGGCAAAACTGAGAGTTTGAAATTTCATGGCTTTGCTGATGTTTTCCCGGCAAAACTGAGAGTTTGAAATTTCATGGCTTTGCTGATGTTTTCCCGACAAAACTGAGAGTTTGAAATTTCATGGCTTTGCTGATGTTTTCCCGGCAAAAGCAACGGTTTGAAATTTCATGGCTTTGCTGATGTTTTCCCAGCAAAAGCAACGGTTTGAAATTTCATGACTTTGCTGATGTTTTCCTGGCAAAACCAACAGTTTGAAATTTTATGGTTTTGCTGATGTTTTCCCGGCAAAAGCGATGGTTTGAAATTTCATGGCTTTGCTGATGTTTTCCCGGCAAAAGCGACGGTTTGAAATTTCATGGCTTTGCTGATGTTTTCCCGGCAAAACTGAGAGTCTGAAATTTCATGGTTTTGCTGATGTTTTCCCGGCAAAAGCGACGGTTTGAAATTTCATGGTTTTGCTGATGTTTTCCCGGCAAAAGCGACGGTTTGAAATTTCATGGCTTTGCTGATGTTTTCCCGGCAAAAGCGACGGTTTGAAATTTCATGGCTTTGCTGATGTTTTCCCGGCAAAAGCGACGGTTTGAAATTTCATGGCTGTGCTGATGTTTTCCCGGCAAAAGCGACGGTTTGAAATTTCATGGCTTTGCTGATGTTTTCCCGGCAAAAGTGACGGTTTGAAATTTCATGGCTTTTCTGATGTTTTCCCGGCAAAAGCAACGGTTTGAAATTTCATGGTTTTGCTGATGTTTTCCCGGCAAAAGTGACGGTTTGAAATTTCATGGCTTTGTTAAAGGTTTTCTGGCAGAGGTGCAACTAACGGACAGATGATACATGTGCTTACTTGCAGAGGAAGGTGTTTGTTGGATTCCTACAAAATGGATTTGCCCTTGGAAAAAGGAAGACCATTACTAGCATCGAAAATTGTGGATCCACTAGCAATAACCAACATTGTATGACTGTATTTGGCTAGCCTTGAAATGAGTGGTATGTGTTTGAAGTACTTCAAACGTTTGTAAGACTTACACATTAATTTTGATTAATCTTGAAAATATATCTCTGGGACCTTTCAACCTCAAATGTCCACTAAGCCTGCAAACAGGTATATTTACCTGGGATCTTTGGAATGAAAGGCTTCAGGAAAAAAAAAAGCAAAAGCTTAGCCTTGAAGCTGCATGCGTGTGACTGCCCCCCTGCCCCCCCCCCCCTTCTCCCTCCTCTCTAAGTTCTTTTTTATTTCAGGTTTCCAGAAGTCCAGAGGAGTTAACTGTATTATCCCTCTAGGGGAATGCCTGCATTCCAGCAGTCAGCGGCTGCTGGGTCCTATGTAGTGTTGGCGATCGGAAGATCTCGCGATGTACGGAGAGAAATGTAGTGTTGGCGATCGGAAGATCTCGCGATGTACAGAGAGAATAGGGAACGTAAACTGCCAATGTGGCATTGAGGGAGTTGGTGTAGTCAGTAAACACTTAGCGAGTAGACATGCTTTTATCTGTAGGCTTAGCGATAAGTAAGTAGGAAGTGTGGCTCTAGCGAGAACCCGATTTGTGGAAAGGTACCAGGAGGCGTGGTTGGCTTTAAGAGACTATATAAGGCTATGTTGATACTGAATAAACGCCCTTGTGGCATCCCCATATTGGTGTCTGTGTTACTTGGCCCAGAGGCGGGGGTGGTCTCCGTGCCGTTCTCCCCGGAGCGGGTTATTGTTGCGGAACGTACTGCAGCAAATGGTGAGCCCGACGTGATACTGGGAAGCGGTGTACCGCAGAAGGCGGGGCAGGATCCGGATCATGGACATTGTTGTTAAGGTCGTACAGACGTGTGCTCGGGAATGGGGGGTTTCTGTGAAACCGGCAGCAATTAGAAGCTGCGTCGAGCGGCTCCTGAAAGATGGGGTAATTAGCAGCCCAGGGGATATATTATTCCCTGAGAGCTGGGACAAATGCAAGTCTGCTTTGGCGGACCACGCTATGCATGCAAAAGATTCTAAGGATTTGAAGACGTGGGGGGATATTACCCGACTCATTAAAAAGGCCTGGGAGGAGCGGGATACTTTGGAGGCAGCCCGGGAGGTGTTGTTTCTCAACAGGGCAGGTGGTTTACCGACAGAGGAGAAAGATAAGGGAGGAGGGGTAGAGGCTGGTGAAGGTGTTGGGAGTCGTGTGGTAACTGTTAGTTTGTCTGAGAAGAATGATAGGGCTTATCCGGTAACCCCGGAGCGAAAGGAAGTTTTGCAGCTGCCCGAACTCGTCTTGTCCCCTGAGGGTATTGCTGGCAGTCCCCGTGCAAACCCTGCGCCTCCCCAGTACCCTTGGGCTGAATTAGAAGGGGTTCAGCAGGAAGTGAAAAGGCAGGAAAGAGAAGAGTATGGGGGCCCTGCATGTAGACTGAAAGTGAAGGGTTCGGAAACTGTGAGGCGAGAACTAGAGAATAAGAAAGAAAATACAGACCGATGGGTGGTGGACGACCCGTCAGATTGGGTCCCGGGAGCTTTAATCCGGCGACAACATTAGGAGTTAAATGATTTACAAGGGAACGATAAGACGAGACAAGATGGCGCCGAGCATAAAACAACCGTACCCAAGTTAAGTCCCCTCCAGGAAATGGGGGAGGAGTCAGAGGACTCAGCGACCTCTGATTCGGAGAACTCAGATTCCATACAAGGATTGGCTCGGAAAATGAGGAAGTTAAAATCATCCGAGCAGCCAGCGCCAAAGAAGGGTCCAAACAAGGCAATGCAGGAAATGTGACAGTTATTAACTTATATGGAGCAGGAAGTACGGCGGCAGCGGCAGATGCTAGAAGAAATAAAAAAAGGTAAACAACAAGCCGCCGAGATCCCTAAAGAAATTCCCCTGACTGATTGGAAGCTTATTGCTACTGAGTGCGCACTGGGTGGTTTGAAGGTGCGAATGCCGCAAGTGTTTCCCGTCCGAGCAGTAGGTGGCGTTGGTGCAGTAGAGTGGACCCCTTTAGATACTAAAATGGTACAGCAAATGGCAAAAAGTATTCAAGACAACGGATTAAAACATGCAATCACGCAGACCTTATTAGATACCGTGCATGCTAGTGGTATGTTGCCTTGGGATTTGCGTCAGCTTGCACGCATGGTTTTAACGCCTACGCTGGCTACTATGTGGAAGGAGGCATGGACCAGTCGTTTGCGAGGTCTGATAGCGGCCACACAAAGGGACCCCAATCACCCCTTACGGCACTCAACCTTACAGCGCTTAAAAGGGTCCGACCCAAACCAGGTTACTCTGCAACAGCAAGCAGCGCATCTTGGTGGGAGGGAGCTAACGGCTACATCTGAGGCCTCTCGTAATGCATATAATGACATTGCCCCTTTACAAAAGACTCCTGAACCCTGGACACGAGTAAAACAAGGTATAGCAGAGGAATTTCTGTCCTTTTGTGACCGCTTACAAACGGCATTAGAGGAAGCGGAACTACCAGCGGACGCTAAGCCCGCTATCATGTTGGATTGTGTCAAGCAGCAGTCAAATGAACAGGTCAGAGAAATCTTAAGAACTGCTCCCCAAGGGGCAAACCTAGGACAAATAATTAAGTATGTTATAGAACAACAGAGTACCATCCCCAAGGTCATGTTATCTCAGGTAGTGCAGACTGCAGTGGCTGCACACTCCTCAGTTCAAGGAGGGATCTGTTTTAAATGTGGCCGCCCGGGACACGTGAGGGCACAATGCCCTCTAGGCTGGAGACCAGCAGGGCCTCCGTCCGGACCGTGTTTGACTTGTGGAATGCAGGGTCACAGGACTCGGGAGTGTCAGAGACAACAACAGGGAAACAGAATGCGGGGACGGGGGATGGGAGGTTATCCATCTCCGCAGAATATCCCTCCCAGGCGTCTGCGCCTACTGCAAGGTGGGGCTCTGCAAGTCGGGGCTACAGGAACTCAGGAGGGGAACAACGAACAGGTGGCCCTGGTGTTAAATTGTGATCAGAGACCAAGAGCAGTCATACAAATCAGAGGACCATCACAAGTCTATCCAAAGACCATACAGTTGTCTATGTTATGCGACACAGGCGCAGATGTCACCTGTATCCCAGAACATTATTGGCCCTCTGCTTGGCCCACAACAAAAGAAGGCACGTTAGATGGAGTGGGAGGATCAGCTGAGGCTGTACGCAGTAACCATCAAGTAACATTTTTTCTTGAAGAACAAGGAAGGCCATTGAAGATAGCAACAGGGCGCCCATATGTCACCGAGATAGCGGAACCGCTATTAGGTCGCGACGTGCTTTGCCAAATGGGTTTTCAGTTATCAAATTTAGGATAAGGGCCACTGCCTATCTGTTACATTCCGATTTTGCCGTTTCTCTTACTTGGAAATCGGAGGAATCAATTTGGATAGAACAGTGGCCCTTTACACTTGGAAAATTGGCAGCAGCAAGACAGTGGCAAAAGAATTGGAACAAGGTCACTTGGAAGAAAGTTTAAGCCCCTGGAACACGCCCATTTTTGTCATTCAAAAGAAAAATAAGACCGAATATCGGTTGCTCCATGACTTAAGAGTGGTCAACCAGCAAATGGAGGATATGGGAGCATTACAACCAGGTCTCCCTCTTCCATCGGCGATCCCAAGGAATTGGCCCGTAGTAGTCATGGATATAAAAGACTGTTTCTTTTCTATTCCATTAGCCCCTCAAGATTGTAAACGCTTTGCGTTTACTCTTCCGTCAGTCAATTTAGGCGAGCCAGCACTGAGATATCAATGGAAAGTGCTTCCCCAAGGGATGAAAAATTCGCCTACTATTTGTCAGACTGCAGTGGCGAAAGTCTTACAGCCGATTCGGGAAAAGTTTTCGCAAGTAAAAATCTTGCACTATATGGATGACCTGTTGATTGCGACGGCGACAAGTCAAGAATTGGACAGGGCTGAGTGAGATATTGTGAGTCAACTAGCAGCAGCGGGACTTCACATACAGGAAGCGAAAACACAAAGGGGTGATTCGATCACCTATTTGGGAACTCGAATCTTCCCCCAGACAGTAGCACCACAGGCTCTCAAATTCAACTTGCAGATAAAGACTTTACACGATGTACAAAAACTGGTCGGTACCATTCAGTGGTTACGCAATCTTGTTGGTATTCCGAATGAGCTTCTTTCTCCCCTTTTTGCGTTGTTAAAAGGTAAATATCCTTGGGAAGAGTGCCACCTTACGGATGATGCGCGGACAGCCCTGACGAAAATTGAACAGCTGATGGCATCTAATCAGCTCCACCGGTGGGATCCTATACGACCAATTGACTTGTATTTAACCGTAACCGAGAGCGGTGCGGTCGGGGTAATAGGGCAAGGTCCTCCAGAGCGACCCCAGGTACTTTGGTGGGTCTTATCTAACCAAATCAGCAGAGCACATATGTCCCACATAGCCGCCTTAGCAAAAATGATTTCAAAAGGTCGGACCTCCACCATTAAGCACTTTGGGAGTGAGCCACAGACAATATGGATACCACTCAAGAAAAGTCAGTGGGAAGAAGTGGCCAGCAGACATGATGAAGTTGCCATCGCATTAGAAGGGTACTCAGGAGATATTAAATGTGGCTACACATTAGAGCTATTTACGCATCTTCCCTTACTAACACCCGACTTGAGAGTCCGAGTGTTTAATGAACCCAAGCCAGGCTGAACAATTTTTACAGATGCATCACCCATAACTAAAACCGCCGTGGTTGTTTGGAAGGAAAATGACCTTTGGAAAAGAATCAAAATAACGGAACCAGACGCTAGTGTACAATATTTAGAGGCCCTTGCAGTAACCCGAGCCATTACTTTATGACCTGAAGAACATACTAACATTGTCACAGACTCCATGTTTGTGTTTAAGTTGGTGTCGAACATGACCACCCCTGGGTGGGCAGGAACCACAATAGCAGCAATGCTAGAAGAGGCGCTACAACAACGTTGTACTACGATTTCGATCATACATGTAAGGAGTCACGACAAACAAAATGGCTATTTTCAAGAGGGCAATAGCAGAGCAGATGCAATGGCGAAAGGAATCTGGACGCTGAGCCAAGCACGGGACGTGCACAATCATCTCCACATCGGTGCAAAGGCATTGGCGAAGCACTGCAATATTCCCTTAGCAACCGCCAGAGACGTTGTTGCCACGTGTCCTTATTGCCAACGATCTCCATTATGGAGTGCAGGCATCAATCCTAGAGGACTTCAGGCCAATCATATATGGCAAACAGACTTTACCATATGTCCTCTCTTGAAACCACAACCATGGCTCGCTGTAACCATAGACACTCATAGCGGTTACATTGTTGCAACTCAACATAAGAAAACAACGGCTCGAGCGGCTCAACATCATTGGACACCAGCAATAGCGTGGCTAGGTATCCCACAAACTATAAAGACAGACAATGGATCCTGTTTTACTGCGTTATCTACGAAACAGTGGGCTGAAAAATGGGGGATAAAACTTTTACATGGTATCCCCTATAATAGCCAGGGTCAAGCAATAGTTGAGCGCGCAAATAAAACGTTAAAAGACAAGATTCAGATTCTGGGGGAGGGGGAAGGGTATGGTGAAAGACGGGCCATACCAAACCACCTCCAAGCAGAAATTTTAATGCGAGCTTTGCACTCATTGAACCACCATATAAGGGGAGATGATACTAAAACAGCAGTAGAGAAACATTGGGCAAAGAAAATGGTGGAGGAAGGACCCGAAATAATGGTCAAATTCCCTGACACAGGAGATTGGGAAGAGGGGTGGCAGTTAGTAATGCAGGGACGTGGATATGCGGCCATTAAAAAAGACGACAAAATTCAGTGGGTTCCTGCAAGATGGGTAAAACCGAATATTAAAACGAAAAGGGGAGGTGGAAATGAGGGGAATCACAAAAGAGATTAGTGCATTAATGCTTTAACAATTATCCTGTGTGTTACAGTGTAAAAAAAAAAAAAAGAAAAAAAAGGGGGGGGGAATTGTGGGAAGATTTTACAGAGAACAAGGCCTGGATGCTGTGAGACTGCTTGATGCTGAGCAACTCTAACGAGACCTTGAAGCAGAGAGCCGAAAGATAAACACAAGCCAGCTGCAAGGAACCCAACAGCTAGTCCGGTGGGAGCAAGTACCACCCGAACGGATGGTACACATGCTTACTTACAGAGGAGGGTGTTTGTTGGATTCCTATAAAATGGGTTTGCCCCTGGAGAAAGGAAGACCATTCGTAGCATTGAAAATTGTGGATCCACTAGCAATAACCAACATCGTATGACTGTATTTGGCTAGCCTTGAAATGAGTGGTTGTGTGTATGTGTTTGAAGTACTTCAAACGTTCGTAAGACTTACAAATTAACTTTAACTAATTTTGAAATATACATCTCTGGGACCTTTCAATCTCAAATGTCCACTAAGCCGGCAAACAGGTATATTTACCTGGGATCTTTGGAATGAAAGGCTCCAGAAGAAAAAGGCAAAAGCTTAGCTTTGGAGCTGCATGCGTGTGACTGCCCCCGCTTTCTCCCTCCTCTCTAAGTTCTTTTTTATTTCAGGCTTCCAGAACTCCAGAAGAGTTAACTGTGTTATCTCTCTAGGGGAATGCCCTTAAGATCCTTTTCAGGCGGAGGAGTAAATGTCTGAAGATGGAGGAATCCATCTTAACCAACTTATCCGTACCACCTGTGGCCATCGTGACCCCTGGGTGCTCTTGCAGCAGCTACATCAAGAGTGTGACGATCTCAGAGACCTATGGAGTTATTATAGTCATATCAGACTTAAATACTAATCAAGTAGTAACGCAAGGCCTTTTGAAATTCGCAATAGCAATGTAGGTTAATCTGTCATGGGGGAGGGGGAAATGTAGTGTTGGCGATGGGAAGATCTCGCGATGTACGGAGAGAAATGTAGTGTTGGCGATGGGAAGATCTCGCGATGTACGGAGAGAAATGTAGTGTTGGCGATGGGAAGATCTCGCGATGTACGGAGAGAATAGGGAATGTAAACTGCCAACGTGGCATTGAGGGAGTTGGTGTAGTCAGTAAACACTTAGCGAGTAGACATGCTTTTATCTGTAGGCTTAGCGATAAGTAAGTAGGAAGTGTGGCTCTAGCGAGAACCCGATTTGTGGAAAGGTACCAGGAGGCGTGGTTGGCTTTAAGAGACTATATAAGGCTATGTTGATACTGAATAAACGCCCTTGTAGCATCCCCATATTGGTGTCTGTGTTACTTGGCCCAGAGGCGGGGGTGGTCTCCGTGCCGTTCTCCCCGGAGGGGGTTATTGTTGCGGAACGTACTGCAGCAGTCCTACTGCTCAATGTTTTCAAGATGATTGAGCCGACATTAAAAAAAAAAAGGGGGGGGGGGAGGAAATGAGGGGAATCACAGAAGAGATTAATGGATTAATGCAGGTTCAATATTAAATGAATTTTCACAGGAGATGACTAGATTGTACCAATGCTAAGGCGCTTGAATGTCATTTAAATTAGAGAGAGTTTAAAAATCAATTACTATGGTCTGTTTAAGCTACTAACACGGGGAGGAGGTTATGTTTGTGTTTTAACAGATACAGGACCACTTTTGGGCACCAGTGAGATGGATCAAGCCCATGTTGCTGCGTGACAGCGGTTAAGCCTCAGCCACGAAAGCAGTCGACAGGAACAAGAAGGACTGTTATTTTTAATGGGGCTAATTGCTTTAACAATTATCCTGTGTGTTACAGTGTATATAATACCAAGTTGATCATACATTTCACCTGAACGCTTTTGTCATCGAAAAACAAAAAGGGGGAATTGTGGGAAGATTTTACAGAGAACAAGGCCTGGATGCTGTGAGACTGCTTGATACTGAACAACTCTAACGAGACCTTGAAGCAGAGAGCTGAAAGA
Organism: Coccyzus lansbergi; assembly: GCA_033558105.1. Taxonomy (NCBI): domain Eukaryota; kingdom Metazoa; phylum Chordata; class Aves; order Cuculiformes; family Coccyzidae; genus Coccyzus; species Coccyzus lansbergi. The sequence goes on from JAUMJK010000100.1 coordinate 1,310,591, forward strand.
TAAACACAGGCCAGCTGGGAGGAACCCAGCAGCTAGTTCGGTGGGAACGAGTACCACCTGAAAGGAAAACAATGGACATGAACTGTCAACATAGCTAACTTTAGTATAACTTGGTTTCTTGGCATGCATGGTAGCTTAGCCAATAATATGTTGGTAATAGCCTTATGGACAGCTACCTTTAGCCAATAGTACACTGTAGTCACCCTGGTGGGCACACAGTTATGTAACCGAATGGGGTATATAGAAAGACAGCTAAGCTGAATAAAGGTGCTTGCTGACTGATCAGATTGATCTCTGCATCTGTTTTACAACAACCTTGAAACAGAGAACTAAAAGATAAACAAAGGCCAGTTCGGTTAGGAGAAAAGACAGCCTTCTGATAAGCAAAGGCCAACTGCAAGGATGCTTCAGTTTGAATGAATACCAGCTTAAAGAAAAACAATGGAAGATAATTGTTAACATAGTTAACTGTAGTGTAACTTGGTTTCTTAGCATGCGCGGTTGTTTAGGCACTAATATGTAACTATGTAACCGAATAGGGTATATAAAGAAACAGCTAAGCTCAATAAATCGAACACTTGTTGATCATATTGATCTCTGCATTTGATTCCTGATCTCCTGCCAACAATTGTTGCCCAACGTGGGGCTCTCGAATTATCTGCTGAAGTTACTCTGGCAACTGAAGATGTTGAAGGGGGCGGAAAGACCGACCAAAATTTCACCCAGCACTGACCTGGTGCTGATGATTATCCGGCATCACTGACGGCTATCTGGTGTCGCCGAAGGACTATCCAGTGTTGTCGAAGTCTATCCGACATCGCCAAAAACTATCCAACGCTACTGACCATTATCCAGCAGCATTGAAGTTTGGAGAGAGATGCACGTCCACTTTAAGACTCTGGAGTCTTGGATCCGTTGCAAGGCAAGCATAATGGCGGTCCATGCTTTCTAAAGACGAGCAAGCAGTGGTAAAGCTCATATATTATATTCTCTCTAAGAGAGGGGTAAAATATGACAAAAATTGTCTAACTGAGCTATTGGAATGGAGCAGAGATAGGGGACTTATTCCTGATGTCGGTTTGCTGTTTTATCAAAACATAGGGATTCAGCTGTGGGATACTATCAGTAATGGGGGGAGCTGAGGGAAAGGAAGCCACTAAATTTGCTACTTTATGGAAACTGATATCTGAAACTTTGGAACTCTGCATTCGCAGCATTAAACTCAAGTTTAGAACCAAATGGGGAAAATAAGCCACTCAAAGGCAAAAATAGTGCAGAAGCTTGTAACAGTAACTCGTCAACCAGATGACTCCCGATTACCTTATCTCAGGGATTATCAGTAGCTGACATGTTAGAATTAATGAGTAGGAATGCTCAGGAAGCTCATGCTGCTGCGTTTGCTGCTGCTGTTCATGAGGCAGTACGACCGTTAGCTGCGGCAAAAGGTACTCAGATAAAGAAAATATAACAATTGCAGGAAATCAGGGCATTTTAAATCACAATGTAGAGTTTCAAGACAAGGGAAGTGGTGTAATAATTGCAAGAAAGACAATCACAATACTAATGAGAATAGGAGATTAAACCAGGGAAACTCCACACCGAGCGCAACGGCCGAGCGCAACGGCCCCCCGCACTGGGACAAAAATAGAGAGGGCCTGGCCTGCACAGATGCAAGCAGGATCAGAACAACTGACAACTCTAATGCCAGCCCTGAACCCACGACCCAATCAAGAGGTATCACCTGGGTGTGCTGGAGTGGATGTGGAAACCACAGGAGATGTCACCTTACAAGAGGTTAAAGTATATCAAATTGATTCTAACATAAAGGGTCCTTTGGGAAAAGGATTTAGTGCCTTTTTAATAGGCAGATCATCTACTACTTGTAAAGGCATATTTGTTCAACCTGGACTAATTGATGCAGACTTTACTGGAACTGTCCAAATTATAGTACTAACATTAACACCTCCTGTGTTCATACCTGCAGGAACTCCCATTGCTCAATTAATACCTTTTAGATCTTGTGTACCAATTACAGGAGCTGAATCTCACAGAGATGAAGAGTTTGGCTCCACTGGAAAACCGCAAGAGTATCTTACTTTAGACATACACAAAGCAAAACCAGAATGTCACATCGACATCATAGCAAAGACCGGAGAAATCATAGAATCATAGAATCATAGAATCACCAGCCTGGAAGAGACCCATTGGATCATCTAGTCCAACCATTCCTATCAAACACTAAACCACGTCCCCCAGGACCTTGTCCACCTATCCCTTAAACACCTCCAGGGAAGGTGACTCAACCACCTCCCTGGGCAGCCTATTCCAATGCCCAATGACGCTTTCAATGAAAAACTTCCTCCTAATCTCTAGCCTAAATCTCCCCTGGCTGAGCTTGAAGCCATTCCCTCTTGTCCTGTCCCCTGTCACTTGGGAGAAGAGGCCAGCTCCCTCCTCTCTACAACCTCCTTTCAGGTAGTTGTAGAGAGCAATGAGGTCTCCTCTCAGCCTCCTCTTCTCTAGGCTAAACAACCCCAGCTCTCTCAGCCGTTCCTCATAAGGCCTGTCCTCCAGCCCCTTCACCAGCCTCGTTGCTCTTCTCTGGACTTGCCATTGCCCTTCTTGGCCACCTGGGCACACTGCTGGCACATGTTCAGTCGGTTGTCAACCAACACCCCCAGGTCCCTCTCCTCCTGGCAGCTTTCTAGACAGACTTCTCCCAGTCTGTAGCTCTGCATAGGGTTGTTGTGCCCTAAGTGCAGGACCCGGCATTTGGCCGTCTTAAAGCTCATGCCATTGGTCTCAGCCCAGTGGTCCAGCCTGTTTAGGTCCCTTTGCAGAGCCTCCCTAACCTCCAGCAGATCAACACTTCCACCCACCTTAGTGTCATCCACAAACTTGCTAAGGGTGCACTTGATGCCTTCATCCAGGTCATTGATGAAGACATTGAACAGGGCTGGACCCAACACTGAGCCCTGGGGAACACCACTTGTCACTGGCCTCCAGCTGGATTTAACACCATTTACCACCACTCTCTGGGCGTGGCCATCCAACCAGTTTTCCACTCAGGAGAGTGTGTGCCTGTCCAGGCCAGAGGCTGACAGTTTCTGAAGCAGAATGCTATGAGAAACTGTGTCAAAGGCTTTGCTGAAGTCCAGGAAGACCACATCCACAGCCTTTCCCTCATCCAAGAGTCTAGTCACTTTGTCATAGAAGGCGATCAGGTTAGTTTGGCAAGGCCTGACTTTTGTAAACCCATGTTGACTGGGCCTGATCACCCGGTTCTCTTGCATGTGCTTCATGATAGCACTCATGATCACCTGTTCCATGACTTTCCTGGCACTGAGGTCAGACTGACAGACCTGTAGTTCCCTGGATCCTCCCTGTGACTCTTCTAGTAGATGGGCACCATATCAGCCAGCCTTCAGTCCAGTGGAACTTCCCCAGTCTTCCAGGACTGCTTGAAGATGATGGAAAGGGGTTTGGCCAGCACATCCGACATCTCCCTCAATACCCTTTGGTGAATCCCATCCGGCCCCATTGTCTTGTGGGTGTCTAATCGGGCTAGCCAGGCTCTGACCACCTCTTCTTGGACCATGGGTGCCTCATTTTGCTCCTCTAGCTCCACGGTTTGTACATAGGGGGAACAACTTTCTTTACAATTGAAGACTGAGGCAAAGAAGGCATTAAGTACGTCAGCCTTCTCCTCATCCCCTGTCACTGTTGTTCCTTCTGCATCCAATAGAGACTGTATGGTCTCCCTAGTTCTCCTTTTATTATTTATATAATTATAGAAAGTTTTTTTTATCTTTCACTGACTTAACCAATCTGATTTCTAGTTGAGCTTTAGCCGCTCTGAGTTTTTCTCTACACAACCTCACTTCCCTCCTGTAGTCAACCCAAGAGGCCCGTCCACTCTTCCGGAGCCCATAAACATTCCTCTTCTTAATATCACTCATTATCTCTGTGTTCAACCCAGTTGTTTTTTTCCCCTGCCGGCCTTTTTTTCTGGAACATGAGGAGGGTTTTCTCTTGAGCTTCTAGGATTTCCTTGTTGAAGAGCTCCCAGCCCTCATGGGCTCCCTTGCCCTTAAGTACTGTCTACCATGAGACTTTGCCAACCAGCCTTCTAAACAGTCCGAAGTCCGCCCTCTGGGTATTTAATGCTACTGTCCTGCTAACCACCCTCTTCACTTCACCTAGAACTGAAAACCTTATCATCTCATGATCACTTAGTCCTAGGCATCCTCCTACTGCCACATCCCCCACCAGGCCTTCTTTATTCACAAACAGCAGGTCCAGGAGGGCACCTTCCCTTGTTGGTTCATTCACCAGCTGTGCAAGGAAGTTGTCTCCCACACACTCCAGGAACCTCCTAGACTGTTTCCTTTCTGCTCTATTGTACTTCCAGCAGATATCAGGGACATTGAAGTCTCCCAGAAGAACAAGAGGCATTGACTTGGAGATTGACCCCAGCTGTTTAAAGAAGAGCTCATCAGCTGCTTCTCCTTGGCTGGGTGGCCTGTAACAGACTCCCATCACAAAATCTACCTTCTTAGGCGCTCCTCTGATTTTAATCCACAGGCACTCAATCTCCTCATCACCACAATCCATCTCAATAGTTTCCAAGTCCTCCCTTACAAAGAGGGCTACCCCGCCTCCTCTCCTCCCCTTCCTATCCCTCCTGAAGAGTTTATACCCCACCATAGCTGTACTCCAGTTATATGAGTCATCCCACCACATTTCCATGATGGCAACAACATCATAGGCTCCTTGCCCTACGACAGCTTCCAGCTCTTCCTTCTTATTCCCCATGCTGTGTGCATTGGTGTAAATGCACTTCAGCTGAGCTGCCGAGCCTTCAACCCTCTTAGAGGGAACAGTGTTTGTTCCCAATTGCCTGATAACTGTAGTAGCCTGTACCAGAGTGCCCATATCTCCTTTACCACCCTCAGGTGTGTTCTCCCCCACTTTCTGTGTGGTGATGTGCTGGTGGTCCTCAGCAGCACACTCTCTCTGAATTCCTTATGCCCCACATCCAGGATCGCTCCTGCCTAGCCTGGTCTCAATCCTCTCCCCCTTCACATCTGGTTTAAAGCTTGATTTATGAGCTTAGCTAGGTTTTTAGCAAGGGCTTTAGCCCCGCTAGAAGACCCACATGTCCCATCCTTAGCAACCAAGTCAGGGTTTATGGAATATAGCAGATTTGTTGTTCCAAACCATTCCTTAGCTCCTAACTATCTATTGCAATTCACAAAATACTACTCCTCTAGCGTCAGATCCCAGTCAAGGAAAAGGCAGGAAATCAGCTCTTTTTTCACAACTGGTTGCCTTCAGTTGGGCTAAAGCTGAGCTCCAGGGTGCACTGCATGTTCAGCTGCCAATTGCCTCTTCCACCTTGGTTGTTACTCAGCCATAGCCAGCTCCCCACTGCGCTAAATCAGCTCTCAAAGGAGCAATTATGACTGTGGAGTGACTGGCAGGAGCCAGTGCATAGAAAAGTGGTGGTCTGGAATGGCAGAGAGCTAGGTCCTTATGAACAGTTGCTTTAAAAACATTCATAGAAGTTCAGTGACCTGATAAAAATTGGAAATACGCCTTATATATTACAGCAGAGACGGATTTATTGCAAAGCAGCTGCAAAGGTGAACCTCAGGAAGGCTAATCATGAGAAACAAACGTGTGCACACACACACAACTCAGCCTTCTGCCTGTCTCCATCATAAAAACAGATTAAATAATTCTTATTGAAGTCTTTACAATTACCAGCTGGCAGGGCATAATTCTACCAAACAAGTAACTCACCGTGGCAAATCTGAGAGCCCAAAGTTAGGCTTCTATCTGTGCATCAACCTGATTTGCAAAGCTGTCTTACACTTAGAGCTTCTACTAGATTCAGTGTGATTTTGTGGAGAGCTAGCACTTTGGAAAAAAATCAGGCCATGTATATTTAGGTCTGAAAAGACAGATTTAGAAAACTTTTAAGCAACCAGATTAAAACATTTTGCCTTACCTAATAAAGGAAGCAGCAGCCGCCGGTCCCTAAAGAGGAGGCACCAAAACCTTTCTCTCTGGAGAAGGACAATGACACAGGATATGTCCACACAGAGCTTTGCAGAGACAGCCAAGTTCACTCTCCTGTGCCTCAAGGACAACACATACAAGCCAGCTCTTGTCCAAAAGTGTGATCCCCTTACAGGCGTTAAGATGTTACGGTACTTTAGCTAGGAAGGACAGTCAGCTACCCACATGCTCAGGTTTCATGCTGGAGGAACTACAGAGCTTCACATGGCTCAGAATAAGGCATTATTGGTTGGTTTGGGCACATTTTTCATTGCCTGGCTCAATCTTTGCGTTTCTTTAAAAGAATAGAATTGTTTCTCATTTAGGGGCTCAAATTTGATTCAGAAAAAGGTCAACAGAAGTGGAAGAGGTAAAAGTCCAAGAAAAGAACATCAGAACCAAAGTAGCTTTCCTCTAATCTTTTGGCAAAAGATAATGCTTATTCAGAAAGCAGTGTATGTGAAGTATTTAGTTTATATTTGTTTATTCTGCCAAATGACAAGGCAGCTTTTAGGTAGTTTAATACCAGCTGAAATTCCTTATCTGCATACAGGGAATTAAAGCATGAATTTAATACACCACTGGTCACTGAAAATTGTACTTAATTCTTTTTTTTTAAGGAGTAGAAGTGCTTGAAGGACCAATGTATGCTGTGGAGTTACCTTAATACTGTAGAAAGATGGGACCCACAAGCACAGCAATGGAATTATGTTGCTAGCATGTCAACTCCTAGAAGCACTGTAGGAGTTGTAGCATTAAATAGCAAGTATGTCAACAGGAAAAACTCTCTTTGGTTTTTCATTTGCTTCCTTCCTTGGAAATACAGTTTCTTAAATTTTCTTTTCCATCTTATAGTAATTAATCACCTCAGGAAAACAAAGACAAAATGTAATTGACAAAAATATGAAAGAAAACCTTTTCCTCCATTGTGTGGTAAATTGTTTTCAAACTTGCAGTCATGTTTTAAACATGTTTCATCCATTGAGGTTTGAAAACAATTTGAAACTACCTAGGATACAACTTACAGACATATAAGATCAGATACTTAAAAAAAAATTCCAAGTTTATGTTTACATATAAACAATGTATCTAAGGAAGAACCATTCAGAAGGACTTAAACAGAAACAAAGTTTCTCATTTCACATCTCCTGCATGCATCTGCAACTTTAACATATAAGTTCACAGTCAAGAATAATTTTTAAAAAGTAAAAGTATATAATGTGTTCAATGAAAGGAAGAGAAGTGTAATAATTAGGTATGGAATAAATAACCTTCCATAAGTTTTCTCCTATCCAGATTAATTCTGCCTTTCTTCAACTGCTTAAATACACCGAGATCACGTGTTCACTGTACATTGATTTTCCTTCCAAGAATTTCAAAACTTATTCAAACATGCTCCTAAGACAGTAAAATCATTCAAGCATTTTTATTTGGGAACACATACACACGTGTGAATAAAGTGTGTAACCTGTATTGGACAGTGTGTTACAGCTTGCTACATGTTCCTATTTGAAAGCAATTGTATTTCAGAATGAAGGAGAACATAAATTAATGACAGAATTATTTTTTCCTTATTCAGCGACTTCATCTGATGCTGGATGTACAAAAACCTTGTAAGAAGTCCCATCTTTTGTTCTAGAGCCTGGCTTGAGCCAACCTTCCTTTTTATTTAGAACAGGACAGAATAGAACAGAACAGATCAGAACAGAACAGTTGGAAGGGACTTATAATGATAATTTAGTCCAATAGCCTGACTAGTTCAGGGCTGACTAAGTTAAACTATGTTGTTAAGGGCACTGTCCAGATATTTCTTAAACCCTGATGGGCTTGTGGGATCAACCATCCCTCTAGTAAGCCTGTTTAAATCTGTGGAAATCTCTTAGCAATGACAGTTTGAGGGGCTGGGAGTATTACAGTTGCAGGCAGACTGCAATTATTCTGAAACGTTACCACTGGCTTCCCTATTCAGTTCTTAAATTCCAGAGAAAGAGCAGAAACAAAGATGTCAGCAAACAGATATTTGCAAATGCAAAACTTCTTCACATAAAAGTCAAGGTTTTGCATTCAACCATGACACAAATCTAATCATTAACTCAAAAGTCCAAGAGAGGCAGAATTGCCTGTTTGAATCTCTGTTGTATTGAAGAGGAAATGTTCTCAGCAGAAACTTCACCAGAAACTCCTGTTGGTACCTTCCACAGCAACATGCAGGAAACTGCTTTGTCAAAGAGGAAATCCAGCCTGATCCTGACTCCGCTCTCAATCACTGCTGATACAAGCTGTCTCCAGACTGGCTTAAATCACGTCTGTTAGTCTAGTGATGTAATTTCTGGCATACCAGGGGAAGCTAAGATCAAATGCCCATCATTCAGTGCTACTGCTGTGGACTAACCAAGCAGAATGCTTCTCCCTTTCCTGTTTCCCTAAGTCATGTCTTATTTTTCTCTATTCAACACCACAAGAAAAGACTTCAAGTTTCATTGGAGCAAAAGTTTTTGACCCATAAATGGTCTGTTGAAAACATCAGTCAATAACGGTATATTTGTTCTTTTTCTCAGAGAATGGAAAACGTTACCATGTTTCTAGACACATTATGGAAAACAACAAATCCCAACCAATCTGTTTGGTATACAGTGATTTCCTCTCTCTGTGAATGCCGTGTAAACAGGTAGACTGTATTTGAAGCATGATGAAAAAGAAAGCAAATCAAGTCCTCACAATTTTCATGGGTCAAGCAACAAACTGTACAACAGAACTCAGGTCTGTCTTCCAGTCACAAAAGTTAGAAGAGAGATAGGAATTTTGTACTCTTCTAACAATGGTCAAGAATTTTCTAGTTAAATTATATATCAGAGCGGTCTACAAATTTTTGCGGTCACTGGAGAAAAACAAGCACTTCTCAAGGAAAATACAACTGATCTATTTCAGGTGACTTATCCTGGACAATTTCACATGTTCCCTAGGTCTCTAACTAGTTGCATTAAGTGAATTAAATTCCATGGCAGCAAGTAATAGCCAGGATTTGAAAGGGACCTGAGCAATTGGCACACTTGACGTCTAAACATGTCTGCTATTACATCCAGTACGTATACTATCATAGTCTAGCAGCATCCAAATTCACTTGAAATATGGAAGAAAGTCAGATTTTGTAAGATTCATTGACAAAAAGTAAAAAAAAACCCCATGCTTCTTAATGTGGATTTCCACCATTTGCTCTTACCTGTTGTTCTAATATCAGCTGGTTAGATTCTCCAATTGTTTGCTAAGTTCCTTTAGGCTGAACAAACAAATGGTAACTTCAGTCCAGCAGATTTTCTTAAATACAGACAAAGAGGAAAATATATTTGATATAGTTTACATACGTCTTTGATATATAAGGTTACTAAAGTTCTTTTACATATTAACAGTATATGAAAAATGCTTAAAGTGATACTAAGATGTCAAATACTCCATAAGCTTGTCATAGGGAGTACTACCCATATGTTTCAAACACAGGTAGCATCTTTCAATTAAATCCCATCTATAGAACATGCTGAAAAAAATGACAGGCATTTTTAAATGTAATTTTCATATGTGGCTGTTTGAAACTCTACACTGCAAATGAAGAATAAAATTTCCTTCAACTAGTATGCAAAACTCTGTGTAAAGAAAGTTCCAGAGCATGGCTATCAGATAGTAAATAATGGGCATAGTGATAATTTTGAGGTGGTCTAGGTTAAGTTAGCCAAATAAAATTCCTATTAAAAAGAGAAAATAAAAATTGAAATTGTTTGCCTTCTTGTGGATAATCATCTTAGACTGTATGCTGTTGGTGGATGAGATGGGAGCTCCTGCTTAAAATCAATGGAATGTTTTGATCTGCACACAAACAAGTGGGATATATGTGCTTTGATGTCCAAGAGGAGAGGTGGGGTTAGTGTTGCAATGTACAATGGATTTTTATATGCTGTGGGAGGTCACGATGCACCTGTTTCCAACCACTGTTCTAGACTTTCCCTTTTTTCCTTCACATTCCAGGAAGGAAACATAAAATAATTTATATCAGCAAGGGAAATATATTCACAATTGGAATGTTAATTTTGGAAAACATATTTGTGCTTTTTAAAATAATATTTTGAGCAGAGTAACTGATTTCAAATGCTCTTGTGATAACAAAACAATTAACCCTCACAAGCAAATTCCTCCCAGTTCCTTTTTCTATTTGATCAACCCCAGAGTCAGGTACAGACAACTTAACTAGTAGGACAAATTCAACATGTGACCTTTCTATTTTTCAAGTGCCAAAACCTTGGTTTGGGCTACTTCTGTGATTTATTATAGGAACTAAATACTTTTCTTGTCTGATATTGACCAAAAGTTTAAAAATATAACAGATATCACATACTCAAACAAACAGAAGTCATTACACAGATATTTTCTGATGAAGACGACTAATACAAAGAGCCTTGTTTCTGTAAGAAGCTATGTTGCTATAGGAAATCAGCTAAAATACATGGTAAGGGGCTCATTTGGTAAACAAAATCCCCAAAACTAAACATGCACCAAAGCAAACTACTTCAACTTGAATTCATACTTTAAAACTAGAAAGCACCTTAATACATTGGCCTGATGATTTTGGTAGCAGACACCTGTAAGCATCTTGGCTTTATATCCATTTCTCAAAGTAATTTTTTTTTTCAAAATGAAGATGCTATTTATCTGATCCTCATTTAATCCCATTTTTTTATTCTTTACTGATGAGCACGGTTCTTAAGAAAATGCAAATACAGAACATTTGTTTAAGAAGAAGTCCTGTGTGTCAAATGCTGCTTTGCCACTGTGGCGGCATGTGACACAATACAGGAGGACAAGAGAACATTTGAGCCCTAGGTGAGAATAATGAGTGTCGACAACTCCTCTGGCTGTTTAATGGGCATTGGGTAGCCACTGACACTATAGTGTCAGCTGGGGACAAGAAAGGAAAACTGAGCAAGTATTCAGCTCCCTGTTGTGAGTAACAATGGCTAAGCTTTGTTCTCAGTTCAATTGTGTGAAGCCGGAACTACCCTGGAATTTCCTTGAATTTATATAGGAAATTGAGTATATATTGGAAATAAAATCGACTCTGATGTGAAATACTGCCATGCATTTTGTGTTACAAACTTTTATCAACTACATGAGATATCTAACTTCCTTTACAGTGAAATTTTCTGAAAACCTTAGTTCTGGAAAGAAACAGAAAACAAAAATTTCATCATAAAACTCCCTAGGTATGTTCCTAAAACAGATGCTTGGACTACAGTGGCCCCCTTGACTGTTGGAATTTGTCCTCTGGGGGACAGATTGTAAGTTGTGGGGGGCTATGATGGCCACACATACCTGGATATCGTGGAGTCCTACGATGCTCAAAATAATGAGTGGACAGAGGTAATAGGATGAATTACTTAATAAATAATAGGAATTCTTTGTGTAGATGGTATGAAATCTGCCCAAATAATGGGCAATGTTGTAAAATTATCACTGGATTTGTTACAAATGGTGCATTGGGATGCAGTAATAATGTAGCTGGGCTTGTAGAAAATGTTTGTTACCTTTCCTGTGAAATATCACATGATTATGTGTATGAAGCACCTAAATGATCCGTCGCTAGCAGTGGCATGCCTTTGTCAGAAATGCTCTCCAGTGGAAGCACTCTTAGTCTAAGAGGAAATATTTAAAACTGACAAGAACATTTTATAGCTACACGGTCCACATTTTTGGAACATAGGATAGGAAGGTCTTCTACAAAAGTTAAGAGCAATGGCACCAGCCTACACTCCTCTAACTCTCAGGAGCTGCCAAAACCTTTTTCCAAAAGGCCAAAACTGTGTTTTCAGAGTCCTAGTTAAATCTGGGTTTTTTTTATCAGTACACTAGTTAGAATAAACAAATTTCTTCTTTTCCTATCCATAGGAGTCTATAAAAATGTTTCCTTCCTTTTATTTTTTTTTGTTGGTTTTTTTTAGGAAGTTCCATTTGGGGGAGCTGTGGTATGACCAGCAGGTCCAGGGAGGTTATTCTCCCTCTGTACTCGGCACTGGTGAGACTGCTCCTTGAATACTGTGTTCAGTTCTGGGACCCTCACCACAAGAAGGATGTTGAGGCTCTGGAGCGAGTCCAGAGAAAAGCGACAAAGCTGGCGAAGGGGCTGGAGAACAGGCCTTATGAGGAACGGCTGAGAGAGCTGGGGTTGTTTTAGCCTGGAGAAGAGGAGGCTGAGAGGAGACCTCATTGCTCTCTACAACTACCTGAAAGGAGGTTGTGGAGAGGAGGGTGATGGCCTCTTCTCCCAAGTGACAGGGGACAGGACAAGAGGAAATGGCCTCAAGCTCTGCCAGGGGAGGTTTAAGCTAGACATTAGGAAAAAAATTTTCACAGAAAGAGTCATTGGGAACTGGAACAGGCTGCCCAGGGAGGTGGTTGAGTCACCTTCCCTGGAGGCTTTTAAGGGATGGGTGGATGAGGTGCTGAGGGGCATGGTTTAATGTTTGATAGGAATGGTTGGACTCGATGACCCAGAGGGTCTCTTCTAACCTGGTTATTCTATGATTCTATGATTCTATGTGTTGTTGTTGTGAAGTTGCCCTGATGATTATAAATATTGCGAAACTGAACTGAGTGGAGTTTCATGAAGACCGAGACAGGAAGATAAGAAACCTTTCCAGAAAGCCATGCAGAATACTTATCTCTAAGCCATTATAGTACTAGAGCACAAAAGTGTCTTCCTGCATTAAAAAAACAGAGGATTTTGCATAACTGAATTATTTTATTAAGCCTAATATGAAAAAATTCTATATGTTCAAATGTTCAGGTTTATTACAGAAATGTATCTGTTATTTATAAAATGCATTAGAAAAGTGATAATTTGATATGTAAGATTTCATAAACTTTTTTCTTTTCTACCTTGGCAGTAATGTTAATGTTTACAAAAACAGCTGTTACATTTTAAGTAAATAAAAATTAATAAAGAAGAAACACCTGCAACAGAGAACTGCACAGAAGGAAATATTTGCCCATAGATATCACCATCAAACAAATATTCTCTGCAGATATAACTTCATTTCTTTGTTCAGAAATGAAATTATGAAATAAAATTTAAAATCAAATCAGAGAGGCATAGGATTTGGTTGCTACTGTTCAATTGCTATTCAGTCTCTGGCAGTGCCAGTAATGTGACAGAAGACCCATTTTTAGCAGCATCTTCAATTGGCCAGTGCAAGTTAAGAAATAGTAGTGATAAGGTATCTTTATGTTATTGCGTGCCAACAGAAAGAAATCTCTTTTGTCAAAACACAAAACTAATATAATTTTCAGTCATTTTCACAGTGCATAGATATGTGATATTTTAATGCTGAACACTGTGTCAGGTTATTCATGGATTTGTCTTTGCCCACTAACCATCTGTCAGATGTGTTAAACTAATTTGACTCCTCATGGGATAATCACCATGCATTACAGTTTAAAACAATCATATAATTAAATTCCTTGACTATAACTTTAAAAATGGATGTTTTATATCATATTGATATGACAATCTCTGACCTCAGCTGAAGATTACCAGCTTTCTCTTATGTACAGTAAAAACATGATAAGAAAAAAAACCCCACATTCACTGTGTAATGTTATATACCATTTATATAAGCATGTTTATGTTTTATTTGAAAATTAAGGGAATGCTAAGACTCAAGAATAAAGAAGGAAAGAATCACTCAAAACCAGCACATAATATTCCACATGCACGATATTTTCTTTTTGTGGGCCAATTTCTAATGAAGGCGTTGATTTGTTTTCAGTTACTTCCATTTTTTATAATTTCAAATGCTGAAAGTGTATTATAGAAAAAGAATGCATGTAAGATATTCTATGCTGTAAAGCACAGTATTTGCACAGTATCTACTTTAGCGTTTGTTATGTTGTTGTTTTGTCAGTATCAGAAAATTCAGGACAGATAAAAATTCTCTGAATGTGTAGACTAACTTACTTGATGGAATACTGTGTTTTCAGAATTCAGCAATATGCTATTTTAAAAGTTTTATTGTATTAATCCTATATTAATCCTAATGAACATGTCTAAAGATGACTTCTCATAAGCATATTTATAAAAGGAAAAACATTTTTAACGTTAAAAATCAATTATGTTTATATATAGCATGCTGTATTCAAATAAACTTTACTATCTCTGCTAAGAAAATTGGGTCCATATTTTAATAAATCTGTGGGTGTTATTTTACTTCTTTTCAACAACAGAAAACACAGAAATATACGTCTTGGTTTTGTACTCTAAAAGAACAAAAGATTATGATTTCATGTCATCACTGTATCTGGTAAAGATAAACTAAAATTTACCTTCCTTTTAGCACCTCTTTTTAGATAAAGTTGATCTTTATTCTTCTTTGAGTCTAAAAGAGTTACCAATGCTGTCATGCCAGGATACCCAGGATTATAAAGGTATTCTTGAAATGAATTAAATTTGGGGCTAGCCAGGAGACATCCTGCGCAGTGCTGGTATACCAGGTATCGAAACCCAGAGTATGCCTTTGGAAACTTTGAATTTGCAGTGCCGTAGGTGTTAGGGTCCAAAACATTTTGCTAAGACGACGAGGCAGAGTTACTAGCAACAAAAATGTTTATTACCAATTTTAAAGATAAATGTGCATAAGATTTCATAACCGATCGATCAGCGGTCACCCCATGGCCAATTCGGAGTGAACCCCGAAATGAGAATTCGAACCCTTCTTATAGGAGCCAGACTTTAAGTTAAACAAAGACTACACGATTCTTTACGACCTAGATAACAACATCGTGATGTTGGCACATTCCAAAGGGGGGCCCTTTGTTTATAGATAGGTCTTATCTGCAGACCCCCAAGAATCCTGTCTCTCCTCGAGGAAAAGATAAATCCTGTCAGCCCCCCTCTTTCTTGAGGAAGACATAAATCCTGTCAGTAGGGTCTCTTCAAGAATCATTCAAAGAGCCTTACTGATTGAAAACATACCATTTCTTGGGCTTTGGTAGCAGGGGATAAAGTTCCCACTGTCTTGGTTTTGGTAGGGAGTGGTTCTGAGTCCCCACTAGTAATTGTTACAAGAATTGTGTGCCATTTTGGTTTTGAACTCAGAAGGTATAATAAGAAATCGAATATTGATTACTGATTTTAACTTTGATATACTTCGTAACTCTGTATGTGTGTGCCTGAGACATAGCACTGCTATGAAGCGATTGTGGTTTTGAACTGAAGTTGATGGGAGGAGATGAATGAAGTGAGTGTAAGTTTTGTCTTAGAATTTTTATGACTTTGTTGTTAACCTAACACCTGTTGCACAGACAGCATGTCAAGAACAGAAACTGATAAACTATGCCAAGATGAGGGAAATGATCCTTAAAAAATTTAATAGAGTGCCAGCTATTGATTTATCCAAAATTTGTTGTGCGACTATTTCTGCAGGCAATTTTATTGCTGTGTGTGTATGACTCGGGAACGTACGGGCTTTGCGTGTGTGTGTGTGTGTGTGTTATGTGTAATGTGTAATAGAAAGTGTGATAAGTGGTGGAAGAGATACATGAAGAGAAGGAGAGAGGAAAGGTTTAAGTATCAGTGGTCATTGGTTGTGTGTAAAAGGTTTAGGCAACAAAGGCACATGCCTCTGGTAAACTTTTAAAACTCTGATCACCTTCTTAGAACACTGAGATTTAAGGAAGCTTGTTCATTGTTCAACAGTTTACATATGTTTGAGGGGGTGGACTTTTTGGTCGACCCTAACCTGGAGAAAATATTTGAATATTTTTGGGAAAGTTGTTTTAAAGCATATGTGTGATCTTACAAAAAATGATTTGGAGTTCTTTTTTTTTTTTCTTTCTCCCCCTTTTATGACAAAGTGATTTAGTAACACTCTGCGTTCCAGTGTCTCTTATCAGATCAGCAACTGCTAGGATACTTAAATAACAAAGGACTTGTAAGTCAAGAGGAGAGTGCTTGTAGTACATGTGTGAAGGGGTCCCATGTTATGTATGTTAAAAGGGACCTCAGAGAGGAAAAAGAGAATAAATGGGAACCCCTAGACTATTTACCAGCCCCATACAATCCTAGGGAAGTATCTGATAATCAAAATGGAATGGGGGAAACTAAAGAAGAGAGCAGTTAAGAAAGTAGTGCAGGAAGGGAGGACGATCCTGCAGAACTGTCTGCCCCCTTGACAGGGGAAGTATGGAGGTCTCAGGCCACTGATTTGGATCAGATTAAAAGGGATGTTCAGAAATTCCATTTGCCTTCCTTGAAGGAGGCATGTAGAGGAGAAATGTTTTCTTTAAGAAAAGTACCCACGTCAGAAGCCCCAGGAGGAGTTGGATTTGTGAATGTGCCCCTGACCAGTACTGAGGTCCAGGAATTTAAAAAGGAAATGAAGAGGTTATTAGAAAACCTGCTGGGATTGTTAGAACAGCTTGATCAGGTTTTGGCCCTTATCTCTATACTTGGGATGAGATGCAGTTTATCCTTGGGGCCCTATTTATATCAAAAGGGAGACAAATTATACGCACAGCTGGAATCAGGATCTCGGAGTGAGAGAATCCCCCAAATGCTCAAGGGAGAGTTCCTGGAGAACAAGACTTTCCTGTAGTTAGAGCTGTTTGGAACCAAAATGATATGGAGGGGAGGAATGACATGCCTGATTATAGAAGGTTGGTTGTCTGAGGAATAAGGGAACCTGTCTCTAATGGACAGAATTCTGAAAAAGCTTTTGAAAGCAAACAGCAAAAAGAGGAGCCACCTACAGAGTGGATGGAGAGGTTAAGGAAAGATATGCAGCAGTACTCAGGAATAGACCCTTGAAGTGATGTGGGGTAAGAATTGTTAAAGGTGAATTTTGTGATAAAGGACTAGCCAGATATAAAGAAAAAGTTGGAGAAACTGGAGGGTTGGCACGATCGGATTTTTTTAAGTGAATTATTATGGGAAGCTCAGAAGGTGTATGTCAGGAGGGATGATGAAAAGCAGAAGGCAAAAGCTAAACTGATGGTAGCGACAGTGGAGGAGGTAATGAAGAGACAACCTGAAAAGGAAAACAAAAAGGAAAGGTTACCTAATCAAGGTCAAGTGCCCCGTTACAAAACAAGGTATGGGAGTTCAGGGGCACACCGGGTTGAAGAGAAGCCCCTCCTGACTGGACAGTAGGCTTCAGGCAGTGTTGTTATTGTGGGAGGGAAGGACATTTTAAGAGGAAGTGCCCAGCACAACAAAGAGAAAATAGAGCATTCCAAATGATGGAGTGGGAGGATCATTTTCGAGACTAGGGGTGTCAGGGGCTCTATTTTCTGGCATCTAACCATGATATTGAGCCCTTGATAAATTTAAAATTAGGACCCCATGAAGAAGAATATGTATTTTTAGTAGATTCAGGAGCAGAGAAGACGAGTTTTATAAAGATTCCACAATGATGTAAAACAGGCGGAATAAAAGGGGAAGGATTTCCTGTTCCCGTTGTAGCAGTGTAATAGATCTTAAAGATGCCTTTTGGACTTGTCATTTGGCATTAGAAAGCCAAAACCTGTTTGCTTCTGAATGGGAGGATCCCATGACAAGGAGAAAGCAACAGTTTCACTGGATTACTCTGCCCAAAGGATTCACTGAATCCCCCAATCTCTTTGGACAAGTTTTGGAACAAGTCCTTGAGGAAATTACTTTTTCTCCTGGCATCAAACTGCTCCAGTATGTAGATGATCTATTAGTATCAGGGAAAAGGAAAGAAACAGAAGTTCAATCTGCTACCATCCAGCTGCTAAACTTTCTAGGGAAAAAGCATCATTGAGTAATAAAAACTAAGTTACAGTTTGTGGAAAAGGAAGTAAAATACTTGGGGCATCTAATTAGTGAAGGGAAGAGGAGAGTAAATCTGGAACGAATCTCTAGCATTGTAGCACTTACCCGTCCAAAGAGCAAAAAGGAGATAAGAAAGGATTTTGGTTGCTGGGATACTGCAGACTATGGATTGAAAATTTTAGTCAACATGTTATGTGAATGTTGAAAATGGGATTGCCTATGGTGTGTTAGCCCAGATATGGGGGGTGGGGGGTGGATAATACAACCAGTGGCCTACCTGTACCTTTGGAGGGGCTCTAATTGTGTCTACCCCTTCCGTAATCAGGACGATTTTGAGCCAAAAGTCTGATAGGTGGCTCACTGACTCTAGAATTTTGAAATATGAAACCATGCTAATGGAGAAAGGTGATTTGATTTTGACTACAGATAAAAGTCTCAATCCCTCCCAGTATCTATATGGAGATCAGACTAAAGTACGAGAGGATTTGAGAGAGAAACCTTTACCTGAAAGAGAGAGTGTCTTTATAGATGGGTCATCACAATGCAATAATAGATGGCATACAGAATAGTGTAATAGAAAAAGGGAGACTCCCTAACATTTGGTCAGCCCATACATGTGAACTATATGCCCTTCAACGAGCCCTGGAATTATTAGGAGGGAAAAATGGAACACATGTATGCAGCTATAATGGCATTAGGAATACCTCAAACAATAAAAACAGATAATGGGCCAGCTTATGTTTCTCAAAAATTTAAACACTTTTGTGTTCAATGGGGAATCCGTCATTATACGGGTATCCCACATTCCCCAACAGGTCAAGCAATAATGGAACGCTCTCATGCAACCCTGAAGTCATTTTTGAAAAAACAAAAAGTGGGAGATGTATTGCCCCCTAGTGAACGACTAGCAAAAGTGACTTATGTGTTAAATTTTTTGCGACTAACCAGCACTAGGACCAGCTCTCCTATTGTAATTCATCATCGTTCGCTGGAGTCAGAATTGAATAGCCAGAACCAGCAAGGCATCAAAGTACAATACAAAGACTGGGACTCAGGTGAATGGAAAGGACCTGTTGAACTAAAAATGACAGGGAGAGGCTGTGCTTGTGTTTTAGCAGATACTGGACCTCGCTGGTTGCCACAAAAGTGGGTCAAGCCCTGGAAAGAATGGAAGACGACGGAGCAAGAGGACCTCACATTGGAAGAAGAACCTGGGGTGGTCTTTTGACAGAAAAGGGAATTTGGAATAATGGTTCTGAACTGTGGCCCATAAAGCCATAGAAAAAGTATCTACTGAGACATGCACATACTTCAATCACCCAAACTCTGGGATATGGGTCACGTCCATTTGCCATAGTTGTAAGGCTTGAAGTCCCCTAGTGTTTACCCCAACCCTAAGCCCATACACTGTTTTTGGCAGTCTGGACAAGAGTTAATTATACCTTGTGCATCAGACAGAGGAATATTAAATTGATGTTTAAGTACTTTAGCACTTTGGTAAAAAAATTTGTGCGAGGCTTTGGCTTGCAAAAAGAGATTTGTTCAGGGATCATTCCAAACTGTGGCAACAAGGCAATCGGCATGATTATTCCCGTTTGCCAGGCCAAAATTAGGCTGGTGGCTACGTATGTGAGTAATACTTATACTCCCATTGTTCCAACAGGTACAGCAATTGCAACAGTAAAGCATGTAACATCGTATTTTTAACTTATCTTATAATAGCTCATTCTATTCTACAAACTGTGCCCACAACATATAGTGAGTCAGAAACTATATTAATAGGCTGTGAAGTATATTGTTGAAATACCCATACCACTGCTCCATTTTTCTTGTGTTTGCCACGTGATGGTGGCCCTACCAGACTTTTTGCCAGCATCTGTGAAAAATGTTACACCTCCCACTGGTGTTTCAGAGCACATTGGTACCTGTTCAAAGGTTTGGTTGTGTATTAAAGGTAAAATTTTACTAGATGGAAACGTGTTAGTATTATCTCCTGTAAGGCCTGCTAATGAAATTGCTATATCATACAAATGTTCCATAAACCACTCTAAATATCCTTTCTTAACTGGTAAATAAATGCGAAAAGGCTCAGTTCCAGATAATTCTAAACACCTCTTTCTACCTTTCATTATCAATTGACCAAAAAGTTCCAGTCTAGTGACCACAGTATTTTTCGGCTGATGCAGCAAAAATATCTATTCTATGATTTGAAACTTCTACTCTGTTTGCCCCAAAAGACCCAAAGAATGTTTTCAATTTTGACCTGAGTTAACTAACACTAACTCCAATGGCTTGTCTGCTCTATAACGAGTCACATTAGCTTTTAAAATTTTTTCTATGATTTTGTCCAAGGCTTCCTTCTGGTTATCAGTTAATTGTCATTTGTCATCTGTTGAACAAGTGGTTCCTAACAATTCCATTAACAGCTGAAGATCATCATTTGTAATTCCTGTGAGTGGTCAGACCCACTGGACATCTCCCATTAACTTTTGACATCAGTCAACGTTTTTATCTTAGTATGTATAGTCACTTTCTGGGTCTTCACTATGTTACTGGTTATTTGCCATCCCAAATAATTCCACAGAGATGATTTTTGTATTTTTTCTGGAGCTATTTTCAAACCCTTTTGTTCTAGCATACATTTTAAGTCTGTTAATACCTGATTATTTTCCAAATGCTCTCCAGCCACTAATATATCATCCATGTAATGATACACCAATAAAAAGGGATATTTTTGTCTAAAAGGTTGCAACGCCCAAGCAACAAAATTTTGACATATAGTTCTTTACATGGGCATCAGTGGCTACCCATGCATATAGATTAAGTGGGTTTTTTTTTAAAGTAAGGGATGCCTCTCTAAATTTGGGAGGCTGTCCTGGACAGCAGTATCTTGATTTGCTGAGGGAGAAAGTCGCCAATAAATCCCCTTGTTTGTTTTTTGTGAGCAGTGCAAAGTAAGCCCACTGGCTACTTTTTGCCTCGGCTAACTATAGCTCCACTAGTTTTCTTAGCCTAGGGTGGCTGGTCCTCTGCCCAAAGGGAGCTATAGTAGCGACTATTAGTCCCTTTGTCAAAGCGGTTGCAGGCATTTTCTTTTCTGGAGTGGTGGGGGGCAGCTTTTGTCTGGGGGTTGCCACCTTTTTGCGACCAACGTAGATCAGATAGGGGCAGATCAGGCATTAAATATCGGGGAAACCCCTCTCCTATTCCAGGAATAGGGATTTAAATCGCATCATTCTGCTCCCAAAATCAGGTTCTACCACTCTGTCATTAATAATGATCGGGGTTGGAGTTCGGGATCAGAATCGGGAATAGGATCCGATTCCACCATCCCCTCCTTCCCAAAACAATGAACCTTGTGCTCTGAACTAGAAAAATCCATCTCACAACACTCCCCACTGCCGTTTAAAAGTGGCGATGTGATGCCTCCTGTTTCACCAACAGGAACCTGCTGCCGAGCCACCCGCTCGGACTCTGGGGATGCATCCAACAGCAAAAGAATTCTTGGACTGTAAGGTCCCTCAAGTTTTTGCTGAGAAACTCTAATCCTATCCTCTCCCTCATAAGCAACCTCTGTTTCAAACACGGGTCCGAGCTCAGGGGCACGATGAGGCAGCACCCTCTCATCCCAACAATAGGTGGCCACTTCCCCTGCCTTATCAGCACTCTCCTCAATAAAACTCGAAAAACTGGTTCCATCACCAGCCCCATTAACCTCGAGCAACAGTAATCTCAGCATCTTTTCTCAAGCAAAAGCGTCCTCTATAGTACCTTGCAAAATCTCCCTACTAAAATTAGCCTGCCAATCCTCTCTACTGTATGGTCCCGCACCCATTAACATTTGCGATTGTACCCCATAAAGTGGATCCCCCTGCTGACGCACTTTAGCCACTTCCTGATCACACAAATGCTCCCAAGTCTGATAAAAAGAAAGACGTTGAGAGAGGGACCATATCAACATGACTAGCTGTCGAATATCTGCAGGACAAAGGGTATGACCCATAAATATAAAATCTAAAAGACTTTGTGTGACTTCCTTTAACAATTTCCAATCAAACAGATCCCACTCACTACCTCCCGTTTGTGTATTAAGTAAGACAGGATAAGCTTCCATAGTGACTCCTAAAACTGCATCTCTTATTAACCCCTGCCAGCACGTCCCCGGACCCCGACACCTTGCCCCCCTGACAGTTTCCACGGTATCAAACCCTGTCCGCGCTTGGAGTGGAGCAGTTGGTTCGGGGCGCGAATACTCGCCAGGATAGTCCGGTGGAGGCGGTTCTGGTGGGCAACTTCCCTGCTCCTGACGAATACGAGTTTCTTCCAATTTTTCCATCATCTTTTCAAAGTTTTGTCTAAACGTGGAATGCTCGGGCAGTGTTGAGTGCTCGGAATCTTCACTGAATGAATCATGCAGCGATACAGCCAGGGGGCTCCTTTGGAGAGGGGGATATTCCCTCTCATCTTCTTTATCTGGAGTCTCTTCACACTCCTCTCGCGGGGGAAATGGTGGGGGCGGCCAGTCTCTGAGAATCGGTCCCCATGTAGGTATATTAGACATATGAAATGATAATGCAGATGCGGAGGTACTGCCAGTATTGTCCTGCTTCGCGCTCATAGCAGCGTAAACCAACGCCGCAATCTCTCTCTCTGCTTTCACTTCACATAAAGTTTCTTTAACTAATCGCCAGAGGGTGAGATATTGCCAAAGGCCCTTATTTCCTTATTTTCTCCAAAGTCTCTCTTTCAAATAGGGCAGCGGTAATCAGAATAATGCCGCTTCGATTAGTCTATCTTATCATAAACTGCAATGCAGTTTTTTCATAAACAATTTCTCTCTCAGAAAGAATATTTTGGAGGAGCTTCACCGCAGACTCAATCCAAGTCTCATCTTCGGATGAACGCATGGGCCCCATCTCCTCCCCGACCGCTCGCCTGGCAAAGAGTGAGTTTCCCATCAAAGTCTTTAGGCTGCAACTATACGAAAAACTTTTTCGCGAGTGCTGGAGGCAGCACTCACCTTCTCTGGTCAGCTTTTCTGTTCCCTCAATCTTATCTCCAGTGAGATGTCCTGAGCCGAATCTGAGGGTCCCTGTTCGGGAGCCAGATGTGACGATGGAAGAAATGGGACGACACACAATGATCAATATGATCCAAGTGAAGCCATTTATTTTGGGTTAACTGGTTGCATTTATACCCCAAGCTCGCCAAACACTGATTGGTCGATTCTGCCCTAGTAACAGGTATTCATTGGTCACAGCCCAACCTCATAACCATGTTGCCAGGTTGCATCTCCCGCCTCCAACAGCCAGCTTCCTCATTAGCATAACACAACAGTGTTGTTATAACCTTTTGTAAATTCAAGCATTGTAGATAAAGCTTTCCCAACTCCACCCAGCCACAGCGCTTGGACTGCTCATTGTATGTTGCCACCCATCACAGCCAAGGATTTTATAAGTGCACACAAATTGAAGGGATTATAGGAAACCAAGAGTAGAAAACCAAGAAAAATAATACAAGTCAATTACCTCAGGTGGACTCATATACAGAAAATCTGAAAACAATATGCATCCAAATTGTAAAGTTCAGAAGAAAGTTATATTTCCAGGGTGGCTTTGAGATGAAAGTCTTACAAGTGTGTTAGTTTGATAATATGTGTATATATCAGTCATATAACTGCTCTAAAGGATGCTTCCCTCTCAAAGGAGGGAGTACAGAGAACACTTCAATTTCAGATGTCTTCAGCTAAAGTTAGATGGCATTTTGTTGATTCTTGTAACTTTTACTAGTTGCTGTAAATTACTGGATTTACTCCACTTCTGCTGAAATTTAGTCATACCCTCTCATCTTTCCCCATTTTCCCTTATCTGTATTCATCTTTGTGCTGTTTCTCTAATGAGATATGGCCTTAAACTTAAAATTTAGTAGATGTACTAGTTACCACAGCTTTGCCATAGAAATTAGTAACCATTTCATTATATAGCACGTGCATGCAAATACTCACACACTCTGGCTCAGTGGTTGTGGTTCACAGTAGGAAGAGTTGCTGAATTTATCAGACTGATAAAAGTAGCTGCATGCTGCAAGCTAGGAGAATGCTATATTTTTTTCTTCTTTAATGTATTTTTTACATAAGCAAACATCATGACACAGTTTCTTTTGAGAACAGTAAAGAAATACAGAAAGTGTAATTTTCTTCTAATACTCTTTTTGAGACTTTATTAAACTGTGGAAATGGTAGTATATTTGAAGGTATGTTGAAGGGGATTGTTTATTTCTGGATGTTTTTCCTAAGTGTCTGATGCTTTGTTTACTGCTAAAACATTTACTAAACTTTGCAAGCTGAAGGAGGGGCCAAAGGCAGGGAAATTCTGTCATCTCTGCAGTCATAACATGTGCAAACCATGTGGCTTTCAAAGGCTGGTCCTGTGCATTTTTTTTAAGGTAGTCACCCACAGTTTCTGGTGTGAGAAACACTCATTCACTGCTAAAATATTAAAAAGGACAAAATCTTTGAAGCAAAGATGATAATATTTTTATGTTACAATTCAGCGCTGAATTGGATGTCCTTCTAAAAAGGCATACTGCAAAGGCTGGTTACAGGAGTTTTATACTGGTTAAACATGTATATTCATACAGATTTTGAGAAACACTGGTTACATATTTGAGGAATATTGGTTAACCATACACAGAACTCATATCACCCACTCTCAAATGTACATCACAGTTCCTTTGTGTTCAGAATCCTCTGATGCTCTTTATCTTATCTCCTTCCTCATTGTCTCCTCTTGATGAGTTCAGGTCTACTCTTTGTTCCTGCTAGGGAACCGTCCTTGTTTTGACTAGTAAACAAGCTAAACTCCTCTTACAATCACATCCTTCCTTACTGCAAGCTGGCCAGGATTTGCCTTCAGTATACATACTAGTTTTAGACAAAGAATGGTGTAAGTTCTCAGATAATATTTATTTAGGTTACCCAATTATGTCTGAAGATTGCCCACATAGCATCTCCCGACGCGAGACAGATCCACATCACAAAAGCATACAAACCAACTGCAGCAAAACCCATCAACCAATTCTCACAATTCACCCCCTTTTACTTATTACATTTTTTGCTGAAGCCCATAGCTTTGCTCTGATTTACACAATATTGTTTGTAATTTCTCATATTGTTCTCCTTTCTTCCGATCTCTTTTCTTTAACACCATAATTTTCTGGGCTATCTCACTCTGGCCTGAGGTTGTCATCTGTGGATTTGTATCAGTCTTATAAAACACAGTACACAGCATGGTAAAAAGAGTAACCCAGCAAATAAACATAAAAAGAAATCTACTTTCTTCCACCAAGCTACCTCTAAGAGATAATCCCACCATCCAGAATCTAACATAGACTTCCATTTCTGCACTGGGACATGTGCAATTTTATATGTCCCAATGTCCTTCCTTGGTGAAACACATCCATTCTTATCCCTCAGGTCACCCTATCCCCAGCCTTATTCCTCCTTTTCCCAAGTTTCTTCTTACCCACAATTGTATTTTGCCCAAGTTACAAGTGGTTAAACTTCACGAGTCATAGCAATACCTATTTATGTGAGTGTGGTAATTAAGATTGGAAGCCCCTCTAATATGTAGACATTGGTAACATTTAGAACATTCCTTTGGAGATTCTGGGCTACAACTGGAAGTGAGCACAACCCAAAGTAGGAGAGTCCAGGCAGCCATTGCAAGCCAAGGTCTGGTATAGCATATATCTCCGTCAGTCAACGCCTATTGGATTGCAGCCAACAGCGGAGTTTTAGATTCTTCTTGGCGGCAAATATAGAGGCTAACCCAGTCTTGCCCTTGGCTTAGTGACACCTGAAATCACCTTTTAGATTTTCACAGGACTGTCACTTCCAACACACTCCACAGTACCACCAGCCTCTGTTGTGGTTAATTCAGTTTACCTAGTCCGTTATTGTATGTCTTACAATGAGAAACAACAACACAGGTAAATGTCCTTACAGATTTTGCCAACCAATTTCGATCGTTCTTGAATTATTCTGACTTATCGCTTAAATGTTAGCTTCAAAGGATCGTCTCCTGATTTCACCGTCCAGTCTCTGGAAGGCAGGGCCACTGGGTCCCTTCACTCTAGTGGCATGAGTCTACCCCTTCTCTTTAGTCCTTATAGCTGCTTCCATTGTCAGAAATACCCGTAAGGGTCCTTTCCACATCGGGGCTAGGGTATTCTCCTTCCAGGTTTCACTAGGACACAGTCTACAGGTTGTATTTGATGCAGGCTGAAATCCAGGGGAGCTGTTTGGGGTAGCAAACCATGCTTTCTTAAATCTGCAAGAGATTGAGTTATTCCGTGCAAATAGTCTCTAAGGTATGTATCATTGATCTCAGAGATTGGTTCACCCTCTTATTTCCACCTTTGTACCTTCAGGAGTTCTGTATCTAAGAGCTAATGCTCATATTTCCAAGGCTGCATATATCAATTGCAGGGCCTTAGAAGTAAAAGGTGTTCCCCTATCAGAGTCTATTCTTTCTACTACTCCATACAGGGGCATTTCGTATGGAGACACGCCCAAGTCTTTCTTTGGGGCAGTTCTGATTCATCTTAAAAACTGATCACATACAGCTTGAGCTCCCCAACGAGTTTCTGAATGTAGCCTGGATAATATTTCTCCGGTAACTGCTTTGTTTAACGTTTGTCTCCTTACAATCTACTTACCTTCCTAGGTTTTTACACATCCCATATTTTGGAGAGACTTCTCCTCTTCTTCTGCAAATACTGGCAATTTGGCTGCCGTTTCTTTACCAGGTATTAAAATTCACATCCTAATAGCCCTTCCTTCGAGTGTTGCTTCTTTTGCCTGCTCATCAGTTAGTCTATTACCTCTGTCTTCTAAAGTATTCCCCTTTAGATGTCCAGTTACATGTACTATTGCAATATCTTCTGGCTTACTTAGGACTTCAAGTACCTCCAATATAAACTGTTCATACGCTAGTTCCTTTCCCCTGGAGGTAGCCAATTCCTGTTCTTTCCATATTTTCCCAAAGGTATGGACAACTCCAAAGGCATATCTGTAGTCCATATTGTTCCATTTTTCCCTCCTAATAATTCCAGGGCTCATTGATGGGCATATAGTTCACATGTATGGGCTGACCAAATGTTAGGGAGTCTCCCTTTTTCTATTACACTATTCTGTATGCCATCTATCATTGCATCGTGATGACCCATCTATAAAGACTCTCTCTCTTTCAGATAAAGGTTTCTCTCTCAAATCCTCTCGTACTTTAGTCTGATCTCCATATAGATACTGGGAGGGATTGAGACTTTTATCTGTAGTCAAAATCAAATCACCTTTCTCCATTAGGATGGCTTCATATTTCAAAATGAACCCCAAGCTCGCCAAATATTGATTGGTCGATTCTGCATTCATTGGTCACAGATCAACCACACAACTATGTTGCCAGGGTACATTTCCCGCCTTCAACAGCCAGCTTCCTCATTAGCATAACACAACAGAGTCGTTATAATCTTTTATAAACTTGAGGACCCTGGCTAAGGCTTTCCCAACTCCACCCAGCCTCAGAGCTTGGGCTGCTCATTAAATGCTGCCACCCATCACTTGGCCTTATCATTTTCAACCTTTAAAACTTCATTAGTATCTCTCTATTCTATTGCAAAATAGATTATTACAAGAATATTTCAATAGTCCTATAGTGTATTGCCAAATATATAGACCAGAAAACATTTTGTAATATTAAAAACAATGCAGAAAATATGAAAAGAACCTATAGGCAAAAATAGGCTATAAATTTTCATTTTTTCCATAAAACAGTTTTGCTAAAGCATTGTCTCAACTAATCAGTGCTAGACATCTTAGAATTGCAGAAACCAAGGATTATATCTGATGTTCAAATCTTCTGGGAACTTTGTCAGTGTTCCTTCAACTGGTTCAGTAACACGAGATCTTTTAATCAAGAGGGTCACATATACTTCTTTTTCTACAAAAGATTTGCTCATTATGAATTTCCATAGAGTTATTTGATGTTTGTCAGTGAATGTTTCAGTCAGGGAAAACAATAACCTCTTAATCACTGACCCATTTCTTAATCTGAGTCCTCTTCCCCACCAAACTGGATACAAGCTTGGCCATAATCTAGTGCTTGAGAAATCAGGTATTGAGTACTGAGGTTTTCTCATATTGCTACAGTAAGACCATCTCAGATCATGAATTCAGTTTTCCTTAACAGCTTGCCATACAGGTTTTGCTCAGAAGATGGTGCTATGTGACAATTTTTAGAGTATCCTGGCTCTTGCTAAGAGAATATGATGCTGCCTTGTGGCAATATTTATGCTTTAAATATAAATAAACTCTTCCCTACCTTATAAACTCAAGAGCCTACTACATTCTTTAGTGAAACTGTCTTGTATCCCGACACTTTAACCACTTGCACAAACACCCCCCCTGCTGAACTATTAAGAGCAATTGTGGAATCAAAGACACAGTATTTTCCAGGAATATTTCCAGCACAACAGGTGGTATCACTGGTCCTGTGTCTGTCCTGCAGTACTGATGCATCGAAGCAATTGCTTGTTTTTTTCTTTTGCTGAACACAAATGATGAATATAATTTCTTTCATTGCAAAGTCTCAACATGAAAACCCAGTGACATATGGACCAACTGACAAAGGGAAGCCAGGACTTCCTGGCTTACCCATTAGCCCACATCAGCTAGCCAGGTAGCCCACATCACCTTTCCCTGATTTAACCCAGATACATTTAAGATGCAGTCCCTGGGATATGGTATAATCTATAAATCTCTGCCTTTTCTAAAGGGACATGTTTTTCTAAGCAAGGCAAACACATAAATGTTAAGACCATAAATACAAAATATTTTTTCTTCTGTTTCCTCATGTTGCATATTAGAAGAGTCATGAAAAGGGAACAGAGGTGAATACAATGTACTTTACATGTAAGATAAGGAAATTTCCCATAATCGCAACAAATCTTTCTATAGGGTATAAAGCAGGGCATCATCTCTCTGTAGCAGTGAGCAGAGAGACTGCTGCCAGATCTTGGACACAATTTTCCCAGGGTTTTCCAACAGTCTCATCTCATCTCATCTCATCTCATCTCATCTCATCTCATCTCATCTCATCTCATCTCTTTTCTCTGTAAAACTACTGAGATGCAACTTGTTTTTATATATACAAATTATTTCTCCCTACTGCCTAGCATTAATATAAAAGACAATGATGTTACTTTTGGAATTCAGGCAGAGGTTCTGATGTAGAGCAATAAAACTAAAGCTTATGAAACATTTCTTTCAGAGAATAGAGACCAGTTTATCACTTTGGTACAGTTTATAAGACAGGTCTAAGTAAAAACAATAACAAAAATGTTGGGGTAAGTAAAGTATAATGCCACTTAAAACCTACCCTTTTCTCTGCTGTGCTTTAGTTAAAGGGATAATTATTCACTGCTGACTGACTTGCCCTGTCAACTCAAGAAGAGTCCAAGTTCAGAGATTTTTTTACATGCGCTATCTAGCTAAGTTAAAACATCATAAATAAATAATCTGTTACAAACAACCAGTATTATATGCTTTTATTTTTTAAGAAACTGCCCCCCAACATTGCCTCAATAATTACAACTGTGGGGCAAAAGACACTCCAAAAGGGCTTGGTTTCTGTGGCACAAGCATTAGACATGGAAAGATTTGAAATTCTGAATGGATTCAATGCCCCATCTTCCTGAACTGCTGCCTCTATCTGGTCCCATTTAAAACTAGAGTTAATATTTGGATGCAACTGTTAACATTGACAGTCTCTGTCACTATTTTTCCCTCCCTCTCATCACCAACCAGGAGCTTCCAATTTCTTCCGAAATCTGGAAGCACAATTTCCCCGAGAACGGCTAGGCTATTCTACCCATGACTTGTTCTTCTGTTCTCACAGGCTCCTTTAAAATAAATACCCTGCCCTCACATTCAACATATCTCTACATGCCAATTGCCTGCAGTTTCCTACCTTCGAGTTTTTCCCTCGAAAGATTTAGTTCCATAGTTAAGTGACAGTGCTTACATGTAAAATCACGCAAGATAAAACAATACCAGTTATCAAGAAAGCAGTCCAAGTAGGAAGTTTTAATTTCAAGCTTTCAAATATAAGTTATTATTTCTTAAAATAAAGATAAAATCGGCAGTTCTTAATGAAAAAAAACCTGTGTGTACAGCTACTGGACAACTGATAATAATTGAAAGACCACATTCTGCCCAAGACATTTCTAATAAGAATTGATTATCAAAGACCTCATTAGTTTCTTTCACTCAGCACTGTTTGTATTGAACAACAGTAAATAAAAAGTCTTGTGATGATTGTGCCTTCACAACTTAAAGCATTACATTAATACTCAGGAAAACATGTGTTTGTCAGGTTCACATTGGGAAAAACAGTTTTCCATATAAAGAAAAATTCATTTTAATCACATGCTGTAATCAGATTCTTTTGTGGGAAAAAAAAGGGGCCTGCAGCTGCTAGATGGAATCAAACACTTTAAAAATAAGAAAATCACTGTGCCATGTTTCTCCCAAGCAACATTTTATATAATAAATTAACAATATTCTATAAAAATGAGAAAGATTGAAGAGAATAGGTCAGGAGCCAAACCAGACACTAAAGAGCATGGGGGGTGGGAATGGAAGCAAGAGGAATAGATTAGAACTCCTCTAAAACTACACTTCATCTTTTAAGTGCAAGAAGATACAATATAAAAACCTCATTTGATGATTTACTATGCTGATGTAAAAGGACCATGAAGCAAAGCAGAAGCAATGAAGCTAGAAGAGGATTCAAGAGGATTTGTTACAGATTTTTTTTTCCCAATTTTCTTCCTGCCAACTAAATAATTTTGTCATATCAGAAAGAAATGTGGTGTTCAGAATCTGTTACACTCTATACGTAGTACCTTAGAGATGAAAGTTATATATAGTGAGTCATATTTCAATTATCTGGCATGTGGACATAGCAACTGAGTGATTAAATGCCAAGAATTTTTTTTTTATTTCATTTAGCAACAGAGCCCAGAAAGCCAATTGGATCCTGGGCTGCATTAATAGAAGCATGGCAAGCAGGTTGAGGGTGGCAATTCTGCATTTCTATTCCACTCTGGTGAGACACCACTTGAACAACTGCATCCAGTTCTGGAACCTTCAGCACATGAAAGACATGGATCTCCTGGAATGGGTCTAGAGCAGGGCCACAGGAATTATCTGAGTGCTGGAGCACCTCTGCTTATAAGGACAGGCTGAGAGAGGGTTGTTCAGCCTGGAGAAGAGAAGTCTCCAAGGAGACCTTATTGCAACCTTCCAGTACTGAAAGGGAGGCTACAGGGAAGCTGGGGAGAGGCTTTTTATCAGCTAGTGCAGGGACAGGATGAGAGGTAATGCTTTTCAACTAAAAGAAGGGTGATTCAGAGCAGATACAAGGAAGAAATTTCTTATGATGAGGGTGATGAAAAACTGGCACAGGTTGTCCAGAGGGATGGCAGATGCCTCATCCCTGGGGACATGCAAGGTCAGGTTGGACTGCGCTCTGAGCACATCTCATCTTGTTGAAGAAGTCCCTGCTCACTGCAGGGGAGGTTGGAATGGATGACCTTTCAAGGTCCCTCCCAACACAAATCATTCAATGATTCTATGATTTTGGAAGAAGGGACAGGCGTCTTGGGTGGAGGATAGGAGGGAAGTGAGATCGTGCAGGGAAAAAAACAGGAAGACTAAGGCCCAAATAAAAATCAGATTGTCGAAGTCTGTGAAAGCTAATGAAAAATCTTTCTATAAATATATTAACAATATAAGGAGGACTAGGGAGACCATACAGTCCCTATTGGATGCAGAAGGAACAACAGTGACAGGGGGTGAGGAAAAGGCTGAGGTACTTAATGCCTTCTTTGCCTCAGTCTTTAATTGTAAAGAAAGTTGTTCCCTCTGTGTACAAACCCAGGAGTTAGAGGAGCAAAATGAGGCTCCCATGGTCCAAGAGGAGGTGGTCAGAGCCTCGCTTGCCCAACTAGACACATGCAAGTCTATGGGGCCAGATGGGATAAACCCATGGGTATTGAAGGAGCTGGCAGATGTATTGGCCAAACCCCTTTCTATCATCTTCCAACTGTCCTGGAAGACTGGGGAAGTTCCACTGGACTGGAGGCTGGCTGATGTGGTGCCCCTCTACAAGAAGGGTCGCAGGGAGGATCCGGGGAACTACAGGCCTGTCAGTCTGACCTCAGTGCCAGGGAAAGTCATGGAACAAGTGATCTTGAGAGCTATCATGAAGCACTTGCAAGAGAACCGGGTGATCAGGCCCAGTCAACATAGGTTCTGAAAAGTCAGGCCTTGCCAAACTAACCTGATCGCCTTCTATGACAAAGTGACGCAACTACTGGATGAGGGAAACACTGTGGATGTGGTCTTCCTGGACATCAGTAAAGCTTTTGACACAGTTTCTCACAGCATTCTACTTCAGAAACTGTCAGCCTCTGGCCTGGACAGGCACACACTCTCCTGGGTGGAAAATTGGTTGGATGACCGGGCCCAGAGAGTGGTGGGAAATGGCGTTAAATCCAGCTAGAGGCCAGTTACAAGTGGGGTTCCCCAGGGCTCAGTGTTGGGTCCAGCCCTGTTCAATGTCTTTATCAATGACCTGGATGAGGGCATCGAGTGCACCCTTAGCAAGTTTGCAGATGACACTAAACTGGGTGGAGGTGTTGATCTGCTGGAGGGTAGGGAGGCTCTGCAAAGGGATCTGAAAAGGCTGGACCACTGGGCTGAGACCAATGGCAGGAGGTTTAACAAGGTCAAATGCCGGGCCCTGCACTTGGGGCACAACAACCCTATGCAGTGCTACAGACTAGGAGAAGTCTGTCTAGAGAGCTGCCAGGAGGATAAGGACCTGGGGGTGTTGGTTGACAGATGACTGAACATGAGCCAACAGTGTGCCCAGGTGGCCGAGAAGGCCAATGGCATCTTGGCTTGTATGAGAAATGGTGTGACCAGCAGGTCCGGGGAGGTTATTTTCCTTCTTTACCTAGCACTGGTGAGACAGCTCCCTGAATCCTGTGTTCATTTCTGGGCCCCTCACCACAAGAAGGATGTTGAGGCTCTGGAGTGAGTCCAGAGAAGAGCAACAAAGCTGGTGAAGGGTCTGGAGAACAGGCCCTATGAGGATCAGCTGAGAGAGCTGGGGTTGTTTAGCCTGGAGAAGAGGAGGCTGAGAGGAGACCTCATTGCTCTCTACAGCTACCTGAAAGGAGGTCGTGGAGAGGAGGGAGCTGGCCTCTTCTCCCAAGTATCAGGGGACAGAACAAGAGAGAATGTGTACGAAATCTGGGCTGGTCTGAGGAGTTAGAGTGTATGAACTTAAACATTGGCCTTGAATAGATGCCCGAGTAAACAAGATTAGGAAACTGCCAGGCCCCAGGTGGAATCACCCAATTATGAAGTTACAGCTGAGAAGGAACACCCAATTATGAAGACACAGCTGGAAGGAGTCATCCAATTATGAAGTGTTGGTCTTTAGCCAATTGTGCATGGACATGCAGCTAGGGAAGGGGTATAAATGGTCTTTTGGCCCACAACTTTTTGGTGTTGTGATTTTCCCTGACTATAGCAGGAGAGGCCTCAAACTTTGCCAGGGGAGGTTTAGGCTGAACTTTAGGAAAAAATTTTTTACAGAAAAGGTCATTGGGCACTGGAACAGGCTGCCCAGGGAGTTGGTGCAGTCACGTTCCCTGGAGGTGTTTAAGGCATGGTTTAGTGCTTGATAGGAATGGTTGGACTCAATGATCCTGTGTGTCTCTTCCGACCTGGTGATTCTGTGATTCTATGAAGGATCTTAACTGATTCCTGGTTAATTACCATCAAAATCCAATCTGTGATAGATTTTTTGGAGATTTTAAACATTAATCTCAGCCTCAGTGACTCTCGCTTTATGGAATCATAGAATCTATGAAAGCTGTCCCTCAGCACCTCGTCTACCCGTGCCTTAAACACTTCCAGGGAAAGTGAATCAACCACCTCCCTGGGCAGCCTGTTCCAATGCCCAAGGACCCTTTTGGTGAAAAACTTCCTCCTAATGTCTAGCCTAAATCTCCCCTGGCAGAGCTTGAGGCCATTCCCTCTTGTCCTGTCCCCTATCACTTGGGAGAAGAGGCCAGCTCCCTCCTCTCCACAACCTCCTTTCAGGTATATATACCTTTTCTGTCTGTTAGCTCCTTGTATTTCTTCTCTTTTGTTCAGTCAAACTTTTTTTTTTTTTTGTCTGCTTCACTAGGTTGTCATCATGAAGCCCTTATAATTCTCTCAGGACTGTCAAGTTTGTTCAGTCCTCAAGAGACATATATAATGCAAGTTCTACTACATATGTTGGCATCTTGACATAAATGTACTGTAGTTACAGATGCCGGTAAAGCTACTGTTATTTCAGGAATATTGTTTGGAAACCGATTCAATAATTGTCAGCATCTTGAAAGTTTTATAGTCCCGTAACTTATATAAATGACTTTTTTATTATTATTATTTAGAACAGACTCTTCCCAGGAAAACAACCTTGAAAGGTCTTTATGTAGTTCGGTCACTTATTTTCTCTCATAGTAACTACTGAGGTAACCCAGTTTTTTCCACATACTATATGTTCAAATGGTTGGCAAAATGGCATTAAATTCAACAGACATACAACAGAAGAATTTGAGCCATTCAACATCTCATATCGAGCCTTGACCAATGGAGTATGTTTTTAAGAAAGATAAAAAGTTAACTAGGAACCAAACTTTTGTCTATTTGTTCCTAAATGTACCGCAGAGATACATATGTTGTTTAGACAAATACACAAGATGCACTGGAAAAGTCTCAGCGGAAACCCTTGTTTGAAAATAAACGCTTGTAAGGGTATAAGCATAGGATTTTTGTGGAATTGTGCTTGGGTATTGATTGATAATTACAAGGAACAAGCTGTTGATTTGAGCCTGCAACGAGATTCTAGAGTTACAAGCTTCCAGAGGAAACTGTTGAGTACATTAAAACAAACAAAAAAAAAAATAACCTCAAAACCACCAAAGAAAGCCCATGTCCCCAAACCAGTCTGCAATAAAATACTGCATTCAAGATCTTCCCCTACTATTTCCAAGGTCCCATTTTTGACATGCAACAGCAAACACTGAATGAGTAACACTGCAGTGTGATAGATGCAATGCCTCCAAAGGGAAACAGAAAATGACTTCTTAAAAGCAACAGTTAAAAGCACTTTTTTCTACCTTATGTATTGCTAGAATCAGGACTTAAATGGTTGTTGTAGCAATCTAAAAGTGATTTGCAAGTTAAAATATATTTTGAACTGTGTTGAAGTTTCTCTGGCTAAAGTTCATTTCAGCTTCTATTATAAACTGCTGTTAAGTAAAATATATTCAAGCTCTACAGTTCACAGAGAATGAAATGTCTGTTATAGATATAATAATGTGCCTTTTGGTAAACAGATTTTATTTTCTAAGTTTTATGGCCTATGAAAAGTAGAGATGCACTTCATTAAACAATAACAGACTTTTAAAATAAGGTACCCAGCAGACACATTCTAAAGTGGTGAATTTTTGTGTTTTTGCAGTCTACTGCTAGTCCCATCACTAGGCACTGCAGTAGTAAAATAAGGAATTTGTTTGTTTATTTCTTTATTTGATCTCTCATTTTTTTTTTCCACAACCTGATCCACTAAAGAAAATAAACTTATTAGCATGACTGGAATTGATTAGAAACAAAAACTCTGCTCCAATATCTAAGTAGATATGTGCCTTAAATTTACAGGTTTGAGATATGTTTTGATTATAGGTGTTAATTATAACCAATAGTAAAATGTGTCATCTTTACTTTTGTAAAAAAGTTATTTTCCTATTTCTGTACAGATTAGCTTGTAATAGGAGAAGGTTGTTTGGTTTCTGTGGTTGTGAACCCAGATCATGACTGTTGACGTCTTGTGCTGCCCTTTTGTGGTGTGCAAACTAATTTAGTCTTATTTCTGTTACTACACAATGAAAGCATGAAAATTTTGTATTTTACTGAAATGTCACATTATCTTAGGAGGACTTGACATACTTACTAGTTTCAAATCAGAGGTTTTGCATCAAATTGAAATAGGCAAAACTCAACTACTATGAAAGTTTCTAACCGAACTGAAGCCAGAGACTGAATACTAAAGAAAAGCACCTTTCTTTAAAATGCTTATGTGCCAAGTCCATACCCAAATTGCATGTATTTGGTGGCATTTCCTAGAGTTTACCTCATGGAAATTGAGTGTATGTTGAGACAAGGAGCTTTTCTGCCTCTAACCAGTCTTTCTTCAAAACATGAAAGACTAAGTCAACAAAACCACTTTTCCAATAGCAGTGCTTGAAGACCCACTATTTTTATCAGAGCCCGTGCCAGTAATGATATTGTTGAAAATAGCAGTGTATATGTGAGATGAGGCTGAATGAAAGAAAAAGGGAGGAACCAATAAAGAAAAATTAATGAACTGAAACAAATGCATGACAGGTAATAAATTACTTGGATAATGTAGATATAGATACCTATACATGTTACACTATAATGTCATTGACTACATGGCACTTTTTACACTCTACCATGAACATTTTTCCTTTGTCCTACTTTGTCCTATTTACTATTCCAGCATTTTATACCCTTGACATTTCTCTACTATAATTTCCTTCTTCTCTATTAAATTTTAAACACTTTTTGAGCTAAACATAGTGTTATAATTTCCATATGGATATGGAAGAGAAATCTGAATATATTTTTGAATCTTGAAAAACTAATAATTAGGTGTTGTAGTTCAAGCTCCTCATGTTTTTAAAAGTTGGTTTCTTTGAGTTATGATTAAGATTTTTTCTTTTATTCAGGAATGTCTCCCTTTCCGCAATTTTCATTAGAAGTGAGTGGCTCTTACTGCAAGTTATAAGTACATTAATGATCAAAATCAGTCATCAACTTTTTTATTAGCACCAAGAGACAAAAAACAGTGGGGAGAATAAAACTTGCTTAAAAGTAACACCAAAATTGTGTGAACTCCTAGATTAAGATTATAGGACTCTGAAATTGTGACTGCCAAAGGAACAGAAAAGTAAAAAACAGTCTCTCTGCTAAGGATCAAAAAAGAAAGAACAAG
This sequence comes from Coccyzus lansbergi, assembly GCA_033558105.1. Classification (NCBI taxonomy): domain Eukaryota; kingdom Metazoa; phylum Chordata; class Aves; order Cuculiformes; family Coccyzidae; genus Coccyzus; species Coccyzus lansbergi. The sequence continues at coordinate 1,347,689 of JAUMJK010000100.1, forward strand.
CAAACAAATTATTTGAGAAGGACCAACAAACACAAAAATATGATGACAGGATTTATGTCTTCCTCAAGAAAGAGGGGGGCTGACAGGATTTATCTTTTCCTTGAGGAGAGACAGGATTCTTGGGGGTCTGCAGATAAGACCTATCTATAAACAAAGGGCCCCCCTTTGGAATGTGCCAACATCACGATGTTGTTATCTAGGTTGTAAAGAATCGGGTCTTAATTGCATGTCTTTGGTAGTCTTTGTTTGGCTGAGGGTCTAGCTCCTATAAGAGGGGCTCAAATTCTCATTTCGGGGTTCACTCCAGATTGGCCATGGGGTGACCGCTGATCGATCGGCTATGAAATCTTATGCGCATTTATCTTTAAAATTGGTAATAAACATTTTTGTTGCTAGTAACTCTGCCTTGTCGTCTTAGCAAAATGTTTTGGACCCTAACATATGATATTCCTTCTGACTTCTAGTCTCTTATTAACTGTTGGAATCGGAGAGGGAAGCAAGACGCGCAATCAATGTGATTGATAAGCAAGCTCCAATTTATTAGCAAGTTCAGTCAGATTATATAGTTTTCAGAACAAAGGAAAGGTGTTTACTTAACATCAGACTTCTAATTGGCTACTTGCTCAAAGGTTGCTGTTCACACAGCTGTGGAATGTTTTTACACCCCCCAGGTTCCTTCCCAGGGGAACCGGCCTTCGCTTCTCAGGCTTAGTATCTCTTGTTTTGCAGCGTGCTCTGTGCTTCAAGGGCAGCTTGTCTTTGAAGTTACTTGTGGAGAGCTACAAGGTCGCTAGACAGGGGAGTCTTCAAATAGCTGCTCCAGGGAGCTATGGCCTTGAGAGAGCAACCATTCTCCCACAATTAACCAATACTGGAATGCTTAATCATTCAAGTCAAGATAATGAACTCTGTCTGAAACCATCCATTCTTAGGATTTGCTTACATTTCAGTCTTAGGAAAAGTTTGTATCACATCAAGCATTATATCTTTAAAATTCTCTACAACTCAAAAGTCCTGGCATTTCATCTCTGCCTACTGGCACATACAATAATTTTGTAATTCGGTCTAGATAAATTTTATTTTTAGTCTCTCGGGGGTGATATCTCAGAAAGTCACACAGTCTGGCCAATATATCTGTAATGGTACTCCAATCTACTTTTACAGAGTAAATCAATTTTTAAATATAGTCTTGAATTACAATATCAGTAATATAATTTCAACTTGACAAAAATACCACAAACAGCAGACTGTTTGGTGGATAGCATAAAGGAAAAGAGAAGAAGAAAAAACTGAGAAATTGAGGTTTGGATTATATAGAAAATTCAAAATAGGTCTGAAGAAGCATTTAAAATTAGGGGGGGAAAGATACACTATATCCCTGACTGCATATCCATTACTTTTATGTTTTTAAAAGTTTAAAAGCTTGTTATGCATCTCAATAGTAACAGATTTAACAGCAAGAAATTATATTAATGGGAAAAACAGATGCATAGAGCTCTTATGAAAGAGAAGTATTGTCTGTGTATGGTAATTTTACAGTGGACTCATGTCTTTGGGGAAAGGAAAGAGTGACCATTTACTCAAAATCCTAACAAGGAAAGGGATTTGCTTGGAAAGATTACTCATACTAAAACTTGATATGTTAATTAGGATATGGAAATGCATAACAATTTTAAGAAAAAGTGGTTCTTTCTACTGCATATTTATTAATTTGGACTAATTTCCAGTAATTATATAAAGATGATATAACAGACTAAAATCAAACTGGCGTTGCAGAACAAAGACTATATACCATGTGTGAGACCAGCAAACCACTGCTCTAAAAGTTAAGTGTGCTTCAATATAATGTAAGCAGTACTGAAAATCTTGTCTTTTTAAAGGCCGTGGGTAATTTCAGGAGTCTATAATCCATAGCCATTAATTACTGATAACGCAGGTGTAGTATTGGCGATCAGAAGATCACGCGATGTACGGAAAGAATAGGGAACGTAGACTGCCAACGTGGCTTTAAGGAGGTGTGGCAGTGGCGAGAACCCGGTTTGTGGGAAGGTACCAGGAGGCGTGGTTAGCTTTAAGAGACTATATAAGACTGTGTTGTTATTGAATAAACGCCCTTGTAGCATCCTCATATTGGTGTCTGTGTTACTTGGCCCGGAGATGGGGGTGGTCTCCGTGCCGTTCTCCCCGGAGCGGGTTATTGTTGCGGAACGTACTGCAGCAAATGGTGAGCCCGACGTGATATTGGGAGGTGGTGTACCGCAGAAGGCGGGGCAGGATCTGGATCATGGACATTGTTAAGGTCGTACAGACGTGTGCTCGAGGATGGGAATGGGTTTCTGTGAAACCGGCAGCAATTAAAAGCTGCGTCGAGCGGCTCCTGAAAGATGGGGTGATTAGCAGCCCAGGGGATATATTATTCCCTGAGAGCTGGGACAAATGCAAGTCTGCTTTGGCGGACCACGCTATGCATGCAAAAGATTCTAAGGATTTGAAGACGTGGGGGGATATTATCCGACTTATTGGAAAGGCCCGGGAGGAGCGGGATACTTGGGAGGCAGCCCGGGAGGCGTTGTTTCTCAACAGGGTGGATAGTTTACAGACAGAGGGGAAAGATGAGGGAGAAGAGGTCGAGGGTGGTGAAGGCGTTGGGAGTCGTGTGGTAGCTGTTAATTTGTCTGAGGAGAACGATAGGGCCACCGCGGCCACAGCAGCCTTAGATAGTAATAATAAACCGAGAATACACGCCTTAGGTGCAGAGCCATCAGCAACTGCTGATAACCCCTTTGATCCGGGTCCAAGAGACACGGAGAAGAGGCGTGAGCCACAGCAGCGTGGTGGGAAAGTTGGGATATTGCAAGCTTTGTTCTGTGTGCGTAACAGCAATCTGGCAACCCCCCTTTCCCCGTTCCCGCGGCCCCGAATGGAGCGGCTTACAGCAGCCGCTGAGAGAACTCTGCCTTATTTTCATCAGCGGAGGTGCGGGGACCTTGAACAACTGCAGACTTTTCCTGGGATTTGTTCGTGGGAGGACAGAGACTCAGGGCCCTGCAAGGGAGGTGTTGACTGTTCTGCTGGCACCGCGGGGGATGGGGGGGGGCGCTTAGGCCACTTGGGCTGCTGCAGGGACTGTTAACAGATACAATAAGAAATGGCTCAATTAAACAACTGGTAACAGGTCAAAAATCAAGGCAGTTTAAATAATGCAATTTTACAACAGATGCAATTTTTGGTTTATCAAACACTTTTAAAGATGCCAGACGTTGGAAAGTTGAAACAGACATGACCCGTATATGGTGTTTATAAGATCAAAGGATGTGCTCGACAAGCAGGTAGACAACTAAGCAGTTTCAGAAGCCTTAATCTTGCAATCAGTGACAAAAAATTCTAAAGACGAATATAGAAAAATATGGTGCGGTCTGAAAACTCCTACAATAACAGCTGGGATCATTTACCTATCAAGCATAGCTGCTGCCCTGACTGTAATCTGAGACAGAAATGCATTCTGTTAGAAACACGCAGCAAGGAGAGACATTTTGAAAGGACTGCCACACACAATGCCAGCATATAGGGCCTAAAATCCGCCCTTGGACTTGAGAATCACAGAACTTGGTCTTTCTTTTTGGTTTCTTTGGTCTTGGACGGCATTAAAATTATTACAGCTTACAAGGGACTCTCATGGTTCAGTGATGTCATATAATGATGTCACGCTGTGATGCCATGGGTTTTAATGCAAGAGCCAGAAAGTACTAATAAGCTGTAGCATGACTTACAGTTGAACTCCACAATCTCAAAGGTCTTCCCCATCCAAGCAATTCTATGATAGCATGAGTTATAGCAAAAACAGTAGGCTCTGACCCTTGATGTACTAACCTTTTAAGTGGCCATACATAACTGGACAGAAAGATTGGAGCAAGTTTAGTAGTGAGTTCTTAATGTCTCCCCATCCTTCTGCATTAGGATTGCTCTTTTTGTACACAACAATAAAACAAAATCACAACAGCTTTCAAATAAACCTGTAATTAATTCTTCAGTACATGAAGTACTGTAAAGGTTTCAGGTTTGCCTTTGACAAAGAAGAGCAAACACTTTTCCCGTGAAACAGAAAAGGTAGGACACAGCCTTAAAGGGAGGTCACTGTAGCATCCATGTATTTGTATCAGTCCTTTCTCTTATTCTATGCCTATTACACAGAAAAATAATTGCATTTTAAAAGACCTTTAATGAATAGTATAATTTATATAGTGTATAATTTTTAATGTAGACTGAGGTTACTTTTTTTAAAAAGTAAATTAATCATTTTAAAGGGTAAAGATTGTAAGCAAATGGAAACATAATTCAAAGCTGGAGAAGAGTTATGCTACTTGTTGGAAAATGAAAAGTACTAATTTGCATTTCTGTAGTCATTAATAGGGGTTATGAGGTGTCAATTATGTTCCACGTGTGACCTTTTTAGTTTCTCGGTAATGTACCTCAATTAATTGTCTGTGGCATCATAAAGCACCCTTTTCACTGCACCATGACTATGAAACGCAATAAAATTCTTCCTTTGCAGCTGAAGTATGAAATGCACAACCGACCTTAGCACTTAGCAGTAGCTCACTGATGCTAATGCAGACTTTCTATTGGCATAAATTACAGTGCAGTCAAAATTTGAGTTCTTCGCTAATGCTTTCCTAGTTCATGGTAGATTTTTGTAGTATCACAGAAATTACCATAATTTGAAATTTCCGCTTCAGTCCTCTGTTGAACTTCACATTGGGAATTCTGCTTTAATGAAACTTAATAAGCTTCTTTAAATTTCCCTGTAGATGTTGATATGAAAGGTAAACTATGATTCAGTTACCCTGTTACTTTCTTATAAGTAATCAAACAATCCTGATATTGGTAGGCATTGCAAACAGGGATTGATGAACAAATTCAGATGGGTGTCATGCAGTATTTTCTACCCAAGAGCCTGATGCTGTAAACATGATATGCAAATGTAATATGTGAATTAAAAGCTATCACTAATTCATTCAGTATTTCACAAACATTCATATGAACAAAATTTCATATGCATTTTTTTCATTTTTCAAAAATAACCCAAAAACCTTAAAGTAAAATTACTGAAGCAAGAAAAATAGTAAGTTTTTCAGGTTTCAAAGTTATTCACTTGCAAAATCATGCAGAAGAAAGGAGAGAAAAAATAGGAGAGGATGGAGAAAATAGAAGAAAATGCCAAGTGGTGAAATAACTGAATGTTACAGTGGATAACATGCAAGAAACCTCCATAGCAGATCTGTGTCTGTAGTGGATATGTTGGTTACTACAGGGATGAGGACAGAGAGAGGACCTGAAGTCAGTTCTGCTTTCAAAATGTTCACAGCATTTTCCAGTGATTTAAATTCTGGATTGGGATGTATTAATACAATCTAGATGGTAAATGGTAAGGTAATTCTTTAATAATTTATTTTTTTCTAAAATATTTTTAAGAAGCCTAACTTGTAGTTGCACTCTCATTTTTAAGAGAACATTGTGAAGAAACAAATAACTTTTAAACTCCCCCAACTTCCTCCTACACAGACATAAGAAGTCAGACTTTTCTTTCCTTCCCACATAAGAGTATGCAATCAGCTATGCTATAAATAGGTGATTATTTTTAGGAATATACCTCAAACACTCTCAGAACTGGTATGTGGCTATGATCCTATAAGCTATAACAGGGAGTGAGAGGGTAGAAACATTTTGCCTATTAAAGCAAGATTTAAGAGACATGTCAAAATTTACTTTATGTACTCAACAACTACTGTGCATTTTAGTATAGCATACTACTTTTGCTTTGCTGATTACTCTGTGATAGCACAATGCAAGCCAGACTGGGCATGAGTGCTTTCTCACTAGTGAGTCTTTCTCTATGTAACAAATAAAACTAAACCTGTTTATTGAGTTACTTTTGAAACAGAAAGTTTCCATACGCGTCCTGTAATAAGCAGTACCAAAAAAAATTATAGGAATGCTCATGGAAAAAAGTATTCACTTGTATTGGAGAAGATAAAGTATCAGTTTAGTGGGCAAGGTATAGACCAAGCTGCTGGCTTTGAATAGCTCCAAGTTACAAACTAACTTTTTCTCTGAAATACTGCATGTGACATTGGAAAATGTTCATTTTTAAAGGGAAATCTATACAAGTAGAGTAAATGATGTGTAAAATTGAGTAGAAAGATCTTCACTTTTTCTCCATATTTATTGCTGCTAACTATTCTCAAGATGGCATGAGATTGACAGAGCATTCGGTAGAAGTTTCCATCCATCTGTAGCTTGTTTTCATTAAACAGTATAGTTTTATGTCAAAGGAATTTATGTTCAGTTCTGACACACATTATACTATATGTCTTAGATATGATAAAATGGTTTCTGATCACGAGAGTTTGAGAGAGGTTCATTCATTCCACTTACCTTGTTCAGAATATGCCCTTCATTTCCTTTATAATAATATCTGAAGCTTTTCTTTTGGGGAAGAGTGGTTTTGCTAGTAGGACGACCATGAATCTTGGACTCCTGGTGATGAAGTGAAAAAGTTTATATCAATATTAAAAATTAAACATTTGATTACTTCCAATTACAACATTCCTTGAGATTTTATTAGATTATAATATTACATACAAATAAATCATGGGTTTGCTGCACTGTCACTACATATAAAGACCCATCCATGTATAAATGTACTCAGAAGACAGTTGAAAACAAAAAGCTTTGTGTAACACAATTTCCATTTTAAATTTTTTATGAGTTATTCTAAACACATGAAAACTTTTAATTTGTAATAAAAGCGAAGTAGAGATAATAATTCAGGATACCCTTTTTTTACAGTATTTGGGAAGGACAAATATGTCTGTTCCAGAGAAAAGGCATCCACTATGGACAAAACCAGCAACCAGTCTCACAGATCATGGCATGCTGTTAGTGGCCATAATACAAGAGGATATTTATGTAAATAATTCTGTGAATCAGCAGTGCTACATCTTGAACTAGGAAAAAATTCTTACCTGCAGAGATTACCTAATGACTTCATTTGTCTAAAGCGGGTTATCCAGGCTCATAATTGACATAGTTTTAGAAGTTTCCAACACTGAAATCAATCTTCCCATGAAAAAAAAACATTCCCAGAATTATAGTAGAAGGAAGTTTTCTCTACTATATGTATGTTTAGTATTAAAATTCAAGGTACAATTTAGATTAACTGGGCACAATGAGGAGATCATCACCTTGGTTTTATATCAGCTATTATTTAGGTGTCTGTAAACTGTTGTGCTTCCTTTTCAGGCTTCTACCTTGTAATTGCCAAATTACTCTCATTTTATAGCCTAGATTATATTTTCTAGACATTTAATAATTTCTGCTGTCCCCTTGATTCTCTCCAAATGTAAGACATCTTTCTTGAAAATGAAAGATAGGTAAGGTCTTATAATCTGGCTCAGGAATGCTAAATCTTGCAGAGCTGTTGCAAGTCTGTTATAAAATATGACTTTCCTCAGCACACAGAAATTACAGGCAGACTGTTTGTAAAACAAAATGACCTCTATATCTTTTTCTGAGGCGGGAGGGAGAAAGAGAGGGGGAAAAAAGATAGACTCTTTGGACAATTATTCCCCAACTGTCTGTCCTTCAGTAATTAAATATGCCGAAGTGCATTTGCCTATTTAGGAACTGGGCCTAGGCAGGGTATCCAGGCCAAAACAGATTTCTAGGGGAAAACAGGACATACATATAAGATGTTACAGATGATATTCTTTTATCTCCTCGTATTTTGACAGTGAGCAACAGACTAGGTAATAGCGTCAATCAGTTTTGCACCTGCTCTGTACTATCTTCTCCTAGACCGCACTTACTTTATAAAGCATTATTTTACAATCTATTTACTGATGCAGTTTATATGCCAAGTAAAGCATAAAACACACTCAAAAGAACACTGACTAGCCTTATGTAAATTAAATACTGTGAATATCAAAATATTTTTCATTCCAATTTTAATAACGTTTTTAAAATGGAAGAGAATGAGCTCATTTTATAGTGTGTTTCAAAGCTTCCCTTTGGTAGTTGGTGAAGGAGGTGGCTGCTTAGTTCTTTTAACAGCAAAATGTGTGTCATTAACATGACACGGGGCTTCTTTCAAATAAATTTTACTGTAAGTACAAGTTCTTCTAGAAATTAATAGAATATTAAAGTGGCACATTACTTATATAGAAGAGTCTGAACTATTTTGTGTTATCTTTTCAAGGCAGTTAAGTGTATAGTGTGTACTCAGTACCTGCGATTCATTTACATGTGCTCAGTACTCCCTATACTTTCAGTCACGCTTAATAAAATCAAGGTCTTATCAGGTAAAACACATATATATGCCAGGTAATTTGTGGTTCTCCTTTACATTTAAAATGTTCAGCTACTTCAGTCTCAAACAGCTTACTGCAGCACCATTTTTTTATTATTAAAAGTTTAATTCCACATCTGTAAGCAATCTGAATTGGTAGAGGAGGGTGCTCTTAGCATTTAGAAGTTTTCCATTTCTCTTTTGTAAAAACTTTTAAGGCTTCTGTAAGCAAATAGACCATTTTCCATGACACTGCACATCCACATGCACTCCCATGTTTACAATAGTCTCACTAGCATAGTATGCAAGCATCCTCCAAGGTATCCAATATTTAGAAGCAGGTGGAGGAGAGAAAAGGCATCTCTCATAATAAAAAATGCCAATATTCATGATTTCATCTTTGATCTTTTAACAGTACCAATAAGAAGTCAGTATGATTGTGTTACTATGAAGTTCTACCAATGTATTTCTGAAGACTTATAAAAGTGAAGAAATAAAACCCAAAACTCAAAGCTACCTTCCTAAAACCTGGATATGTTTAGCAAGCCATGCACTGGCCATGTTAATCAAAGTCCTCCTAGAAAACTGGTGAAGGACATGACACCTTCCTGAGATGGAGATCTGATGGAAAGAGGGAGGAAGCTTTTGTAATTGGAAAGTAAGCGGGGGCATGCATTCCAGGTCAGTGCAACTTAAAAGAAGGGTCGATACTTTTACTCCATACAACTCTGCTTTTCTGTGGAGGAACAAAGCAGTATCTACTTTGAACATCAGAAATCTGACCGGAGATTTAAGTTTAAAATGCAGTAATGTGACTGCAAATAAACAGATGTGAAAGGAACCACAGAGATCTAAGTCTATCCTGTTAATGCATTTTACCTTCTGTAATGTTTCATTATTGCAACCCCCCATTTTAATAAATCTATACCTTCAATCTTCAAACTTGTCAGGTGATAGAGATGAGCATGAACTTTTCCAGCATGCAACAATCTCTTGGTTGTTACAGAGGGGAGCATCCTTGAAAACTGGCTATTGCACTGCCTAACCTGTTTCTAGGTTTACATTTTTAAAAACTGCATACTGGGTAAAACAAGATGTGCTTCCAGAAGGTTTGGAAAGACGACATGGGCAACATGGATCAAAAAGGACTCCTAAATGGAATAAATACCTTCAGCAAACACTCTGTCACCTTTTGGCATGTTATAATGGAGCGAGGGAGCAAGCCTGAACTCTGAGGCTCCCCACAGAGGGATGACACATGACAACAACTGAACAAATACTGGTTCTGCTCCACTGAGCAATCTGTTTCTTCATGCTGTGAGCCTCTCTGAGGATTCTGAGGATTTTTTGCTTTTCTTCTGTCTAGAGTTTCCCCAGGAGCAAAAATGCAGTATAAACAACAAAACAAAATCATCATGGAATGTTTCTTTGTATTTATAGCAGAGTTTTGATCATATTCTTTATGTATTTAGAAAGCCATTAGCAGCATTTCAAGGTTGTTTGCAGAACTTGCTTGATAAATAACTTCATGTCAGTAACAGTGAAAGAAAACAAAATAAATAAACCATCTGTGGACACCAGAAACTTAGTATTCAGTACTTTTATCTCGAAGATTTATTTTCGATTTTAATCACTTTTAGTGCAAGATATTGGTCCATAAGTAAAACCATCTCCTGACCCATGACATTCTCAGTTCACAGCCTTTACTATGATCTGAAAGAGGGAAAAGAAATGAAAAAGAAGAGGTATTTTTTGCAACCAGCTAAACTTGCTGCCTGTGTCTATGCCCAGCCCTGCGAGAAGTGGCAGGAAGGTGAATTTCTGCTTCATTGCTTTTTCCATGAATAAAAGCATAGAAACATAGAATTATAAAATAGTTTGGGTTGGAAGGGACCTTAAAGATCATCTAGTTCCAACCCCCCTGCCATGGGCAGGGTCATGTCCCACTAGATCAGGCTGCCCAAGGCCCCATCCAACCTGGCCTTGAACACATCCAGGGATGGGGCAGCCACAACTTCCCTGGGCAACCTGGGACAGTGCCTCACCACTGTCATGGTGAAGAAATTCTTCCTTATATCAAGCCTAAATCTTCCCCTCTCCCTTTTATACCCATTCCCCCTTGTCCTATCACCACAAGCCTTTATGAATAGTCCCTCTCCAGCTTTCTTGTAGCCTCTTTCAGGTACTGGAAGGTCACTATAAGATCTCCTTGGAGCCTTCTATTTTTCCAGGCTGAACAAGTCCAAAACTAATGGCTTTTTGTAGGTCCATACCATTGAAGTATAGCAGTCCTGACTGTCTTCCCTGAGGGCTGAAGATGAGTTACTGAAATTTTAGGAAAGCCTTATACATTTACCCAAGGCTTTGTTGAGATTATGGCCAAGATGACAGCAAATGAAGTTATCACAAACAAAACCAGCATAACTAGTCACTGGTCACACCTATAGGCAAAACAATATTTGAAGAGTGTCTATCAGCTTTTAAACCTCTCATACCTTTCATCACTTCTTATTACTGCACAAGTTTCAGTTAAATGTGCTGCCATTACAAATGATCCAACTAATCATTTGATGAAGGACTTGATTCTTCAAATTTGATCCTCTTAAACAGAAAGGCTTTGCAGACTGATCCTGGATAGACGCACACTCGCCTGGGTAGAAAACTGGTTGGATGGCCGGGCCCAGAGAGTGGTGGTAAATGGTGTTAAGTCCAGCTGGAGGCCAGTGACAAGTGGTGTTCCCCAGGGCTCAGTGCTAGGTCCAGTCCTGTTCAATGTCTTCATCAATGACCTGGATGAGGGCATTGAGGGTACCCTTAGCAAGTTTGCAGATGACACAAAGCTGTGTGCAAGTGTCGATCTGCTGGAGGGTAGGGAGGCTTTGCAAAGGGACCTAAACAGGCTGGACCGCTGGGCAGTGTCCAACGGCATGAGGTTTAACACGGCCAAATGCCGGGTCCTGCACTTTGGGCACAACAACCCTATGCAGAACTACAGACTGGGAGAAGCCTGGCTGGAAAACTGCCAGGAGGAGAGGGACCTGGGGGTGTTGGTCGACAGCCGACTGAACATGAGCCAGCAGTGTGCCCAGGTGGCCAAGAAGGCCAATGGCATCCTGGCTTGTATCAGAAACGGTGTGACCAGCAGGTCCAGGGAGGTGATTCTCCCTCTGTATTCAGCACTGGTGAGGCCACTCCTTGAATATTGTGTCCAGTTCTGGGCCCCTCACTACAAGAAGGATGTTGAGGTTCTGGAGCAAGTCCAGAGAAGAGCAACGAGGCTGGTGAATGGGCTGGAGAACAGACCCTATGAGGAGCGACTGAGAGAGCTGGGGTTGTTTAGCCTGGAGAAGAAGAGGCTGAGAGGAGACCTCATTACTCTCTACAAGTACCTGAAAGGTGGTTGTGGAGAGGAGGGAGCTGGCCTCTTTTCCCAAGTGACAGGGGACAGGACAAGAGGGAATGGCCTCAAGCTCCGCCAGGGGAGATTTAGGCTGGAGATTAGGAGGAGGTTTTTCACGCAGAGGGTCATTGGGCATTGGAATAGGCTGCCCAGGGAGGTGGTTGAGTCACCTTCCCTGGAGGTGTTTAAGGCACGGGTGGATGAGGTCTTGAGGGACTTGGTTTAGTGTTAGATAGGAATGGTTGGACTAGACGATCCGATGGGTCCCTTCCAACCTGGTTGTTCTGTGATTCTGTGATTCTGTGATCCTACTTAATCTACTGCACACTTACAACTTTAATTGTGTGAATACTACTAATTTAATTACAAAATTACTAGGGAACAATTATCTTGTTATTGATTGTCTCTTATACGCAGATCACTCACACATGCCGATCAACTTTACACTGCAGTTTCCTGTCATTAACTCTTTTTTCATTTACTCTGTGATAGCTCCATTTTTATTGTAGCCATAATGAATGCTTAAATTCATAGTAATGAAGCTAGATTTTTTTTTTTTTTGGCAGTATATATTGATGACTTTTTCAGATAATGTCCTTGGACTTAACCTAGTGATTAAAAAGACTCAGAATCTTCTATGTTCTATATTTCATTTTCTTAGAAAGAAAGTTAAAAATGACATTATTTTCAAGTCATGAATCAGTGAACGGTCCTGTTCCTCTTCTACAAAAAGTGCTATACGTGAGGCTGGCAGCTCTGTGCCTGTGAAAATACTGTATCATAATCCACACCAGTAGATCAATGAACTGTTGGACAGAACCACGCAAAATCACCTCCCTTCCCATTATCATGCTTTCTGGTCTTCCAAACACAAATTACTCATCAACCTCCTTGACCTAGTTCCAGAAATGTTGCTGTATAGAGCACCTGTCAGAGTGATGCATGTGCAAGCCTGGTACAATGACAAATAGGAAGCAATAGCAGTTATCACAAGGAATAATAATTCAGCCACAAATCCAGCTCAGCATCAGACTGGTTCGATTTCCCACTGCAAAATCTCAAAATTGCTGCTGGATAGGACGTAATCATGGCCAATCTTCATGATGCACCATAGGACAAATTGCTAGTGAGGTGTGTGACTGCAGGAATATTCTCTGGTCCTTTAAACACCTGACTCCAGATTACTTTCTCCCTCAGTAAACCCTGCAAAAGACAGCATAGAGGAATTTCTCCTCTTTCTCTGCCTGACTTCCTGGTGGTACTCACCACTGCAGCCCTTAGTATTTTCTGTCTGTTAAAAAAAATGTGCTTAATTAAAAGCACATGTGCTTCCAAATTGTAATTAGTCACATGTGAAATCTCCAAAGAGGTAATGTTTGGCTTAGATTTTATGCTTATCTACTGCTTCTAGGCTAGAGGGACAAACCAGAAGATTTTCCTACTGGACATTTACTTTTGGCATTAGTAATGCTATGCGAGGAGAAAGGATAGACAGGAAGTTAATTGGCTGTGTCCATTACCATGGAGCCCTCAAGTTATCACTATAGAAACTATGATGGGGAGTCTGCCACAGTGATAACAGGCTTGCGTGCTGCCTTCACTTTATAAATTGCAAGGGCACAGGCCAAGGGATGGAGCTGAGAGGCAATATTCATGCATAGCAGTGAATGGACTCTCACATACTCATTTGTGAGTTTAGCAATATGGAAATAAAGGCTTCCATTTCCTTTAATGAATTACGGACTTAAGTTCAAGGGGGTCTTCTGAAGCCAGAGTGGTTCTGTCTATGGCAGCAATTTAACCCACTCTTGAACTCAAATGAGTTCTCTAAAGTGGCTTGCATCCTCCCATGCAAAAGGAATGGTTTGTTTCAAACTCAAGCTTAGGGCTTAAACTCTGAGCTTTTGGGAATATCAGAGCCTAAAGGATAAACATCCAAGACTGTGTGCAGAAAGAACAAGTACCTAGGATTTGTGCCTGGGGAAAGAACATCCTCTGATCACACAGAACTCATGGAGATGGATGGCAGTTTTTTCAGATAAATTCTTTCCACAATTCCTACCTTACTCTGGTCAGTATTTTAAAGTGACAAACTACTTTGCTGGTTGAGGTTTTCGAGAAGGCTGATTAATGGTTTCATTCTACTTCTCCTTCTGGAAAGGAAGGTCTTCTCTGGGAAGGGGAAGCATAGAAAAGGCAGGAACAATCAGAGCTGGGGAAGTCTCCCTAGGTTAAAAGGATCAAGTGACATCACATTCAGGCACTCACGTCTGCCTTGGCATGGAGGCAGAATATGTGAGTGTGTACGCAAGCTTCAGCGCTCACGAGAAATGCATCCATACATCAGCAGAATTGCCCGATTCCCTCCCCAGTCATGCAGAACTCAGTACTGTATCATCCAATTTCTCCTAGGCAGTGAGTGAAAATGCTTGCCAAAACAACAAATTCATAGTAAGTGATTGTAAATTCTGCAGAAATTTGTCTAAAGGCTTGGCATTTTAAGATATACGTTTTGGCTCTTCTCTGATTCACTTTATCGAAAAAAAACAGAAGGCAAGGGTAGAATAGATTGTTAACACTAGAACACTGTTCTTTAGATGTGGCACAGGCAGTATGTGAATTCATACCAAAGAACAATAATTCTATGAATTATCAGCTAGGAAACTGTCACAGTGAACCTGCAATACGCACTCAGGACATTAATTAAAAATTTAACATTTCCATCAGAGTTCCTAGCAGCAGATGACTGCCAGCTTCCAAAGTGCATACAGAAATATTAGTGGCTAAAGTTTTCAAAAAGCATCTGCCTAATTGAGGAACAATTCTTACCATGATATCCACATTTTCACCACAATATCCAATTTTCATTTTTATGCCAACACAAAGCAACATTTAAAAATCTATTCCTAAGGCACAGGTCGAGGGCAGGCATTTATGTGAAAACCTTATGGGCATTCTAGCATTTCTTAAACGAGTTTTTAGTAGTGAGCTGAGCACTTTCATCTGGTCTCCAGTAGATGGTATCACAAGCTAAAACACTAAAATATTTGGTAAATTGATGGTAGCAGTGATAAAATGACAGTTTTTGGTTTTAATAAGATTTCAAACTTTTTATCTGCTACTAGGATTCTTTCTGCTTTGTTCTCCTTATTCCAATTCCTGTCTTTGTTAAATTTATTTAAAAGAGAGAAAGATGTGTTTTATTGTCTTCATTCCAAACTTAATTTTAATATTCTTTGATATTGTATTTTATGTTGCAATTCTACTAAATCAAAAGGCCTTCACTTTTATCACTCCTGATCACTCTGTTTGCTACTTATTTAAATTATTTAGTGCAGAAATAATAATACCAGAAGGGAAATACCACTATTAGCTCAATTCACACAGAGTTATGCATTAGCAGGATGGGGCATGATAGACCCCCTGACTGCAGAAGCACCCCCATTGCCTTAGTGGAGGCCAAAGAAACAACCAAAAGTGGCTTTTCTGCAAGTATTTGCTCCATAGTGTTATATACTGAGGTTCATAAATCATCCCTGTTCCAATATTAAGAAATAGTGAGAGAAACAAAAGCAATTCACTGTTCTTTTTTTTAAACTATTAGCAATTGGGAAGCAATGGATTGATTTGTTGTGACTGTAGCCACAGCAATGCTCAACCAACATCAAGCCCTGCAGCTCTCTGTTAGGTAAAGAGCATGTCTAATCCTTTAAGTTTTTCCAATTTTAAGTCAAAAATTGCTGTTGAATTAAATAACTGATGCCTAGGTAGATCAAGGTGAGATGAAAGGAGAGATAAAATGAGCTTTCAGAACTTACCAATCAACAGAATGATCTAATAACCGGAGGGCCCCTTTGCAGTTTCTCTTATTACTTGGTGGCAAAATAGGAACAGCAACAAAACCCATCCATTTTCTCTCTTACTCAGAGTGAAGATTGTACTAAAACTTAACCATATAGAGCATTGCAGAAAAAGAGTAATATGAACAAGCACTAAAAAACTTGGCCCTCTCAACAAGGCAAGGCAGAGTGCAACTACACAAGTGCTTAGTGTTTACTCTAACAGTATGAAGTTCAAGATATCTTAATATCCAGTATTTCCAGTTTCAAGCGGTTCCAGTTCCTCTTTCTACAGTTACCTACACAGATTAGTTATAGTCATGAAAGACATTTCAGAGGATCAGATTTACAGTACAGAATTCACTTCTATGAGAAAAGTGATGACTGCAGAATTATGCAAATTATGATTCAAACGTCTATACTCATTTATATCTATATACACAAACTAAGATATATGACACACTCCCTCACGAGCAAATATAAGTATCCCTCAAGGCAAGACTTCTTTACAGTTCCACAAACAATCTCACGGGATTATTTATAATGATTTTCAGGATTTAAAAACTGAGCATGAACTATCATTCGGATTTTTCTTGAATAGTTTATGCTATCGCATTGATGAATGCATATGTTTCAAGTTTGCCCATTTTCACTGTTTCGAAAGAGATACTTGCACAGTTACAGCATCTGACTTTGAATGTTGTGATCTTCACTAAGAAACTAAGGTTTGCAGTGTCTGTCCTCTGGATCCAATAGGCAGCAAATACAGATCTACAATGCCTTTAAGTCAGGAAGAAGGGCTAATAGAAATGAGGATTCTCAGGTCTCATGTGGGTGAGAGCTCACCTAAACAAACACTTTTAAGCAGGAGCTGTTCTTTAAGGAATAAGGCAGATAAAGAACGTACAGGCAAATCAGCAAGAAACAAGCTAGATGAAGAATGAAAATCCACTTAAATGAAATCAGATTGGTCTCGATGGTACTGTGCATTCCTACCAGTACAAAACTGCAGCTACCACTGAGGTAATCTGACGAATAACTGAAAGCTAAATAGAAGTATTACTATAATTTTTAATTGGAAAAATAGCAATAGAAACATTTTCCTCTAATTGTTCTATTTTCAGGGCTGCACTCTAAGTATTGCTACTATATAAATATACGAGAAAAATATGAAAGGAAAGGTAAGTCCATTTAGAAGGGACCAAATTACTGATATTTAATTAAGTTTTAAAATGTTTTCCAAATCCCCCTTTACCCCATTTGCCAGTATATACACGTACATAGAATGGAAATGCAGACTTGCATTTAACTAACAACCAAAACATCCATAAAACCAAGACATGCACAAGAGCTGCAAAACCTGTAGGAGCAGGAAAGATTATCACAAAAGAAAATACTGAACTAATTTACAGTGTTCAGCCAACAATGAATAAAGAGTGGAATAACAACTTTGGAAGTATACTAAAGGTTATCCAAGCTGGGAAATAGTTATTGCTCAGGTATGCAGTGACATTAGCCAAAAAAGATTTGTCAGACATTCTACACTGGATTTTTTTCCTCAAAAGTCCATGAGGGAAAATGGTCCACTGAGTCATTTAAAGTCAGACCTACAAAAACTCTAGCAAATTTCTGATTAAACATGCAAGTGTTGACTGGGAACTAGATAAGGTTATTATCAGTAGTCATCTTTTTGCATCTCTGAAGTTTGACTACTTTATATACTCTAATTAAAAACACAGATAACAACTCTATATAACTTTAGGAAATGAGATTTCTACAAAACAAGTTACTGAATAATGATATAATTAAATGATTTAATCTCTTGTTTATTTTTACATTATTTAAAATTAGAGATGGAATAGGTTAGTTGAGGCCATTTTTACAAGAGTTCAAAACTGCAAATTTTGTTCCTATAGTGGGTTTTCAAAGAAAGATTTACCTTCAACTCCCTGCCTCAGCTCTTATTTGCATATTTAGACTGTCAATACACATTTCTACACAGTTTTGACAGCAGCAATATTTTGTTGCTTAATGCAAATATTGCACCTACCATAGGACAGAAACTACCTTGATAAGACTGAAAATGAAACACATCTTTATCTGTGCAAGCTTGGTTTAATGCATCTTCCATATCAGAAGTGAAAAGGTACCATCCCACAGAATTTCCTGCAGCAGGGACAGAAGTTTGGGTGTGGAGTTTGGCAGGAGGAAAGATGGGGAAGAGAATGGGGTGCTGAGAAGAGCAGTACTGGATACTCAGAACATCAAGCTGCATGAACTACAACCCCCATTGGGTGGTGGAGGACACACAGAAGCCCAAAAATACAGGAGTTAAAGCTAGTGAGGTGGAGAGGAGAAGCCCAAATCTGCCTTTGTCTCTCAGATTAAGATATGCTACAAAGGCTAATACAAACCCAGCACATTAATACTAACCACCTGTACTCTTTCAAAATACAAGCCCTTGTAACAAAGTAATGGGATAACTTCTCCACTAGCAACACCTGCTGCATAACAGATTATTTTTAATTAGGATGTGTGTGTCTACGTGTTAATGCATACACATATACATACATAAATGTAAGTTTATATTTCATTTTGCTACTTTGCCACTGCAGAAAAAAGTTGGAATCTTTTTTCCTTTATCTGGAGTAGTTCTACATCTAGAAACGTGTCCCAAAAATGAAACGGTGTGAATATTTGTTAGCTACAAGACCTTCCCAAGAAAGTCCCAAACCACTGAAGTTATCAAAAAGATTTTAAAAAATGAAATGTTTTTTGTCAGTCTCTTCTTTGGTTCTAAAGCTTTGTAGCACCTGGATTCATTTTTTCTTGTCTTGAAACCAGAAACTTTTGCCGAGTTATATTTTGATAAAGTAAGCCTTGCTATTTTACTCTTAAAATGACTAGACCCATCCTTAGTAAATAACCAATCTCATACTTCTATTTTGACATCTAATATTTCTCCAAGTTGAAGAAATACCACCTTTGTCTTTTCTGTTGCTGCAGCTATTAAGCTCTGCTATTCCCATTTAATTCTGCAGTGGATACTCTTTCTCCATCCTCCACTGGATGATGCTCTTTTCCCAGGTCAATCCTTGTGCTCTGCAGCATCTGTATGATTGCCAACAAAAGTGCATAATCTGTTGGCTTCACTTACATGCTAATAGTTTATTATACCTTAATGTTTCAACACAATGGCTACAGTAAAGTAAAAGGTGGCTACATCTCCCTGTATATTCCAATGATCCTCTTCTCTTGAGTGAGTAACCGCTGCAATTTTCATTCTCCTTGTTGTTTTTTTTTTAATTTTTTAGTCATAGGATAATCAAAGCAACCACTTTTTGCCATTAATTCACATGGTACCACACACTTTCTGGACAGAGAACAAACAATTCATTTTAAACGGCAATATTTCCATTTGGTTACTTTAGTGTGGAAAAAAACATTCCTAATCTTTTGAAGCTACATACAGAAAAGATTACATAAATGCTAATGTAGAGGAACAGAGAGAAGAGGTGAGGGTTACTGGAAATGATGGAGCATGAAGCTAGCACCCCTCAGTAATCCAGTGAACTCTTTTCAATACACAACTGAGTTTTACACTATATATAAAACAGATAAAATAACATAGTGAATATATAGAGTGTTGTCTAAAAAGTAACATACATTTGAAACTGCTAAAGCAAGAAAGAACTACTGCAAACATGGAAAAAGGTAACTTGAAGAAGTGGTTATTCTAAATGAGATAGGATAATTAAGTCCCTTTTCTTAATCAGAATAAAATTTATTATTAAAATGTTTTTCAAGTTTTTATTTAAGTTTTCACTTCAATCTTGAATATGCTTTATGTCCATTAAATGTTTATTTAGGGCATAATCATACAATTTGCTGAATCCTCAACTCCAAAGTCTTCAAAGGACATAAGAATTATCTTCAATTAAGACCCAGGAGATAATCAGTATATGTTATCAGAAAGGAGGAGGTGGGGGCGTCACAAACATTTGTGGATTTTTGACTCATTGGATCAGACTGTGGGTGCAGAGATGACTAATCCTTGCGACTAGACAGACAATTCTTGAGACAGAAGGGCGATCATTACCATCTGAGAATAAAGCCACTGCATTTTGGGTGAAATAATTCGTCACACGATCCGGTTAGGCTAAATGCCTCCATGATCCAAGTCAGAGATGGCCTTTAACTATGTCTGCAGTCTGCATCATCACTGAAACTCCATCTGCTTCTGCTTGTATTACAATAGTCCTGCTCAGAATGAAAATGAAACTCATGGTGGTATAAAAGCTACAAAATAATTAAAACCTACTTACTGAGCAGGGGGTTTTGTTTGTTTGTTTATTTATGAAAGAAGGTACTTAGTTTCCGAGGCCCATTTTATCCCCTAGCAGCATGCTTTTAACGGGCTTAAACACAACCAGCATGAGTTTAGGTGCTGGCCTTGAACTTCGGAGCTGTTGCCCAGAGTACCATTTCATAGCATCATAGAATCACCAGGTTGGAAAAGACCCACCAGATCATGGAGTCCAACCATTCCTATCAAATACTAAACCATGCCCCTCGGCGCCTCGTCCACCTGTCCCTTAAACACCTCCAGGGAAGGTGACTCAACCACCTCCCTGGGCAGCCAACACCCCCAGGTCTTTCTCCTCCAGTCAGCTTTCCAGTCAGACTTCTCCTAGTCTGTAGCACTGCATAGGGTTGTTGTGCCCCAAGTGCAGGATCCGGCATTTGGCCTTGTTAAACCTCATTTGTACAGCTGTAGGGCACTAATCAGCACTAGTAACCAGAATAAAAACGCAGGCCTAGAGTTACTGTCACGATGCACATGGTCACATGGAACTCCATGATAAAACTGGAGCCAGAAAACCAGATCAGAGCAGGGTATCCTTGTCTGGAGCAGCAGAGACCTAGGGCGGGCAAGTGGCCAGCACAGCCATCCCTGCGTGGTACAACTCCGTCTGCTTCCCTGATCCCTGTGTTTGCTGTGTCAGCAAGGAACAACATGTTTGTGCCAATGCAACATGCAGCTGCAGGATGGAAAGAGGCATCTGAATGCAGAGCTGTCTAATTTTACAGACTCACCCGCTGGCCTCCTAGTTGTAGGGATCTTGAAAATTCCAGTGCTGGCATAAATTTCATTAAATCATTATAAAATGTTAGAGCTCTAGCAAAAATAAATGTAGATATAGGATGAGTAGAAACTTTTTTTTCACTAGCCATCTAACTACAAATCTCATCTAGCTCCTGTACTGCAGACGTATTACAGATACAGAAAAGGAATGGAGTAATGATTACACTACTTGGATTCTACAGCCACCACACTTGAGCCAAGTAAAAGACTGCAAGAGGCAAGGCAAAATAGTTTTTTAGGATTTCTGATACTTTCACACTTCTATAATGGAAGTATTTTATAACTGAAGCCTTATCGTTAATTATTTTTTTTTCTGACATGACTCAGTTACTGTATTAGGAGAGAATGATTTTAAAAGGTGATGTTTATTGGCCTACCTTTATGTTTGAAGAGGAAGGCAGTGAAATCTCACCTAATGAAAATATTTTATAATTTATTCATATCATGATTTTGTGATTACTTCTTGCATCTGATAAATAAATACAGGATGTGTCATGGAGGCCTATAGGAGCTGGCCACAAAGTTACAGTTTTTATAGAGAATATCTATAAATCTCTTTATATTGCATGAAAAGATCCAGATTGAATGTTTTGACATTTTGTGTATTCACAAAGACTAAAACACATGAAAAATGGAAAACTTCACAATCTAACCAAGAAAATTAAAAAATCCAAGGTGTTTAATGCTTATAAATAAAAAACCCCAAATTTCAGAGAAACTAATCACTATTTCTGATCTGCATCATAATTTCCTTTTCATATTTAAACCTCCTTCTACAGTTAAATAGTCATAAGTATTTCTGGTATTTATCTGTTTTTCGTTAGCATACTTCAAGAGATGAGATTTTTCTCATTTGAACACTAACGTCTTATATCTTTCAGTACTTCACATGGTACTAAAGTACACATATTTAAGACAGAAGCTCTTTTAGTTGCTGTCAATCATTGGCATCAGTTAATTTGTTTTTATAGCACTTTTCTCATTAGAAGCTTTTTCCAACTCCTATTCAAGTCACATAATCAAAGTAACAGTGCTCATCAAAAGGTACTATACTGTACTTCGTGTTACAGGTATTTTTAAAAATTACTCTGATTGTTTGTAAATCTTCCATCATCTTCCAACAGTCCTGGAAGACTGGGGAAGTTCCACTGGACTGGAGGCTGGCTGATGTTGTGCCCATCTACAAGAAGGGTCGCAGGGAGGATCCAGGGAACTACAGGCCTGTCAGTCTGACCTCAGTGCCAGGGAAAGTCATGGAACAAGTGATCTTGAGTGCTATCATGAAGCACATGCAAGAGAACTGGGGTGATCAGGCCCAGCCAACATGGGTTCACAAAAGGCAGGTCTTGCCAAACTAACCTGATCGCCTTCTATGACAAAGTGACTCGGCTGCTGGATGAGGGAAAGACTGTGAATGTGGTCTTTCTGGACTTCAGTAAAGCCTTTGACAAAATTTCTCACAGCATTCTGCTTAGGAAACGGTCAGCCTCTTGCTTGGACAGGCGCAAACTCTCCTGAGTGGAAAACTGGTTGGATGACCAGACCCAGAGAGTGGTGGGAAATGGTGTTAAATCCAGTTGGAGGCCAGTTACAAGTGGGGTTCCCCAGGGCTCCGTGCTGGGTCCAGCCCTGTTCAATGTCTTCATCAATGACCTGGATGAAGGCATTGAGTGCACCCTTAGCAAGTTTGCAGATGACACTAAGCTGGGTGGAGGTGTTGATCTGCTGGAGGGTAGGGAGGCTCTACAAAGGGATCTGAAAAGGCTGGACCGCCTCCAGGAATTCAGATGGTGACTCGAAAGGACCTTGCTTAACTGCATATAATACTGACCAATTTATTGTTTGGGGAATGGCTCTCTCCATCCCTTCTAGAATCCACCCCTGATATGCTTGCAGCCTTTCTTTATGTGAATTCCTGTTCATATCCTACTTCGGGTCTTGAAGAGGGAAATAATCTTTAACGTTCACCCCTTCTCGTTTATAATAATCTTCGGCTAAATCCCCCCCGCCGCAGTCTTTAGGACTGTTTAATTGTTTCTCTGTCTCTGTTAAACACTCCAATAATAACTGTAGATAGCCCCTATCGGGGAGCGGGGGGGGGGGGGGCGCGCGTTGCACTTACCAGATCATTCTGGTACTCTTGGGCAACCCTTTCCATGCTTCTAAATTGGCAGTAGAAAAGGTACCTTGATTAGCATTGTCTCTCCATCACGTCCTACTGCCTCCCAGAGAGCTCCCTGCAGGACCATTGGAGCAGACTTTTTCTGACATGGAAGGATACAGGTCTACCCAGAGGAGTGGATGTCCTTTCCGAGTCAGCATCTTGTTCCTATGATTGAGGGGGAGGATTAAAAAGATCAGTTAGATTCTGTTCTGTGAGTTTTGTTTAACTTTGTGCACTTTTGTCCAATGGTGCACACTGAACAACAATTGCCTCAGTTTGCCTCAAGATTCCTTGTTAGTTTCTTGATCAAGGGCAAGTGCCAGAGGCTCCTGTGAGGGGCACAATTCCACAGTCCCTTTATCACTCCAGATTGTTATGGAGGGTTGAAAACATATCCTTATAAGACACTTCATCCAACTTTCCTTCTCTCCTCAAAACCAATATTAATTGTAAGATGGTGTTATAATCTGTTGTCTAATTAAGTGACCATTTTGCCCCATTATCAAATTTGTAAAGTAGCCACCACTGATTACAATATTTAATAAGGGTCTTTTTGTTTTCAGTGTTCCCAGTTCCAAACAACATGCTTCCAATGTGTTAAAACACACCCCAGAGGGCTGGTTTGTTTTCCATTTTTAGTTTCTTTAGTTTGCCTTTTCCTTAGTTTCACCTCCTTCTTTCTCAGTTTTCACTAAAACCTTTCTTTACGCTGTTCTTTAACCCATTCCCGGTCTTTCCCTTCAAGGTCTCGGATTTCTGGAATCAAACTTTCTTTTCCACTACTGATCATGCTTTCTGTTAAATTACATTAAGTTTTGTCCTTGCCAATTAGGCAGTAGGTCAACCTTTCTTACATTACTGATAAACATGATATATGCACACGTATACCAAACCTGAATGTATTGTTCCCCAATTATACACAACAAAACTGTCGGCAGAAATAATCACACAACAAATTTAGGATAAATCAATAGTTGGCACTCTTAAAATTTTAAATATAATTTCTCCCATCTCTTAACAAAGCCTGTTTAGGAATCCCTATAATAGCCGAGTTGCTCATTATTCTTATGCAAATGGAATTGTTCATAACCCAGTATCTCCCTACAGAGATAACATGTTTAACTCCCGCGGACTCAGCAAAGAAGCAGGAAGGGGGGCACCCATACACACACACACAGCTGCAAGGCTGGGTTTTCCCATTTTTTTTCTTCTGTTCCTTTTTGCTAGATATTTTCAGAACTAATTGGCAAGTTTTATAAATGTTTGAAACTTCAAGCGCTTTGTCTCTAGCAGCGCCCGTAGCTTTTTAGAGTGAGCAAGCTGTTCTGCCTAGGTTTACCTGCATAGTACTTGAAACACCTTGGTGGCACAGGTCAGCTACTTGAACCCACCCCAGCGTGCCTGCTTCTCTCCCCACCAGTATCCAAATTTTTAAATTCCTACCAAACTCCAGCACTCTATCATGTATTAAACAATTCACGGAGCACAGAACAAATTAACAACACACAACAACCAGAACTCCTCACTCACTTTGCAGCGATGTTGCATCTCATACACAAAACCATTCATTTCAGGGCCAGCTGTAGGGATTGGCGATCGGAAGATCTCGCAATGTACGGAGAGAATAGGGAATGTAAACTGCCAATGTGGCATTGAGGGAGTTGATGTAGTTAGTAAACACTTAGCGAGTAGACATGCTTTTGTCTGTAGGCTTAGCGATAAGTAAGTAGGAAGTAGTAGCGAGAACCCGGTTTGTGGAAAGGTACCAGGAGGCGTGGTTAGCTTTAAGAGACTATATAAGGCTATGTTGTTATTGAATAAACACCTTTGTAGCATCCTCATATTGGTGTCTGTGTTACTTGGCCCGGAGGCTGGGGGTGTCTCCATGCCGTCTCCCCCGAACGGGTTGTTGTTGCAAAACGTACTGCAACAAGTGGTGACCCCAACGTGATACTGGGTGGCGGTGTACCGCGGGCGGCGGGGCAGAATCCGGATCATGGAAGGTATTGTTAAGTGTGCTCAGGAATGGAGAGTTTCTGTGAAACCGGCAGCAGTTAGAAGCTGCATCGAGCGGCTCCTGAAGGATGGGGCGATTAGCTGCCCAGGGAATATATTATTCCCTGAGAGCTGGGACAAATGCAAGTCTGCTTTAGAAGACTACACTATGCATGCAAAAGATTCTAAAGACTTAAAGACGTGGGGGGATATTACCCGACTCCTTCGAAGGGCCCGGGAAGAGCGGGATACTTGGGAGGCAGCCTGGGAGGCGTTGTTTCTCAACAGGGTGGATGGTTTACAGACAGAGGGAAAAGATGAGGGAGAAGAGGTCGAGGGTGGTGAAGGCGTTTGGAGTCGTGTGGTAGCTGTTAATTTGTCTGAGGAGAACGATAGGGCCACTGCGGCCACAGCAGCCTTAGATAGTAATAATAAACCGAGAATACACGCCTTAGGTGCAGAGCCATCAGCAACTGCCGATAACCCCTTTGATCCGGGTCCAAGAGACACGGAGAAGAGGCGTGAGCCACAGCAGCGTGGTGGGGAAGCTGGGATATTGCAAGCTTTGTTCTGTGTGCGTAACAGCAATCTGGCAACCCCCCCTCCCCCGTTCCCACGGCCCCGACTGTAGCGGCTTGCAGCAGCCGCTGAGAGAACTCTGCCTTATTTTCATCAGCGGAGGTGCGGGGACCTTGAACAACTGCAGACTTTTCCTGGGATTTGTTCGTGGGAGGACAGAGACTCAGGGCCCTGCAAGGGAGGTGTTGACTGTTCTGCTGGCACCGCGGGGGATGGGGGGGGGGGCGTTGCCCTGCGAGGAGGCGGGGGGTGCGCTTAGGCCACTTGGGCTGCTGCAGGGACTGTTAACAGATACAATAAGAAATGGCTCAATTAAACAACTGGTAACAGGTCAAAAATCAAGGCAGTTTAAATAATGCAATTTTACAACAGATGCAATTTTTGGTTTATCAAACACTTTTAAAGATGCCAGACGTTGGAAAGTTGAAACAGACATGACCCGTATATGGTGTTTATAAGATCAAAGGATGTGCTCGACAAGCAGGTAGACAACTAAGCAGTTTCAGAAGCCTTAATCTTGCAATCAGTGACAAAAAATTCTAAAGACGAATATAGAAAAATATGGTGCGGTCTGAAAACTCCTACAATAACAGCTGGGATCATTTACCTATGAAGCATAGCTGCTGCCCTGACTGTAATCTGAGACAGAAATGCATTCTGTTAGAAACACGCAGCAAGGAGAGACATTTTGAAAGGACTGCCACACACAATGCCAGCATATAGGGCCTAAAATCTGCCCTTGGTGTGGAAAGAGCAAGCATTTTGCCAGTTGATATAGATTCAAAATGGGATAAGAACGGGACAGTATTGTCAGAAAACCAGGAGCAAAGCACGGTTCACAGGCACGTACCAGCACAAATGCCTCCACAGCAAGCAGCAGCTCTCACCTCAGAGCAAGAATCAGAGACAGCACCGAGATAAATATGATCATCACCATCGCAATAATGCTGCAATTATCTGCACTTCACACAATACCATGAAATGTAAAAGGACTATTGGGGGTTGGTTTTACTGCTTTGTAATTAAAATTATTGTCACCTTACTGGAATAATTCAAGCAAGGGAAATTATATACGGGGAGATAGAGGTTTTGGTTCAACTGACCAGTCCGTGATTCTATGATTGATGTTTACCATAACTGAAACATATTGATATAAGCTTTATTAGATAATGCATGTACATATTTTAAGTGATGTGTGAATCCAGTAGGGATAACCAACATTGTATGAATGTATTTGGCTAGCCTTGAAATGAGTGTTCGTGTGTGTGTGTGTGTGTGTGTTTGTGTGTGTGTGTGTGTGTGTGTGTTTGAAGCGCTTCAAACGTTCGTAAGACTTACCAATTGGTTTTGATTAATCTTGAAAATATATCTCTGGGACCTTTCAATCTCAAATGTCCACTAAGCTGGCAAACAGGTATATTTACCTGGGGATCTTTGGAATGAAAGGCTTCAGAAGGAAAAATTTTAAAATCTCTAGCACTGTATGTGTGTGAGAGTGTGTGCGTGCGTGCGTGTATGTGTCCCTCCCCCCCTCCCTCTTCCTTTCTGAGTTTTTTCTTTCAGCCTTTGCAGAAGTCCGGAGGAGTTAACCCTGTTATCTCTCTAGGGGAATGCCAGTTTGTGAGAACACTCTGCATTCCAGGGTCACTCATCAGGAACTGCTGGGTCCTAGTGGAGACCGTCTTTAAAGAAAATTCAAATGATTCATTAACAAAAAATAATGCTAAGTGGTGCATGGCAAATATTTTGAATTTACAAGTAGATCTGGCAGCTTATGCAGGAAGTATTGATATCCATTTACCAAGTCGATCATACGTTTCGCCTGAACGCTTTTGTCATCGAAAAACAAAAAGGGGGAATTGTGGGAAGATTTTACAGAGAACAAGGCCTGAATGCTGTGAGAATGCTTGATACTGAGCAACTCTAACGAGACCTTGAAGCAGAGAGCCGAAAGATAAACACAGGCCAGCTGGGAGGAACCCAGCAGCTAGTTCGGTGGGAACGAGTACCACCTGAAAGGAAAACAATGGACATGAACTGTCAACATAGCTAACTTTAGTATGTACCCCTCAAAAAGCACTTTTAGCAAAACAAAAAGGGGGGAATCAGGAGAGACACTGCAAAAC
Source organism: Coccyzus lansbergi (assembly GCA_033558105.1). Lineage (NCBI taxonomy): Eukaryota > Metazoa > Chordata > Aves > Cuculiformes > Coccyzidae > Coccyzus > Coccyzus lansbergi. Next base: position 1,375,285 of record JAUMJK010000100.1, read on the forward strand.
AGATTGATGAAGGTGCAATATGTAATGAATTTTCTGCAATTAGCAGGAGATGATCAAATTGTGCCGATATTGAAGCATATGCAAACCGTGTCATCAAATTAGAGCAAGTACAAGACAATGTGAAAATGCTATTGAAAAACAGTTACTATGGGCAATAGACAGGTGTGTATAAGTTACTAACATGAGGGCAAGGTTATGCTTGTGTTTTAACAGATACAGGACCACTTTGGGCACCTGCAAGGTGGATCAAGCTCACGTTGCTGTATGACAACTGCTAAGCCCCAACCACGAAAACAGCCGAACAGCAAGGACTCCACAGACAACGATGCCGTCTTGAGTCTCTTAGCGAATTGTTAAGTCATTTCTTGAATATACCCCTAGATTGGTCTGATCCTAATACTGATCATATAATAGAAAAGTCACGACATCTCTGGAGAAAACGCAAGTGCCTTATAATTACACCTGACTGTGGTTGTGGCCCAATATTGCTTTTGCATGCTTAAACAGTTTGTTCCATAATTAAAAATAGATAAGTAAGTTAATTAGCCTTTATAATTTTTATAGCACTTAAGTTACGCAAGTTATCTTATTTAGCAATGATATTTTAAGATACTAGTATAGAAGCAGTTAACAGTTAGCCATAGTTATTTGCATTATTACCATAATCGAGTAGAAGGTTGTTATTCGTAGAAATATGTTATTGATTTTTATGACTGTGTGTTTTTCTAGTGTTAGTGCCTGGATTCCCGCACAGCCAAAAGATGAATGTATGGGTAACCCTAGTCAATCTGACAAACCAAGATGCTATATGTTTGTCCCTTTCCTCCCCAGGCAACCCTTTTTTACCTGCCTGGTAGGCGTACCGATTGATAATTGGCCCTGTCCTAAAGGTGTACCATCCTGCAACATCTCTGATCCAAGATGGAACGTTATCCCCTATAATAGCCAGGGTCAAGCAATAGTTGAGCGCGCAAATAAAACCTTAAAAGACAAGATTCAGATTCTTGGGGAGGGGGAAGGGTATGGTGAAAGACAGGCCATACCAAACCACCTCCAAACAGAAATTTTAATGTGAGCCTTGCATTCATTGAACCACCATATAAGGGGAGATGATACTAAAACAGCAGTAGAGAAACATTGGGCAAAGAAAATGGTGGAGGAAGGACCCGAAATAATGGTCAAATTCCCTGACACAGGAGATTGGGAAGAGGGGTGGCAATTAGTAACACAGGGACGTGGATATGCAGCCATCAAAAAAGACGACAAAATTCAGTGGGTTCCTGCAAGATGGGTAAAACCGAACCTCAAACAAAAAGGGGTCCTAACATTTTAATTTAAGATCTTTTTCAGGCGGAGGAATCCATCGTAACCAACTTATCTGTACCACCTGTGGCCGTTGTGACCCCTGGATCTTATATGCGTGTCCATCTTGTCAGGAGTGGTGGTGGGTTCGTAAGTCACGGGGCAAAAGGTGGTGTCCTAGGTGTATCGATAGACACTACCGGGATATCAGAAGAACAATCACTGAGTGACACAGTACTCACGACCCATCTTTTGCACTTGGAATAAATCAAGATGGGAAGGATGGTGTAACAAGGTAGTTAGACAGGAAACGAACCCCTGCCCAGGCACCATATACCCACGAAGGTTACCACACAGGTTATTTTTGATTTGTGGTAATAGGGCTTGGAATGGTATCCCCTCACGACCTACCGGAGGTCCCTGTACAATTGGCAGACTAAGTTTAGCCTTACCCCACCATCATCCAAAGCGCAACCATCCAACCAGGTGGACGAGGAGCGTTGCTGAACAACTTGATAATACCTGTAATGATGAAGTGAAGTTGTGGAGTAATTGGGAGATATTTTTTTCTTCTTTGTTTCTCCCAGGAGTTGCAAGCGCTAAGGCCCACAAAAACCTCGAAGCACTGTCTTGTTGGGTAGTCAAACAGGCAAATATGTCTAGCAGGATATTAGGGGAAATAGCGGATGATCTTTCACGCACCCAACATGCTGTGTTACAGAATCGGATGGCCATCGATTTTCTACTTTTGGCTCATGGGCATGGTTGTGAAGACTTTGACGGACTTTGTTGTATGGATCTAAGTGACCATTCTAAAGCTATACATAAACAAATAGAAAAGCTAATAGGGCATTCTGAAAAAATAAAAGAAGACAAAGGTTTTTTTGGCCTTGAAGGTATTGCTGATTGGTTTAATCTGTCAGGGTGGCTTAGGAGTCTGTTGAAAAGTGGCCTACTTGTCATTTTTATGGCAATTGTGTCACTCATGATATTTTCTTACTTGCTTTCTTGTCTCCGTAAGAGCATGAATCGTATCACTGCACAGGTCATGACAGCGCAACAGACAAAGAATGGCGAAGAGACAAGGAGCCTGCTATCAATGGAGAAAGAGGACTGGCAACAGGCTTATGATGATGCCCTTGCAGCAGCTACATCAAGAGTGTGACGACCTCAGAGACCTACGGAGTTATTATAGTCATATCAGACTTAAATGCTAATCAAGCAGTAACGCAAGGCTTTTTGAAACTCGCAATAGCAATATAGGTTAATTTGTCATGGGGAGGGGGAAATGTAGGGATTGGCGATCGGAAGATCTCGCGATGTACGGAGAGAATAGGGAACGTAAACTGCCAATGTGGCATTGAGGGAGTTGATGTAGTTAGTAAACACTTAGCGAGTAGACATGCTTTTGTCTGTAGGCTTAGCGATAAGTAAGTAGGAAGTAGTAGCGAGAACCCGGTTTGTGGAAAGGTACCAGGAGGCGTGGTTAGCTTTAAGAGACTATATAAGGCTATGTTGTTATTGAATAAACGCCTTTGTAGCATCCTCATATTGGTGTCTGTGTTACTTGGCCCGGAGGCTGGGGGTGTCTCCGTGCCGTCTCCCCCGAATGGGTTGTTGTTGCAAAACATACTGCAACAGCCAGCCCAACTCACACAGTGTTAGTTACAACCAGTCAAATTGGATCCACAATTTCCGATGTTATGGATATCTAAACCACACACGGTACTGGGCTCATGCAACACTTGAAATATGATGTTGGGTTTTTGAGAGTGTTTTTTGGGGGTTTTTTTTGATTTTTTTTTTATAGCTATCCCTAGCCTTGGATGCCTTATAAGGTCTTGGCAAGCTTAGGGAATCCCTCCCTACAGCTACCTCACTACGCATCCAGACGCCTTACAAGGTCTTGGCAAGGTATAGGGAATCCCTCCCCACAGCCTTCCTCACTACGCGTCCCTTTGGGCCCACCAATTCCCAAGGGCGAGCACTCTAGCTCCTCATCATCGCGTGTCCCGTACACGACTTACAGACTCATCCCTTCTTTCCAATTACCAAGTATCTATATCCCCAAGTCACATACCTTGTCCGCCCACTGATGGTCCGTCTCTCTCCCCGCAGCGATCGGATGAGGATGGGAGATTCTCTGGAGAAATAGTCCAGCGGCACCTACAACATCCAACTCCCCACAGGTCCTGCAGCTGGATGGAGAGGGTGTCCCTTCATGGTCACCAAATTGTTTTGCGGAATCAAACTTTATAACTCCGTTAAGGATTATAAAGCAGGTATGCATTTATTCGCTGGCAGGTGCAAGGGGGTAATCCCTCTAACTCGCACACCGAACAGTCTAACAAGCAGATAGTTATAGTGTGAAGACATGCCTATTCATAAGCACCTATTCATGACCTTTCCCCACTTCTTATTATAATTAGATTCGAGAACCTTCTTCTATTCTTGCGCAGGCACGGTGTTGTGGTCTGGGGCTCAGGGCTGAAGTAACCTTCATCTTCCTCATAAACTATCCCTGAATTCAAACTGTGCGCAGGTTCAGTCTCATCCTGGTTAAGCTGCAGTCAGCTTTCTACTGTTGTGCTTCTTCCTTATCAGTGAATGTCTGTGAATGAGCTTCTCTTTTATCAACATCCAGGGTCTTCAAGGCCTTTACTAGCAGAGAGAGCGTATTTCAGTAAGCTAAGCTGTTTAAGTTTTCCTAATGTGTTCACTTCTGAGCACCACACCACAAGAAGGATGTTGAGGCTCTCGAGCGAGTCCAGAGAAGAGCGACAAAGCTGGTGAAGGGGCTGGAGAACAGGCCTTACGAGGAACAGCTGAGAGAGCTGGGGTTGTTTAGCCTGGAGAAGAGGAGGATGAGGGGAGACCTCATTGCTCTCTACAACTACCTGAAAGGAGGTTATAGAGAGGAGGGAGCTGGCCTCTTCTCCCAAGTGAAAGGCGACAGGACAAGAGGAAATTGCCTCAAGCTCCACCAGGGGAGGTTTAGGTTGGACATTAGGAAAAAGTTTTTCACAGAAAGGGTCATTGGGCATTGGAACAAACTGCCCAGGGCGGTGGTTGATTCACCTTCCCAGGAAGTGTTTAAGGCATGGGTGGATGAGGTGCTGAGGGGCATAGTTTAGTGTTTGATAGGAATGTTTGGACTCGATGATCCGATGGGTCTCTTCCAACCTGGTGATTCTATGATTCTATGATTCTAAGTTCTAGCTGATTATAAGCCCTCCACAAAGATAAATTGTTGACAGGAGATCAGGAAGCAAACGCAGAGACCAATGTGATCAGCGAGTGGACATTCTCTGGAGCAATTTTTAATCCCCGTTCTTCTAAAAGTCTTGTGATGACTGGCAAAAATGTTCATTTTTGACAGGTTTGGTCCTGCAATGATTGTATCATCCATATAATGATATACAATTAAAAAGGGATATTGTTGTTGAAAAGGTTTTAGTGCCCATGCCACAAAAATTTGGCACATCGTAGGAGAGTTTTTCATGCCTTGAGGTAAAACTACCCACTGGTACCTGTTAGCTGGCTGCGCCTTATTAATTGAGGGTACAGAAAAAGCAAATTTTTCAGCATCATCTGGAAGAAGCAGAATAGTGAAAAAAAATCCTTTAAATCCATTATTAGTATCTCCCATTGATCTTGAATCAATACTGGAGTAGGTAAACCATGTTGAAGTGCACCCATTGTTTCCATAACCTGATTAATGTCTCTCAAATCATGCAACAATTTCCATTTTCCATTTTTCTTTGGAATAGTAAAGATTGGAGTATTCCAAGGGCTGGTAGATGGAATAATATGTCCAATCTTCAGTTGTTCTTGTACTAGATCCTGAATAATTTCCAGCTTTTCTTGTTTGAATGGCCATAGATCCACTCAGGCAGATGTTTGGTATTTCCAGGTGATTTTTATAACCGGCTGCTCATCAATGACCATTCCTAAAAAGGACGAGTAATCAATACAGTATGCAATTGACTAAGAATATCACGCCCAATTAGGGTAATAGGGACTTCCATAACATAAGGTCTAGTAGTAATCTGAGCACCATCAGGAAATTGGAAACATATGGCATCTGAACTGACTCGTGTGGCTTAGGCAACACCTATTCCGAAAACACCAGTAGCAGTTGACACTGTAGGCCAATGAGGAGGCCACTGTTGACGGGAGATAATGGTCACATCAACACCAGTGTCAATAAGCATTTTGGCCCTTTTGATTTCTCCAGTCTTTGTTATCATGTCGATGTGACATTCTGGTTTTGCCTTGTGTATGTCTAAAGTAAGATACTCTTGCGGTTGTCCAGTGGAGCCAAACCCTTCATCTCTGTGAGATTCAGCTCCTGTAATTGGTACACAAGATCTAAAAGGTATTAATTGAGCAATGAGAGTTCCTGCAGGTATGAACACACGAGGTGTTAATGTTAGTACTATAATTTGGACAGTTCCAGTAAAGTCTGCATCAATTAGTCCAGGTTGAACAAATATGCCTTTACAAGTAGTAGATTATCTCCCTACTAAAAAGGCACTAAGTCCTTGTCTCAAAGGACCCTTTATGTTTGAATCAATTTGATATACTTTAACCTCTTGTAAGGTGACATCTCCTGTGGTTTCCACATCCACTCCGGCACTCCCTGCTGTGGCGGAGGGAATGCAGGTGATATCTCTTGATTGGGTCATGGGTTCAGGGCTGGCATTAGAGTTGTCAGTTGTTCTGATCCTGCTTGCATCTGTGCAGGCCAGGCCCTCTCTATTTTTGTCCCAGCGCGGGGGACCGTTGCGCTCGGTGTGGAGTTTCCCTGGTTTAATCTCCTACACTCATTAGTATTGTGATTGTCTTTCTTGCAATTATCACACCACTTCCCTCATCTTGGAACTCTACACTGTGATTTAAAATGACCTAATTTCCTGCAATTGCTACATTTCTTTATCTGACTACCTTTTGCCACAGCTAACGGTCGTACTGCCTCATGAACAGCAGCAGCAAACGCAGCAGCATGAGCTTCCTGAGCATTCCTACTCATTAATTCTAACATGTCAGCTACTGATAATCCCTGAGATAAGGTAATCAGGAGTCGTCTGGTTGACGAGTTACAGTTTTCAAAGTCCAGTAGTTTAAACATGTTTTGTTTCATTTCAGGGGCTAGATCATGTTGTTGTTCTAAAGCCGAATATAATCTGTCAACAAATTGTGAAAAGATTCCATTTGGCCTTGCTTTATGGACACAAATTTATCTATTCTTTTGGAGTCTGAATCAGGAACGCTAGCAAGTGCATGTGATAACCAGTGTGCCAGTGTTTGTGATAACCGTAATACTTCATTGGAGAAATGCATTTGCACATCCACAGAGGCAAAAGGTCCGGATCCAATTAGCATCTGTGATTGAACAACATAAAGTGGATCATTTTACTCTCTTGGTCTAGCCATTTCAGCCTCTGCTGTCTTTTCCCAGGTTTTATTAAAAATCACCCGTTGGGAGGGAGATAATATAACAGACATGATTTTATCTACATCTTTGGGAATTAGTAGATCAGGCACCGTTGCTGCCGCCACAAAACCCAGGCAGTTTTGGCATTACAGAAGGGACTGTTAACAGATACGGTAAGAAATTACTCAATGAAACAATGTTGGTAGCAGTTCAAGAATCAAGACAGTTTAAATAATGTGATTTAATGTGGTTTATCAAGCAATTTTAAAGATACCGGGTGTTGAAAGTTAAAACAGGCATGACCCATATATGGCATTTATAGACAGACTGAAGGATGTGCTTGACAAGCAAGTAGACAACCAAGCAGTTAAAGAAGCCTTAATTTTGTAATCAGCGATAAAAAATTCTAACGACGAATATAGAAAGATATGGTGTGGTCTGAAAACTCCTACAGCAACAGCTGGGATCATTTACCTATCAAGCACAGTTGATGGCTGCTGCCCTGACTGTACACCAGACAGAAAGACTTTCTGTTATAGATGCAGGCTATACTGGAATAATTCAAGCAAGGGAAATTATATACAGGGAGATGGAGGTTTTGGCTCAACTGACTCTTTGAATTTAAAGGCTTCAGAAGGAAAAATTTTAAAATACCTAACAAAACATAAAAAAAGGAAAAAGAGAGAGAGAGAGAGAGAAATGGGTAAAGCCCAGACTTGCAGATGCATGTGTGTGAGTGCCCCGCCCCCTTCTCCTTCCTTTCTAAGTTTTTTTTCCTTTTCAGCTTTGCGGAAGTCCAGAAGATTTAACATGTTCTCTCTCTAGGGAAATACCAATTTATGAGAACACTCTGCATTCCAGTGTCCCTTATCAGATCAGCAACTGCTGGGCCCTAGCGCAGACAACCTTTAGGGATAATTGAGCCAATGATAGAGGAAAATTGAAAAGATTCATTACAAATTATTGAGTGGATATTTTGCCAGACCAACCCCAAAAAACATAGTCACTAGATTTGAAATTATTACAATGATAATCACCAAGGGAATAAAAAGAAGTGTTCAGTTTTTAGGCAAAGACTCCACAATCATTTATATCCCAATGAGAAAGAATATGCTAAGTGGTGCATGGCAAATATTTTGAATTTATAAGTAGATCTAACAGATTATCCAGGAAGTATTGATATCCATTTACCAAGTCATGCCATTATTGAATGTACCCATCAAGTAGTAAAAACATTGTTAGCAAAACAAAAAAGGGGGGAATCAAGAGAGACACCGCAAAACAGATTGATGAAGGTGCAATATTTAATGAGTTTTTTGTGATTAGCAGGAGATGATCAAATTAGCTTACTTAGCTAAGCTCATAATTCGAGCTTTAAACTAGATGGGAAGGGGGAGGGGATTGAGTCCAGGCTAGGCAAGTGCGTGCCTGGATGTGGGCCACTAGAGTTTAGGAGGGGGCGTGCTGGTGAGGACCACCAGCACATCACCACACAGGAAGTGGGGAAGAATGCGCCCTGGATCAGCAAGGAAGATATAGGTATTCTGGTACCAGCTACTCCAGTTAACAGGCAATTGGGAACAAGCACTGTCCCCTCTAAGAGGGCTGAAGGCTTGGCTACTCAGCTGAAGTGCATTTACACCAATGCACGCAGCATGGGGAATAAGTTGGAAGAGCTGGAAGCCATTGTAGGGCAAGGAGCCTATGATGTCGTTGCCATCATGGAAACGTGGTGGGATGACTCATATAACTGGAGTACAGCTTTGGTGGGATATAAACTCTTCAGGAGGGATAGAAAGGGTAGGAGAGGAGGTGGAGTAGCCCTCTTTGTAAGGGAGAACTTGGACAACACTGAGATGGACTGTGGCGATGAGGAGATTGAGTGCCTGTGGGTTAAAATCAGAGGAGCCTATAAGAAGGTAGATTTTGTGATGGGAGTCTGTTACAGGCCACCCAGCCAAGGAGAAGCAGCTGATGAGCTCTTCTTTAAACAGTTGGGGTTAATCTCCAAATCAATGCCTCTTGTCCTTGTGGGAGACTTCAGTCTCCCTGATATCTGCTGGGAGTACAACACAGCAGAAAGGAAGCAGTCTAGGAGGTTCCTGGAGTGCGTGGAAGACAACTTCCTTGCACAGCTGGTCAACGAACCTACGAGGGAAGGTGCCCTCCTGGACTTGCTGTTTGTCAACAGAGAGGGCCTTGTGGGGGATGTGACAGTAGGGGGTCGCCTAGGACTTAGTGATCACAAGATGATAGGGTTTTCTGTTCTAGGTGAAGTGAATAGGGTGGTAAGCAGGACAGTAGCATTAAACTTCCAGAGGGCAGACTTTGAACTCTTTAGAAGGCTGGTTGGCAAAGTCTCCTGGGAGACAGTACTTGAGGGCAAGGGAGCCCATGAGGGCTGGGAGCTCTTCAAAAAGGAGATCCTAGCAGCTCAGGAGAAAGCCATCCCCGTGTTCTGGAAAAAAGGCCGGCAGGGGAGAAAACCAGCTTGGTTGAGTAGAGAAATCTTGAGTGACATTAGGAAAAAAAGGAATATTTATAGGCTCTGGAAGAGGGGACAGGCCTCTTGGGTGGACTACAGGAGGGAAGTGAGGCTGTGTAGGGAAAAAATCAGAGGGGCTAAGGCTCAACTAGAGATCAGATTGGCTAAGTCTGTAAAAGACAACAAAAAATCTTTCTATAAATATATAAACAATAAAAGGAGGACAAGGGAGACCATACAGGGCTTCAGTTGGAGGTAATATCAGAAAAGCAATGTCATCACAGCATGGTTTGATTACTCAATTTTTAAACTAATTCTGAGGGCTTTTTAGTAAATGCCTGCTTTAATAGTCTTAGCGTGCTTTGGTTAATATATGATTCAGATGAAAAAGAACAATTGTTTTTAAACATTATAACAAAGACTCCCTCCAGAAATGTATCCACCCAGTCATTTTGAGATGCTTTTCAGATAGAGTGCTGTCTTTCCTGAGGGACATGCATACAGGTCAGCTGTAGCACATTGCGCAAAAGGCTTTGGAAAGAGACTGTGCAGGTGGTGAAGTCTATATGAAATTCTAAGATTTTAGGCATAAATGATTCCTGAGATTTCTCTCAACCCTACATTTCTATGGTTATGTCTGTACAGTTCCACTTTCATTTTCAGAAAAGGAAGTATCATAAACTGGATTTAACACAGCAGTTCTGCAATAGTTACATGCTGAATAATGTTACTCATTAATTATAATGAAAGTGTGACTTGTTAGGGGGTGACTGCTTTAAAATACATTTTAAAAGAATTACATAAGGAAATGATATTTCACTTTGTAAATCTGTTTTTATGGAAGTGAGACTGCTATAAAGTAATGGATGTTGCAGTTCTTTGGAAGTACTCTTATGGGGATTACTGCTTGCCCTGTGAAGAACTTTAATGTGCTTTAGCTTATACAGTGACTTCATGCCTTTAGTTGAAGTCCCCTGGTCATACCATAACTTGCTCTCACTTGAAGATAACATCCATATTTAAAAGACAAGACTTTTTATTTCCCGGTGAGTACACATCTTGCTCCCATGTGCAGATTTACACATGGTTTCACATGACAAACATTGGAATCAAGCTTTATATCAGTGTAGCAAGCTCTCTGATGTACACATTTATCATGTATATGAACTCTTCAGTTCGTTACACCTTTTTCTGGTAACAAAGATCTAAGTTTTCTGAAATTCTAGCAATAGGAATAGCTACAAAATGAAATATTTACAATAGTCTCTGAATGTATAACTTCTCATTGCTGTTTCCTCAACAAATTTAACAGATATCTAATGCTTATTTGGCATTAGATATCTGTTAGGCAGATTAGATATCTAATGCCTATTTTGGCTCATGTTCCATTCCTCATGTCTCTGCACCTAAGCATTCACTTCCCCTGAATATCTTCTTGTACACAAATGTTTCTCCATTTACCTTCATCATATTTAATTATCTTGCAATACTGTACAGTGGACAGGATTTCCCTGGTTTCTTTGTTAGCATTGTGAGGCAAAAAGCCTGGGTAATAATTCTTTAAAATATCTTAAGATTCATTTTGCACAATTGCATAACAATAGCTGTAGGATGAGTACTGTTGGCACCATAACAAGCGGTAGAAGCTCTTTGGGATCTACCTACAAGGCCATTGAACCAGAATGACTGTTTAGTAGACTGAGACAATCACTTGGTAGCCTGCTTGTTCACATTTGCTTCTAATGAATTGAAAATGGCTCCAGGGTGATCACAAATTGCTGGAGCTGCATTAAACAATGGATCAAACCTTTAATTTTATATGCAGAGTTTGCATATGAGATGTAGTCGGCATGTGAGCACCTTTTTGGCAGTCAGCTTTCCTCTTATATGGATGTGTCAATTTGGTGTTAATTTCAGTCAAATTTAATAAATAACTAATTTAACCAAGAACACAGTCAGTTAAGAAGGTCTATAATCACGGTAATTTTAGTGACACAAAATGTTTAAGATCAGCCCATATCACATCCAGTAGGTAACCCAGAAGATAATTTCTAATTTGCTTAATTTTGAAACTAGTTATCTTTAGGAATTACTATGAAGAAATCATACTGCTTTCCGAGCTACTATGGTTTCTTTCTGAATGCATTGTTTTTCTCTATATAGACAATGAAAACTGCAGAAAATTTTAAATCGTTGTACTTTTACAATGCCTCTGGTAATTACATACCAACTACAAAATAAAAAATAATTCACAAATTAAAATCAAAATATAGGAAAAAACCTCTGGGAATTCTGGACATTATTCTTCTGTTCTAGAAATACCTTTTCTTACCACTCTTCCAGTGCTAAAACACACAAGAGCAATCCCTTTTCAGATGATTCCCTTGCCTCTCCTTTTCTTTTTATTAGGAACCAGTGATAAATCCTTGAAGCACAGCACGGGGGCTACACACTATAATAATTTTAACAGTCCTTTCTGGGAGATTTAGCAAAGAGAAACAACTGCAGATGGTGACATTGGACCTGGAAGAAACAAAAACCCTAGCCTCAACTGTAAGTTTAAGCTGAATTCCAAGATTGTTAAAGTCCTAAATAAAGCAAATGGGGAAAATCAGAAATCTCAGACAGAAAAGCACTGGATTATAGATTATTGTCTGATCATGTTTTCAGTGTTGCCTGTGTTATCATACAGATGCAACGCCTCTCAGAAACCATAAACTTAGGGTGAAAAATAAACTTTCTAAATTAGCCATAAAAGCCCATTCTGAAGCGTATTTTTGCTGGAGGTAGTAGCAGGCATTTCCGCTAGATATACAAGTTTCTCGTACCTTTCGTGTGATAGCTTTGAAATATGTCTATAAATAGACACATATTTTTTCCATCAGAGTTTATTGTTCCTGATGTTTAGTCAGTGAATTACTAGTTATCAAGCAATTTACTTCCTGAGATAAACATGCTTTTTCTCTACATTTTATAACATTTGCATTTATATGCACAGGGCTTCTGCCTATGAGGAGACATCTCTGCTAAAGTTTCTTCCGATCTTTTAAAACGAGTATAGAAATACAGGCCTGTGCATCTTTCTCTTCATTTCCTATAATACATTACTAATTCCTAGTACCTTCTACTGTTGATTATGTGATGGAATTAGAAAAATAATACCCTAATTGTGGAGTGAAAGTTGATGCAGCTATAGCGCTCCACAAATACTACAGCTACTTGGAGTCTATTCATGCAGCATCATACATTATGCCGTGCTCTGTGTGCGCTGGAGTATACTACAATGCTTACTGATTATGGCATAATTGACATGAGTCTTCCCCATACTCCATGGTCTCCAGTTAACGTTTGAGTTTTATACCACATAAAACAGAACATGAGTACATTATGCATGTATAAAAGAAACTCAAATAACCATAATTGTTACAATTGTATATCTCTCAGTGTATTAAAACATTCCCTACCACAAAATGTGCTGTGAAGAAAGGCTTCCATAATGAAGTCCATTTCGCCTTTCTTCCTCATCTCAATTCTTGCAGAATCAGAACTTAAGGAAATAGCAATGGCTGGACTCAATGATCCAGTGGGTCTTTTCCAATCTAGTGATTCTATGATTCTATACTATACATTTCATCAAATAATTTTACTATCAAAAATAGTAAGCAAATGCTAAACTTGAGTAGAGTAATATAAAAATATGGGTAACGACTGGATTTAAAAAATATTTTTTACAAATTTGAATTTCTATGAACTGTAGATTTCTTAAATTTAAAAGTTCAAGTACAAGTTTGGTATGACTCACGTAAATTCTTCAGCACAGAGTGTTTTGATTGCATTGTGCTTAAAGAAATGCCACGTTTGACAGAAACGAGAAAGAATAAGATTGTTAGTCTGCAAAATCACTTAAAATACTTCAAGAATTAAAGTACAAAAATTTTATTAGAAATCATTAAAATTCATTTATATATACCATGACCTTCTCAAAACAGGGGGAAATTGTAAGACCTTGTATACCAAGTGCCAATATACAATTAAACTTCATGCCAAAGAGCAATGGCCTGTGGGTGACCATGCGGATCTAACAGTATGAGTGTAAGAAGCAACACATACAGAAGTGTCAGCTTAAATAAAAATACAGATAACTTTTTTCCATTCAGTAAACAAAGGACACTTATAAAGGGCAGCATTAACACAGAGGTAGAGGAATGTCTTCTCTTAATGGCGCTGTCAGAAAAAGGGAGAAGGGACTGATCACAATCTAAACACCAAGAACCCAGACATTCCCAGGACACGCAACAATTTGTAACAACTAGAAGAAAAGAATATCGAAGGAGAAAATAAGTCAGACCTGTCAGTCAAAGTGACTGAGTTCGTGATTCAGCAATGGTTCATTGTTAGCCCAAAGGTCAAACATGCAAGAAAAGATCTTGCAATATTTTATATTCTAGGGAAATGATAAGTACACATTCACAAAGCCATTAAACTTAAAAGCCATAAATTAAAGCAAGATACCACGGCCTCCTGACATTTTGTTGCTTGACTGCAACAGGCTCTTCCTTCCTTCCTTCCTTCCTTCCTTCCTTCCTTCCTTCCTTCCTTCCTTCCTTCCTTCCTTTCTCTCTTTCTCTCTTTCTCTCTTTCTCTCTTTCTTTCTCTTAAGCTAAATTGACTATGAAAACCATCCTCTAGCTCTCAGAGACATCTGAGTATCTAGATATTGATTCTCACTGCATCTTCACTTTTGTATTGCATGATCATAATTTGAAGACTCTTCCTGCACCACAGCACCATGAATAGAAAATTATTCTTTTAAGGATTTTGAAAATATTTCTGAATTATTAAAGTTTAAGGGTTTTAACCTCAAACTGCAATTTGCAGAAGCAATCACCTTGATAAGAGTCTAATATTTCAATACTAGTTTATACTGAGGCTCTTGCAATCATGCCATTAAAAAAAAAAGGTAACAAAGATCCCGGTGTTTGACTTGTTGACTCTATTGGAGCATTATAGTTTATTGTTCTGATGTAGACCAAATTTCCCTGTCAGTGAGTGGTAGGATCACTCTGCATTTCCAGCTTGTTAGTGAGATCTAACAGACCTTTAAATAAGCCAGCAGTAATTTAGATCATCAGGGGCTGGGTACTGTGGAAGACAGTAAATAACATTCTTGGTGGACATTAGCACTTGTCCACCAACTTAATGGGAATTCTTTTGTTTATGCTAACTTATAAATAGAGAATAGTTTAGGTCAGAAGGGATCCTCTAGTCATTTAAAGGAGCTAGAGGCAAAGTTAGACAACATTTTTTCAGGGTTGCATCCAGCTGAGTTTTGAGTATTTTCAAGGATGTAGATTCTAACCATGCTATCCATGATGCATATTTTGTAATTGCTCCAAATAATACACAATATTAGCTACAACAGAATGTAATTCATATAGTGAAGGCATTTTATCTAGTGCCAAACAATTGATATTTGTAATCTTCAAGCAATGTGCTTGACAGCTAAATGAAAAGCATGACTATAGTCAGCCCCACCAGTTATTTCTGAAGCCATGAAAGGATCAAACTACCAGATTTACAAAGTCTTCACTAAGCTACATAAAAACTTTCAATCTTCTGCTATGATCACAGCTAATAACATCATTCATTTTGGTTTCAAAATGTAATCAGATCAAAAGCAAAGTAACATTAGTTTAATTGAGACAGGCTCACTTGAGTAGCCTCAGAACAGTAAAAAAAACATTTAAAAAGACTTGACTAATATTTGCTTGCAGAATTTAGCTGTAGGTCATGGACTTGGAGATAATTACTCATAATGGAAGGCTAATAAAAATTCTATGTAGTTCTGTTCTTTTCATGCATTTTAAAATGCACTGCAAATGATTTAGTACATTTAAGTGAACATGGCAAAACTTGAACATTTTTTTCCTTGCAGACAAAACTAGCGTCTAGATTTAGGATAAAAAACAGCTCCTCAACTACTGTTCACAACCAACTTCTCATATATTTACTCCTGTTTCAGAAAGATGGGTAATGAAAATGCTTCCATCATATGTTGTAATAAAAATTTAAAGAAAACCTGTTATTTCTACCATTTTAATCATATCTCCTTGCACAAGTGAATTTATGACCTGAATTCAGTTCTTATTTGCTGAAAAAAAAATATGATCACAGAATCATAGAATCACTAGGTCGGAAAAGACCCACTGGGTCATCGAGTCCAACCATTCCTATCAAACACTAAACCATGCCCCTCAGCACATCATCCACCAGTCCCTTAAACACCTACAGGGATGGTGAATCATCCACCTCCCTGGGCAGCCTGTTCCAATGCCCAGTGACCATTTCTGTGAAAAACTTTTTCCTAATGTCTAGCCTAAATCTCCCCTGTCGGAGGTTGAGGCCATACCCTCTTGTCCTGTCCCCTGTCACTTGGGAGAAGAGGCCTACGCCCTCCTCTCTACAACCTCCTTTCAGGTAGTTGTAGAGAGCAATGAGGTCTCCTCTCAGCCTCCTCTTCTCCAGGCTAAACAACCCCAGCTCTCTCAGCCGCTCCTCATAGTGTCTGTTCTACAGCCCCTTCACCAGCTTTGTTGCTCTTCTCTGGACTCACTCCAGAACCTCAACATCCTTCTTGTGGTGAGGGGCCCAGAACTGCACACAGGATTCAAGGAGCGGTCTCACAAGTGCCGAGTCCAGAGGGAGAATAACCTCCCTGGACCTGCTGGTCACACCATTTCTGATACAAGCCAGGATGCCATTGGCCTTCTTGGCCACCTGGGCACGCTGTTGGCTCATGTTCAGTCATCTGTCAACCAACACCCCCAGGTCCTTATCCTCCTGGCAGCTCTCTAGACAGACTTCTCCTAGTCTGAAGCACTGCATAGGGTTGTTGTGCCCCAAGTGCAGGACCCGGCATTTGGCCTTGTTAAACCTCATGCCATTGGTCTCTGCCCAGCGGTACAGCCTATTCAGATCCCTTTGCAGAGCCTCCCTACCCTCCAGCAGATCAACACCTCCACCCAGCTTAGTTTCATCCGCAAACTTGCACTCAATGCCTTCATCCAGGTCATTGATGAAGACATTAAACAGGGCTGGAGCCACCACTGAGCCCTGGGGAACACCACTTGTTACTGGCCTCCAGCTGCATTTATCACCATTTACCACCACTCTCTGGGCCCAGTCATCAAACCAGTTTTTCACTCAGCAGTGTGTGCACCTTTCCAGGCCAGAGGCTGACAGTCTCCGTAGCAGAATGCGATGAGAAACTTTGTCAAAGGTTTTGCTGAAGTCCAGGAAGATACATCCACAGCCTGTCCCTCATCCAGCAGCTGAGTCACTTTGTCATAGAGGGCGTTCAGGTTAGTTTGGCAAGACCTGACTTTTGTAAACCCATGTTGACTGGGCCTGATCACCTGGTTCTCTTGCATGAGCTTCATGATAGCACTCAAGATCACCTGTTCCGTGACTTTCCCTGGCACTGAGGTCAGACTGACAGGTCTGTAGTTCCCTGGATCCTCCCTGCGACCCTTCTTGTAGATGGGCACAACAACAGCAGCCAGCCTCGAGTCCAGTGGAACTTCCCCAGTCTTCCAGGACTGTTGAAAGATGATGGAAAGGGGTTTGGCCAGAACATCCCCCAGCTCCCTCAATACCCTAGGGTGAATCCCGTCCAGCCCCATGGACTTATGGGCATCTAGTTGGGCTAGCAAGGCTCTGACCACCTCCTCTTGGACCATGGGAGCCTCATTTTGATTTTCTAGTTCTGGGGTTTGTACACAGAGGGGAACAACTTTCTTTACAATTAAAGACTGAGGCAAAGAAGACATTAGGTACCTCAGCCTTCTCCTCATCCCCTGTCACTGTTGTTCCTTCTGTGTCCAATAGGGACTGTATGGTCTCCCTTGTCCTCCTTTTATTGTTTATATATTTATAGAAATATTTTTATGTTGTCTTTCACAGTCTTAGCCAATCTGATTTCTAGTTGAGTCTTAGCCCCTCTGATTTTTTCCTACACAACCTCACTTCCCTCCTGTAGTCCACCCAAGAGGCCTGTCCCCTCTTCCAGAGCCCATAAACATTCCTCTTCTTCTTAATGTCACTCAAGATCTCTCTGTTCAACCAAGCTGGATTTTTCCCCTGCCGGTTTTTTTTCGGGAACACGGGGATAGCTTTCTCCTGAGCTGCTAGGATCTCCTTTTTGAAGAGCTCCCAGCCCTCATGGGCTCCCTTGCCCTTAAGTACTGTCTCCCATGAGACTTTGCCAACCAGCCTTCTAAAGAGTTCCAAGTCCGCGCTCTGGATATTTAATGCAACTGTCCTGCTAACTACCCTCTTCACTTTGCCTAGAACCAAAAACCCTATCATCTCATGATTACTTAGTCCTAGGCATCCTCCTACTGCCACATCCCCCACCAGGCCTTCTTTATTCACAAACAGCAAGCCCAGGAGGGCACCTTCCCTTGTTGGTTCATTCACCAGCTGTGCAAGGAAGTTGTCTTCCACACACTCCAGGAACCTCCTAGACTGCTTCCTTTCTGCTCTATTGTACTCCCAGCAGATATCAGGAAGATTGAAGTCTCCCACAAGAACAAGAGGCATTGATCTAGAGATTAACCACAGCTGCTTCTCCTTGGCTGGGTGGCCTGTAACAGACTCCCATCACAAAATCTACCTTCTTATAGGCTCCTCTGATTTTAACCCACAGGCACTCAATCTCCTCATCGCCACAGTCCATCTCAGTGTTGTCCAAGTTCTCCCTTACAAAGAGGGCTACTCCACCTCCTCTCCTACCCTTTCTATCCCTCCTGAAGAGTTTATATCCCACCAAAGCTGTACTCCAGTTATATGAGTCATCCCACCACGTTTCCATGATGGCAACGACATCATAGGCTCCTTGCCCTACAATGGCTTCCAGCTCTTCCAACTTATTCCCCATGCTGCGTGCATTGGTGTAAATGCACTTCAGCTGAGTAGCCGAGCCTTCAGCCCTCTTAGAGGGAACAGAGTTCATTCCCAATTGCCAGGTAACTGGAGTAGTTTGCACCAGAGTGCCTGTATGTCCTTTACCGCTCTGAGGTGTGCTCTCCCCCGCTTTCTACGTAGTGATGTACTGGTGGTCCTCTCCAGCACACCCTCTCTGAATCCCTAGTGCCCCACATCTAGGCTCACCCTTGCCTAGCCTGATCTCAAGCCCCTCCCCCTCCACGTGTAATTTAGAGCTCGATTTATGAGCTTAGCTAAGTTTTTAGCAAGGACCTTAGCCCCGCTAGGAGACCCATGTGCCCCAAGCTTAGCAACAATGTCAGGGGGTGCATGAGCCACCCCATGATAAAAGAAGCCAAAGCCCCTTTCCTCACACCAGGCTCGGAGCCAGGTATTAAAGACACCAGTACTCAACTATCAGATACTACTTCGTTGAAAAATAAGGTTTTCATAAATAATAGTCCTATCAGAAATACTAAGAATGACTATTCAATGCTGGTATTAATTACAAGTATGCTACAGTTTACCCTTGTAAATATCTCCCTCCAGAATGTTGGTACAGAACAGACAGACTCTGAAATTCTATTTATTTAGTTTTCAAATTCCTTTCCAAGTTGCAGTGATTGTAGCTTTAGAAACAAGGTTTGGATTCCCACAGTAGGGACCTTGATTCTGATCCCAGCTCTCTCTTAAATGAGATACTGCACTGAGTCACTGTTTTGGAGAAGGAAGATGCTTTCTTAATTAGGAGAGTGTAGTTATTGCTGATAAACAAACATGCCTTTGGAAAAAAAAAATCTTTGAATGGATTAGAAGATACACACAGAGAAACAGTACTTCACTCCAGGGAGATTCTCTGCAGTAGTAAGCGATTGCCAGTATAAAGTTTATGCAATTTAGCTATCCTTATTCAGCTCCCTTTCAAGAGTTCTAAAGCTGCCTTCCTGATATTTTTATTCCATTCACACAAGGTTCAAAATTTTGATTCTTAGGTTAGTGGTCCTTTTCCTCACATTTAAATAGTACAACAGAACACAAAACTTCTCCATTTTCTTTTTCTTTTCTCTTTATAGTACTTGCTTGATTTCTTACTCTAGAAGAATTTTCTTTCCATTTTCATAACCATTCTCTTAATCTTTTCTATTTCTAGTATTTATTTATATTAAAGACATAATTAAAACAAAAATCAATGGAAGACACTGTAGATCAAATAGCTGCTTAATGAAGGCACCAGAGAAACCCGTTAACATTTCAAAACAATAAAAGCTGACAATACAGCATATAACCTTCTAAGGTTTCTGTGATCTTTCTTTAGTCACATAAAAATGAAAGAGAAAAATTATACTATATTAGTTTGAATAACTCACTTTTTCTGAGTTATTTTGAAGCTATCACACTACAATAGTAATCGTCAAATTAGAAGAAGAAAAGAGAAATATTTTGAAAGCCCGATTTTAAGATAATAATTCTGGTATTTAATCAATCCTTACACTGACATATTACCAAGTTGTCATCTAATTAAATCAAGACAGTATCTTGATCAACAATTAATCACGGGCAGAAATATCGATAGAAAAGGGTCATTATGTGATTAGATTAATAACCTTCATAATTTTTCATTTCTTCTTTATCTTCTCTATAATAAAAGTCATCCAATTATACAATCTGACTGAAATATTATAATATTTTTACCCTTTCCACGCTAACTATCTTCTTCCTACATCTGCAATACTGGCAATATATTTACAAAATTCCACAGAATCACCCGTTTACCAAGTTCATCCCCAAAGAACAACTCCGGTCCAAAAAAAAAAAAAATTGTTTGCATTCTTCCCATGATGGAGAGTCATCTGGAAGTCTCACTAAACTGAAAGATGCACTTTTATCACTAACTACATTAGTCAGACTGGGCTACAGACAGACCATAGAAAAGTCCCATGAGGCATACCTAACGACATTAGCACTGCTTGGTTTTCTCTACAGATCTACTTCCCTAAGAAGCATGAACATAGACGTAAATGTTCAATATGCTAAATTTCTGACCAAAAATACTGTAGAATCCCTTTCATAAAGGTTAACTGTAACTCAAAGCAGCTTTCCTCCCCCTTCTATTTCTACTGAAAGACCACTCTGTCAGTCAGCCAAACTAAATTTATTAATAATTAGTTTACAGCCAACTGTTCTTAACCTAACATCATGCTTCATAAATTTCTTTGCTCCATTTCTACTAATTACCTTCATTGTATTATGATAGATACTTCAAAGGAATGATTTTTTTTTTGTCAGAACAGCTTTTTCACATTTTTCTCTTTGGCTAGTAGTTTGCATTGTGCTTTTTCACCAAATATATTTCTAGATATGCTAGGGCTCTTGTTCCTAAGGTTGTAAGCCTTCGTCTTAGAATTAGGACAAAATAATTTAAATTCAGTGAAGAGGTTGAAATTTTTTCTTGGAACATTCTGCTTTAATCATATTTGCACTTTCATAAGAAGCCAGTTCCTGCTGAATGATGAAACAAGACCAGTACAAAGTCTCCTAAGGGGCTCTTTCTGTATCCAGTCATGGAAAAACTCATTCATGGGAAAGGCAAAATATTATAATGGATTTCAATTGCTCAAAATAGGAAAGCAACAAATGTGCATGCAATGCTTAATGAAATAGTATACTTTATGAAAATTTCAGAAAGCGAAGTACCTTGTCCTCATTCCTGCCTGAACTGTAAAAAAACGTATTAGAGGTGAATCCCAGGAGTGGTGTAAATTCTGACAGTATTTCTTAAAATGCTGGGGAGAAGGGAGGAGGAACCTGAGGTCTAGAAGACTCAGATACATGAGCAAGGAAGAGATTTTTCTGACTAGGAATTCTCTTGGCACTGAGAGAAACACTGTCCTCTTTTAAGCATCTACTCATCTTAATACAAATATTCAATTGAGTAATTTCTGATTAATTTAGAAAGTACTAGGTAGTTTGCAAAAATGAAAGTGTCCTCAACTATTTCTAAGATAAAGTAGTTTGTTACATTAAAAGAAGTATCATGAAATTAATTGGAGGTTTCTTCTCTAGATAAATGCATGCACCTCATCAACATTAATGAGAAACAGCCTTTCATAGTGATGGGAGAATAAATATACCCCATATGCTATTAGACATACATGGCTCAGAGAAGGTAAAAACCCAGAAGCTTGTTGCCTCAGTTAGGGTCAGTACTAGTTACCGGGAATAGGAGTGATGATTTATTATACTTCTCAGAAAAATGTAGAGCTGGTACAACTGTTGATCAAGCACATAAGTACAGTTCTTTGCTATTTAATTTGTATTTTGCTGTAATGAGTTCCATCCTGCAGGCTTTACAACATATAACAGAGAAGATGAAGTTTGGAAGTCACCTTGCCTTCTAGGGGAGAGTCTGACATAGAAGACCACGAAGCAAAATCAGAAGGCTGAGGATGAAGCCATACTAATAGTGTACTATGAGCTAGAGGCTGACTATTTCCACTTGAATTTTGAGTCAGAAATGTCCCATTGCTATCATTTCTGTGGTTATCCACATTTTTCTCTAACAATTTGAAGCTAACATGACAGATTGACGACTGGGTATTTTTCTGTCATTTCACTTAGTTCCCTTACTGTCCATTGTGTTGATCTCTCTCCTTGCCTTGTCATTCACCGCTTTTTTTTCCCCTATGATAGAATTATTATCTACAGAGCATTTGCTCCTCAAACAAATATCCACAATTTTAAAAACTGGAAAACATGCATGCTACACAAGAAAAGCTGATCACAGGTTCCTGCATTTATTCAGATAGGTAATACTCAGCCAGAAACTGTGGATTTGAACTTGCTTTCATTTAGCTGGAATTTAAAAGTAGAGATTCAAGGAGAATTTATACAACCAGTACAGGCTGTGGCTCCTGGAACTATGAATGTAAGCTCCAGGCCACTTCTGGAGAAACATACTTTGCCTTTGTATAGAGGGCACAGAAGATATGCACAGCTCTAGGGGGAAGGCGAAGGGAAAGGAGAGATACATGCATTCAACTTTAGATGCACTAAAGGTTTCACATTCAATAACACAGACATTCCAGATTAAAAAAATGTCTTTTCCAAAAGAAATCTCACTTCAGAAGACAGTCCTTTAAAATACATATATATATATATATACACATTAAGTAAATCATATACTAACAGTTTTTTAGGATATTTCTCTTAATACTTTTTCTTTAAGATTCCACAAAAAATTATGCATTTTATCATGAAGTACTCATTTTGCACATAGAAAGCCAGATCCAGCGTACTGGCCTTAAAAGCATGGATCTGAGAAGATGGGACCAGATATATGAAAAAGAACTGAAAACCAAGATATGTTAATGAAGCTCTCTAGGTAAATTAACATAAACTGGCAGGAACTGATCCCGCGTGGTGCCTGACAGTAAGGGGGCGGTCCCGGAGGCTCTGCGGGAGATTTAAACGGCCCCCTGGGAGCGTGGCGACCTGGAGCGTGGCGAAGACCACAGTGGCGAAGACCGGCATGGAAAAGAGCGGCGTGGCAGTTTGAGCGGCAGTTCGAGCAGGCAGGATGAGAAGGCAGGGCCCAGGAAGGACTCTAAGTGCAGAGAGGGGGCAGCAAAGACCATGGTGGCTACACGGCAGAGGGTTAAAGCTACTCCGAGTGCTGCAGCAGGCAGGAAGGATGCTGCTACCCAGACGCAGTCACAGTGGGTACATGCAGCTGCCCAGACCCTGAGCTGCAGGCAGTGCCCCCGTCTCAAACCAGCTCGTGCCTCTGCTCCTGTTATGGGCTCCACTTGTGAAAGCTGTCTTCGAGTGGAGGAACTCCTTCGCATGGTGGAGGAGTTAAGGGAAGAGGTAAAGAGGCTAAGGACCATCAGGGAATGGGAGAGGGAGATAGACATGTGGAGCAGCGCCCTCTCACTCCCTCAGCAACCTTCTGCACCTAGTGTGCCCGATAACCACCCACCTGCATTCTGCAGGCTTGGGGCTACAAGGGATGGGGAATGGCAGCGGGTTCCTTCCAGATGAAGGAAGCCTGCTCCCCTTAAGCAGTCAGCAATACCCGAGATCCCCCTGGCAAACAAGTACCAGGTGCTCCAGGAGGAATCTAGTCCTGAGGATGATGGTCATCATAGCCTAGAATCTTTTCCTAGGCCACACCATCCTCAGAAGAAAATCACAACATCCTCCACTAAGAAGAAAAGGAGGGTGATTGTTGTAGGGGACTCCCTCCTCAAAGGAGCGGAGGGACCCATTTGCAGACCCGACATGCTCCACAGGGAGGTCTGCTGCCTGCCAGGGGCATCAGGGAGGGAAGTAGCTGGGAAACTCCCTTCCCTGATCCATGAGACGGACTACTAACCTCTGGTAGTAGTCCAGACAGGTAATGATGGCCTAGCAAACAGAAAAGCTAAGGACATCAAAAAAGACTTCAGGGCCCTTGGGAAGATGATGGAGGGCTCTGGGGCACAGGTGGTGTTCTGCTCCATCCCCAGGCTACATGGAGCGGACCTGCAGGTTACTAAGAAGGACTCGATTAATGCCTGGCTCCGAACCTGGTGCGAGGGAAGGGGCTTTGGTTTCTTCGATCATAGGGTGGTTCGTGCACCCGGTGACATGGGTGCAAAGGTTGGGGCACGTGGGTCTCCGAGCGGGGCTAAGGCCCTTGCTAAAAACTTAGCTAAGCTCATAAATCGAGCTTTAAATTATATGTGAAGGGGGAGGGGATTGAGTCCAGGCTCACCAATTTACACCAATGCACACAGCATGGGGAACAAGATGGAAGAGCTGGAAGCCGTTGTAGGGCAAGGAGCCTATGATGTCGTTGCCATCACGGAAACGTGGTGGGATGACTCATAAATGGAGTACAGCTTTGGTGGGATATAAACTCTTCAGGAGGGATAGGAAGGGTAGGAGAGGAGGTGGAGTAGCCCTCTTTGTAAGGGAGGACTTGGACACTGTCGAGATGGATTGTGGTGATGTGGAGATTGAGTGCCTGTGGGTTAAAATCAGAGGAGCCTATAAGAAGGTAGATTTTGTGATGGGAGTCTGTTACAGGCCACCCAGCCAAGGAGAAGCAGCTGATGAGCTCTTCTTTAAACAGCTGGGGTCAATCTCCAAGTCAATGCCTCTTGTCCTTGTGGGAGACTTCAATCTCCCTGATATCTGCTGGGAGTACAATAGAGCAGAAAGGAAGCAGTCTAGGAGGTTCCTGGAGTGCGTGGAAGACAACTTCCTTGCACAGCTGGTGAATGAACTAACGAGGGAAGGTGCCCTCCTGGACTTGCTGTTTGTGAATAGAGAAGTCTTTGTGGGGGATGTGACAGTAGGGGGTCGCCTAGGACTTAGTGATCACGAGATGATAGGGTTTTCTGTTCTAGGTGAAGTGAAGAGGGTGGTAAGCAAGAGAGTAGCACTAATTTTTCAGAGGGCAGACTTTGAACTCTTTAGAAGGCTGGTTGGCAAAGTCTCCTGGGAGACAGTACTTGAGGGCAAGGGAGCCCATGAGGGCTGGGAGCTCTTCAAAAAGGAGATCCTAGCAGCTCAGGAGAAAGCCATCCCCGTGTTCTGGAAAAAAGGCCGGCAGGGGAGAAAACCAGCTTGGTTGAGTAGAGAAATCTTGAGTGACATCAGGAAAAAAAGGAATATTTATAGGCATATTTATAGGCATATTTATAGGAAAAAAAGCTGGCAGTAGGAAAAAACAGCTTGGTTGAGCAGAGAGATCTTGAGTGACATTAAGAGGAAGAGAAATGTTTATAGGCTCTGGAAGAGGGGACAGGCCTCTTGGGGGACTACAGGAGGGAAGTGAGGCTGTGTAGGGAAAAAATCAGAGGGGCTAAAGCTGAACTAGAAATCAGGTTAGCAAAGTCTGTAAAAGATAACAAAAAATCTTTCTATAAATATATAAATAACAAAAGGAGAACTAGGGAGACCATACAGTCCCTTTTGGACACAGAGAGAACAACGGTGACAGGGGATGAGGAGAAGGCTGAGGTACTTAATGCCTTCTTTGCTTCAGTCTTTAATTGTAAAGAAAGCTGTTCCCTCTGTGTAGAAACCCCGGAAATAGAGGAGCAATATGAGGCTCCCATGGTCCAAGAAGAGGTGGTCAGAGTCCTGCTTGGCCAACTGGACACCCACAAGTCTATGGGGCCAGATGGGATTCATCCTAGGGTTTTGAGAGAGCTGGCGGATGTATTGGTCAAACCCCTTTCCATCATCTTCCAGCAGTCCTGGAAGACTGGGGAGGTACCTCTGGACTGGAGGCTGGCTGATGTAGTGCCCATTTACAAGAAGGGTCGCAGGGAGGATCCAGGGAACTACAGGCCAGTCAGTCTGACCTCAGTGCCAGGGAAAGTCATGGAACAGGTGATCTTGAGTGCGATCATGAAGCACATGCAAGAGAACCGGGTGATCAGGCCCAGTCAACATGGGTTTACCAAAGGCAGGTCCTGCCAAACCAACCTGATCGCCTTCTATGACAAAGTAACTCGGCTGCTGGATGAGGGAAAGTCCGTGGATGTGGTCTTTCTGGACTTCAGTAAAGCCTTTGACACAGTTTCTCACAGCATTCTGCTATGGAAACTGTCAGCCTCTGGCCTGGACAGACGCACACTCTCCTGGGTAGAAAACTGGCTGGATGGCCGGGCCCAGAGAGTGGTGGTAAATGGTGTTAAGTCCAGCTGGAGGCCAGTTACAAGTGGGGTTCCCCAGGGCTCAGTGCTGGGTCCAGCCCTGTTCAGTGTCTTCATGAACGACCTGGATGAAGGCATTGAGGGTACCCTTAGCAAGTTTGCAGATGACACAAAGCTGTGTGGAAGTGTCGATCTGCTGGAGGGTAGGGAGACTCTGCAAAGGGACCTAAACAGGCTGGACCGCAGTGTCCAATGGCATGAGGTTTAACACAGCCAAATGCCGGGTCCTGCACTTGGGGCACAACAACCCTATGCAGAGCTACAGACTGGGAGAAGTCTGGCTGGAAAACTGCCAGGAGGAGAGGGACCTGGGGGTGTTGGTCGACAGCCAACTGAACATGAGCCAGCAGTATGCCCAGGGGGCCAAGAAGGCCAATGGCATCCTGGCTTGTATCAGAAATGGTGTGACCAGTAGGTCCAGGGAGGTGATTCTCCCTCTGTATTCAGCACTGGTGAGGCCACTCCTTGAATACTGTGTTCATTTCTGGGCCCCTCACCACAAGAAGCATGTTGAGGCTCTGGAGCAAGTCCAGAGAAGAGCTACGAGGCTGGTGAAGGGGCTGGAGAACAGAACCTATGAGGAGCGGCTGAGAGAGCTGGGGTTGTTTAGCCTGGAGAAGAGGAGGCTGAGAGGAGACCTCATTACTCTCCACAACTACCTGAAGGGAGGTTGTAGAGAGGAGGGAGCTAGCCTCTTCTCCCAAGTGACAGGGGACAGGACAAGAGGGAATGGCCTCAAGCTCTGCCAGGGGAGATTTAGGCTGGAGATTACGACGAAGTTCTTCACACAGAGGGTCATTGGGCATTGGAATAGGCTGCCCAGGGAGGTGGTTGAGTCACCTTCCCTGGAGGTGTTTAAGGCACGGGTGGATGAGGTCTTGAGGGACTTGGTTTAGTGTTTGATAGAATGGTTGGACTAGAAGATCCGATGGGTCCCTTCCAACATAGTTGTTCTATGATTCTATGATTCTATGAAAGCAGGAGTGCCACTAAATTGTTGTCTTCTATTTATTTATTTGTTTTTCATGAATACCTTTCTGTCTTGACTACCTTTTAGCTACAGACATCTCTATCTACCTTTAATTAATGGTTTCAACAGCAAGACAGATATGGGGCAAATCTGCTGCCTTTGCTTGTGAACAGAGAAATTAATAGAAATATGCTATGTTTGCTTATATAGATCCCAGTTTTCAGCTCTTTCTGTGAGAATTTTAAAGTGTAATTAAACAACTAAACTCCAGATACATTTCCCAAGTGTGGGATGCCTAAATATGGCAGAAGAGGCCCACAAAGAACTAGTACCTCCTCGTGAACTTAAAACAAAAGGTTGTTAATTTAGTGTATTTGCATGTAACTGTGAGAGATGTAGGAATTTAATCTTTGCTTTAAGCAAAAATGTTCAGCAAAACACTACCTATGGAGTTGCTGCACCTTTTTAGTTTGGGTCAAGCTAACCTTAAACTAATGATTAGATAAACTTACTAATGTATTTGTTCCTGTAATCCTAATTTTTCGTACTTTAATGTAGGTAAGGCCAACTTCAGTTTTTTTACAGACTCACCAAGAACACCAATTAGCACAGCAGTACATCTGGTTGCAGCAGAAATACAATTATGTAAATTAGATATGTGTTCCCTGAAGAGTGCTAATAGAATGATTGACCTATATGCCATTTAATTTGTTCTCATGTTTTTCCTTTATTATCTTCCAGTTGCATCAGAAATTAAAACTTGTTAAACTGGGTTGGTCCCCAATTATATATCAAAGGTGCTTGTGTCACTTTGTGTCAAAAGCAATTAATAGTTTGTATACTCCTTATCACCAGCAATGCATTGAGATTTGGCTGGTTGTTTAGGGTTTGGTTTTTATTTTCTTTTTGTTTTGTTTTAAAAATAACCAACCAGTGCCTCTTATAGACCATCTACGTTAATTTCCCTGGAGTAAAAATATCATATTATAGTTGCTGTTTTTCTTGATAATAATACCCCGAATAAAATTGTTTTAAGAACTATGTGAAGGACCAGATAATAGGATAAAACCAGGAATTTTTCTTTTAAAAAGTTAGAAAAGATGTTTGCAGTTATTTCAGAAACTGAGCTGGGACCTGGACAGTTGCTTTTATTTAAGAACTAAACGTCAATTCTATTAACATTCTCTGTTAATGCATTGGGGGTGCTATAGTATTATATGTTCAGTATTTTGTCCTGAATTAAAGGCCAAGTGACGCAAGAAAAGATTTGCGGTAGATACCACTGGGCCATCAGTTAAGAGCCCTGACTAACTGTGAATAAGTCTTTGCTAGACTTCAGCAATTTGTTAAACCTGAGTTTTTTCAGTTGATCCCATTAAATATTTGTAGTCACATAAAATGCAAGTGCTAAATGAAATACTAAATTACTTTCTTCCAAAGGACAGAATGTTTTTAACTTGCCTCAGAAAATTACAAGAAACATTTCCACAAAGCCTGCAGTTCAACGAAATTTGTACTACCAAGCACAAGCAGTATATGACAGCTCTTTGATGTGCTTTGCACCACCTCCCAGAAGACTGGGGACAGAGAAGGATTACTCATTGAAATAAGTTTGGTGCTAAGCAGGCACCAGACAGAGTTGTGAGTAATCAGACATGTTTATGCTGTTTGCAGTCGTAGACTCATCAAGAAAAAGCAGCAGAGGAAACAGAACTGTTATGCAAAGGTATAAAATTGTTTCTGTTAACTTTGCTTAGCATTAAAGAACAAATTCTAGATAAAAATTAGCAGAATAACTTGAATGTTCAAAGTTGATGAAGTATATGATAGTCAATATGGCAATGTGAAGAGAGTGGAAGCGTACTTCTTTTACTTCATAATTTCCTCTGTCCATAGCACCAATTTTTAGGACCACATCTCTCTCAAGGGCTCTCAAACTACCTTCAGCCCTTCAGAATCCTAAATAAGGCTTCAAAAAGTTCTGCCAATCACACCTCTCTTTTGAGGTTGAACAGGTCAAGAAACCAAAGTGGTCAAGTGGTGTTGACAGGAGATCATGGAATCAGATGCAGAGATCAATATGATCAGCAAGCATTCGATTTATTGAGCTTAGCTGTTTCTTAATATACCTTATTCGGTTGCATAACTGTGTGCCCACGAGGGTAACTACAGTGTATTATTGGTTAAAGGTAGCTGTCCATAAAGCTATTACTAACATATTATTGGCTAAACTACTGCGCATGCCAAGAAACCAAGTTATACTAAAGTTCACTATGTTGACAGTTCTCTTACGTTGTTTTCCTTTCAGCTGGTACTTGTTTATCTTTCGGCTCTCTGCTTCAAGGTCTTGTTAAAGTTGTTCAGTATCAATCAGTCTCACAGCATCCAGGCCCTCTTCTCTGTAAAATGTTCCCACAAAGTGGATGTAAAATCGTTCTGTAGTCTGGGGAGGTACAATGGGCACCCAATTAGTTTTCAAATGGTGTTTACTATTTGACATTTTAAATCTGCTGTCACTGAAACTGGTGCCTAAGATTGATTGTCACTTTCAGGACCGCATTTTGTGGGATTGTTTGCAAAAATATTTTTTAACCAGCTTTATTTTTGTGTGTTTGTTTATAGTAAATTTGCTTTTCTTAAGCTGTAAATATTTGATGGGAACCAAGCAAAAAGTAAAAAGGACATGTAAACCTTCCACTAAGCTGTAACATTCAGCATACATCTGAAGGTGAAGAAACACAGCACTAAGGTCTGACAGCAATACAAATTGGTACACTACAATGACAGTATTCAAGTTAGATAATTACAAAGGTTTTCCAGGGACATCTACATGTTGTTTGGTTTTATTCCAAAGCTGTATTTTTTAATGCCACTTTGAGAGTCTTTTTCTCTGCATCAGGTGATATAACAAACACAGTAGAGCCTACAGGGAAACTCAATGTGCATGTAATAAGAAGTGGAAGTGTTTCACCTTGATTGAGCTATGTTTTGCTGTAGATAGTCTTCAATTGAGTAGGACAAGTTTCTCCCCAGTTGTAAGTGCTTTGATCCATATTTCAAAGCTGTTATGGCAGGTGAGCTTTGTGATATCTCACTGACGTTTATTGAGAGTCTTAGCTGAGGTCTTGTATTTACTTAAATCAAATTACTTTCTTCCTAATTTTGTTTAGAAGTAAAGATAGTAAAGAAGGCTTCCACAGTCAGAACAGGGCTGGTGTAGAAAAGATAACACATTTTGTGATCTCAGAAGAGTAGTCTCAGATCCACGTTCTCAAAATACCTTTTTGGGGAAGCTGCCTTTTATTGTTTCCATGTTCATATTTGGACTAAACTTGTGCTCTGTTATACAGCTATGAAACTGGTTGTTAAATCTTAGTAAATATGAGTTATATGGGGTCAGGCTCATTACTTGATCTTGCTTTTCATTCTGTTGCTTGTTTGCTATCTAAAATCTAGACATCAGGCTGAACATCAAGACTCGATCCCTCTCTTTCTATGAACGAAAATATTTCTTACTTTGTAGATTAAACAATCTCCTTGGAATGAGTCATAATGGTCTATTTCCAGGAAAACAGAAATACTAATAAGGAGAAAATACCAAGATTGTGTCTGACTGCCCTCACTTTCCCATCCCAATATCTATGGCCAAATTAGGTATTACCCCATCAGCTTTCTGTAACGTATTTTCTATAAGGTAAACAGAAAGTGTCTACAGTTTCTTTCAGATGTAAGGATAGACATTCCTTCAATTAAATTTTTACATTTAAATGCAGAAATTTTAAATTTTGTTTCAAACTACAGAGCATAATAACTGAGACTTACTTGTTAGATAAGCACACTTCCTACTCAGCCTGCACTCTACGATCTATCCCAATTATTTAACAGATTCTGAAGATTCAACAGACTTTAAGTTGTAAACATTTCCTACTGCCTATGCTGTATCTTGCATATTCAGGATAAAATTAAGTATTTTCAAAAGTGAATCACATTTCACGCTCCAAGGGAAACCTGAGAGGTCTGAAAACCATAATACCACAGCTATAATATAAGTAAAATGACATACATTAAACAAACTGTTTCATATCTTCGGTATGTGTAGCAGAGAATCTGTTGTAAAGCTATGTGATATTGCCTCTATGTGAAATTCTCATTTCTCTATCCTATCTGATTGTACTTCTGTGTATTTACTAGAACAAAACAATGAACAGTACAAACAGGATGCAGCTGACAGGTGTATTTCCTCTCATTCTGAAATATTTAATGCAATGCAGCAGGTCTACAGAAAAAGTAGAAATATGTAAACTAGTAAGGGAATTTTAACTTCAGAGGTCAGTAACGGATATCCACATGGCTATCTTAAACTATTATCTTCAGGTACTTCAGAAAGAATATAGTGTCCAAATGTTGCAGCCTTGTCAGTAGAGAGATAATCTCCTCTGCTGGGCACCTGCGTTCAGGGCACCTACATCAATATACCCTGTAGAAGAGGATTTCTCATCTGAATCCCCTACTGAACTATGACATTTAATCCACTCTCATATACTTATTGAAAAACATTCTTTATAGGAACTCCAAGCTCAGATGAAAAAGTATTTGTACTGGCAGTGAAACATTCCCGATACTGGAATTGTAAATGAAGATAAGCAGAGGAAAACGTCAGAAGTATCTAAGAGAAAAATCATGTCACAAGATAGATTCATTAACTCTTCGTTCTTCTTCAATACAATGATTTTCTGTTCTGTTCCTCAGGCATTGAATCTGGCAAAGATGTAGTTTTCAAACATTGGCACTTATTAAGGTGGTTTTCTTTTGCTCCCCTCAAGAAAACAGCACTGACAGAAATGCAGCTGTTAACTCATAAGCTGTGTCTCAGGCATCCTGAGACACCTGGCAGAAAAAAGTACACTCATATTAACATGTTCTGAATAGGTCAGTGACATCTTACCAAGATGATAACAAAGGCAAACACTGCTGGCATTTCTGCAAATTGTGATCTACATGTAGGGATTTACAACAGAAAATTGGAGCTGGTGTGAATGAAGTATGAGTGGAAATTCATGTTTAAGCACCAGAAGAAAACAGCAGAATAAGAAATTATAGGAATAGCTAGAGATAATAAAGTGCTCTTAGGACACCACTTCCATGATACGATTCTCAGAAATAACATTTCTGTGTCATGGCCTTCATTCTGACAATGCCACTAGAATAGAAGATGTGGTAGGACGTCAAAAGGCTCCGCAACAGGAAAGCAGGTAATAGATCTATCATTTGAACAGCTATTCAAACAAGAGAAAAACAGCAGCTGGTCCTAGGATTCATAGAAGGTGAAGTAAGCAAGCCATCACAACTGATGACTCCAATGGGACACAAATGATTTGTTCAAACATTAGTTTATTGGTGAGAGCAAAGAGGAAGTGAAAAGACCCAGGAAGCACTTGCCAACGGTTTCCCTTCTTCACTGTATTGTGAACAGATTATCCTT
Source organism: Coccyzus lansbergi (assembly GCA_033558105.1). Taxonomy (NCBI): domain Eukaryota; kingdom Metazoa; phylum Chordata; class Aves; order Cuculiformes; family Coccyzidae; genus Coccyzus; species Coccyzus lansbergi. The sequence goes on from JAUMJK010000100.1 coordinate 1,407,655, forward strand.
GCTAGTCTACTCATATGCATGCACCAACCTGGTGCTTGTGGGTTTGTACACATCAGTATGGAGTAGAGAAAAATCAACTTACCTGAAGACTTTGCATTTAATTTATTACAGAAATTTCCCTGCAGAGAAGTTCAAAATATGGGAGGGGTTTTTTCTATATTTTGTCATTTCCTTAGCATACCTTAGCGATTTAGAGTTATCAGTGGCAGTACTTTTAAAAAGAGAAATTTAGGCCAAACAGTTTTATTAACTGTGATGACATATAGTGTAGTAACACAGCTATGTGAATTGTCAATATGTAATTCATAGAATCATAGAATAACCATGTTGGAAGAGATCCACCGGATCAAATCCCACATGATTTATGCAGCTCATACTTAAAGCTTTGAACACTCATAACAATCCCCAGAATCTGTAGGCAAGACGTCGCCATTATAATTCACAAACAATTTTAAATAATTAGTATGTTAGCGGATTTTCATTCTGTGATCAATAATTGAACAGTTAAAGGGGTAAAATCTGTCAAATGAATTATTGATTGTAAATGTATAACCCAGTGCAAACACAAACTTCAAAGGACATAGTCACGATCTGTTTCTTCAGAAAAGTAACAGTGGATTGACAGCACCAGTATTCCAGATCCCACAAGAAAGAGCTCTTATTTAGCAAGTTGTGGTACTTGTGGAAAGTAATAAATGGTTCAACATAAGCCAGATAAGCCAGGGTTAAAGTGATAACAGCAAATTTATCAATAAACCTCATTTTGATAGATTCAGTGCTAATATTTTACATTTCCACTGGGGTAATCAAATCACAGCCAAATCTAATAATTCCATTTAATAGCAGGCATAGATAATGCTACACAAACGCTCATTGTACAAACACACAACATACCAAGTCCATAAGACACAGACCAGCTTCTGATGCTCACTTCTAAAGGGGGAAAACCCAAACCATTTTCTAGTTCTTCAGCAAGCAGCATAAAGTGTGATGGCCACAGACAACAGAACTAAGGCAACAGACAATCCCTTTTTTTTTCCAAAGGATCTTTTTACCATAGAGATGTAGCAGGATTTTTTAATCATTGCTTTTAAATCAATGAACTGTTTTATGATCTTTTTTCCCCTTCTTTTTCCTCTACCAAGTGCTATCAAGTCCCATTAGCTGATGATTACATAAAGAATAGAGAAGTCTGGAATCCAGAAATTTTCTTAAACTGATCACAACAATAGTTGCAAATATCACAATTCATCAACTTAAAATTACATCTCAAAATAGTATTGTTAATAGAAAAATAACTTGTCAAAGAAGATTAATAGAATACTATTAGAAGACATGGATTTTCTAGCGCTATTAAATCAGTTTCCTAGGAGAAAATTGCATTAGAAGAAGATCATCTCACTGAATATTTCTCTGTGTGTGCTGAAGATTTTTTTTTATTGTCTCAATATATTAAGGCTGTAGCAATAAACAAAAAATACTATCTCGATTTCTTATCACCAGTGGTACAGAGCATTCAAGCACTACTCTTTCATGAGTACTTTGGTAAGAGATGTCTTATTTGTGGTTTAGAGAAAAGGAAAGATTATTACAACCTCTAAGTTGGTAAATTCATTTTAGAAAAGAGACAATACAGAACAGGAAGCAGAATTGAAAAATATGGAACAGCTGCACGGTATAGCACAAGCTACAAATAAATCATTATACCACTGAAAGCAGAGACTTCCCCTCACCTAATATCCATCTACTCACTCTGATGAGTAGAAGATAGAAGAAAATGATGGATCTTCTCTCATCCTTACTATTTTCTATCTCATAGTCTGGAACTAAAAGATGAAAAACTTATGTGATGAAATTGACAGTTAAGATAGGAACCTTGATCTTCTGGGTACCTGAAAACAGTAAAGTACACCAATATTCTCCAAAGCTTCCTCTAATTCGAAATTTTAAAATGCTTGTACAGAATTTGCACCTATATTTCTGTTTTGGAGGAAATAGGGCTTACTCTTAGCATAATAAATTCACTTACATGGTAAAAGGAAGCACTAGGAACAGAAATTTTAAAGGAGCATGGGAATAGCAGCTTTACAACAATATAGCTAAAATAAAGACACTGTGAGGTGCTGAAATGCAGACTATTTTCTCAGGGCTTAACCAATCCTTAACAGTTGGCATCTGTGACAAATTGGTTCTGGATTATTAGTCAGACTTCAGGCTATCATTGAGGCATCAATCTCAAATTCCATGGCATCTGCTCATTCACTAACCTGTGTAGTTTTGCGTCAGATAGTCAATTTTTGTCCAAGAATTTGATAGATGTGATTGTTTCAGCTACCATCCTTTTGTTCTAGTGATGATGGTTCAAGCTTTACTTACTGAATCTTTTAAGACTGAAGCATGATTGGATAATAAGTGAGAAGTTTTGAATTCATCTCCCATTCTCTTCTGCCAAAGAACAGAATTCTCTATTGTATTCAGTTCTCTAATGTATTCAGTAACTTTAGGTTTTTGTCCCTAAATTGTAAGCTTTCCCTATGCCAAGCTGGATAAATGAATCATCTAAATGATTTTGTGAATCTGGAAACCTTTTAACAGCATGAAACTCTACAGTCTTTCATTCACCTATTTGGTTTATGAGAACAGAGACATCAGTATTCCCTGAAGCATCAGGCTGCCTGATGCTTTGTTTGCCTTTCTCAAAACTTTGCCCCCACTGGAACTTTGCCTGTTATATTAGTCAATAATATTCCTTTAATTTTAGTGACATCTTACATGTTGGGTTTTTATTGTGTCACAGTTTGGTGGCCTGGGATTTCTAGGGTGTCTGGCATGACATATCCCACACAGAGTTGTCCCTTTAACAAAAGATGACGAGAAGTTCAAGTATCGGTAAGTAGATCTACCTATGGGTAGACAGGGATAGCATTTCCTATGTGCAAGGGTACTGGCTCAAGGTAGAATCCTAATGTACTGGGATTACAGATGAGGTGAGCTGAAAGCAGCAAAAAATAGGGATTTGCCACTGACAAATACACTAAAATAATATCAGAAACTGTGGATTCCTGTTAAAAGTTCTTGTTGTGGTTCAGTGATTAGTCAAATGACAATCAGTCTGTTATTTCTTTTATCTCAAGAAGAGTCCAGAGATTCACAAATCATTTATTGTCAAACAGATTAAAATGACTGACCATGAGACAAGTCCAAGCATTAAAAACCAAACCAAAACCCTAAGCCTGCCACTCATGTTTAATAACTAATAAAAAGCAGTATACAGCTCCTATGTTAAAAGAGCAAGGTGAAGGCAACTGACTTCAGAAGCTGAAAGTATGTGTATCCATGGAATTTAATCAATGATTTTAACTGTCGAATGTGAGTTTAGTGATGGAGTGTAAGGTTTGTAGATCCCCGACCCCCTTTTAAAAACACAGACTCTGAACCAACCATTTTTAAAAACAGTATCGTAGGTAAAAACTAATGTTAATATTCATGCTCAGCATTATGGAATCAAAATAAAAACTACATCATGAAAAAGAAACCTCACCTAAACCAAAGATTAGATTTGAACACAGTTAGATAAACTACATGTCTGATGAGTTATTTTCTAAAACCTAAGAATTTATCTGACATTTTAAAGTAGATGATAGTTATTTCATATAAAACAATGTTGATTATGAAACCACAACACATGGAACTTCTTTTAGTTGTCAAAATATCCCAGAGCACGTTACATGTCCTGTGGAAATGTGTGATGCAAAACAGTAGTTCCACAATAAAACTAATATCTGTTTGGTGCTATGGTTTCGCTAATTAGCATTGCTGTCATTAGATATCTGTCAAACATAGGATGGACCAATAAAACCTAATTAGCTCTTAAAAATCATTTACATGACACATTTAATCTTGTGCTTGTCACATTTAAATTTGTTTAAACCTTAATAATATTCAAGATCATGCACTTGTTTTAAAGGCAATATGTGTTTGAGCCATAATGCATTGCTGATATTAAAATATTCACTATGGTTCAGACAATTTTTTTTCTTTATTTATCTAGGTGATTCGTTTATCTTTCCTATAAGATTTATGATGCAGCTTTACCCAAGCCAGTGGAATCCATAACCTAATAATTTGGTTTGCACTTCTTATATTGTTAATTCAGCCCTATCCCTGATCATTAAGCTTCTACAATTTTGATATAGACCATGAATCTAGCTGAAAATAAGCATTTAACTTAACAGAAATATTTAATTTGTATTTCACATAAAACATATATACTAGCTTCAATGCACTCAAAGATTCTAATATATCTGGGAAACAACTTACTGGAGTTTCTTAGCTTCCTTTTAAGTATTTTGCTAAAGGTCTGCAAGAGATATAGAGCTACTTTATCTGTCAATACCAAAACATAATAATTTCCCGTGATAAAAAGAAATGCCATCATTTAACCTTTGCATCTTTGAGTGCACATTCTGAAGAGTGGCAGCATGTTTGCTATTTTAAGATACCCTACCAGTCCATTTTAGGCACTGGTAATTTAAGAAATACGTCTTATTAAGAAGCAATAGAAAGGTATACCAAAACCAGAACAGTGGTTGCCATCAAATATTTACATTGAAGTTTTATGCATAAAGAGGATGTAAGACTTCCTATAGGAGGGCAATTAAGCAACTAATTTTTAAAGTTTCTTAATGCTTTTGTCAAACAAAGACAGCTACTGAAAACAAGGGCCTTCACAAAACTTCATGTAGGAAATTAATAATGAGTTATTGCAGATCTATCTAACTCGGTATCTGACACAGGAATCAGGATAGCGGATCTTCGGAGGCTTAGATAGATTCCAGAATAATTTCTGCACATAACATCACTGAGAAGTCCAAAAGCATTTGAGAATCTGATCTGCTTCAGAAAGGCAAGGTTTGAGCATACTGACAAATGCCACATTGCAAAAGGTGTTTACGTGAAACACGATCACACTCCTAACGCTTGTCCTGGTAAAAAGAAGCAGTGAGATGAGGCAATTGTCCTGTGCAAAACCTTGGTGAATCTAAACATCAAAGGTTACATACCCAGTCTCCTGAATCTTGAAAGAGTTTCATTACTACAGCCTACCGTCTGGGCAGGATCATTAATCAGGGCTGTTGCATTTCTCACTGTGTAGTCAATAATGAAGAAACAAAGAATAAGTCAATGATTAATCGTGTTTTAGATATTGAGATACTTAAATATCTCACCTAGAAAGAGAAGGAAATCTTCTGTTTCCAATTTCCATTTTTAAAAAAGAAAAAATAAAAGACACACACTTTACATAAGGAATCTGATCTACACAGCTTGGATAAGCCTGTACTAACTGAGCAATTATCCATGTCCGGAATCAAAATGTAGCCAATATATTTTTCTTATATTATATATGGGGGGTTAAAAATAAGAGTAATAGTCTCCAAGTGGATCAGCTTTAATATGTACACTGTAATAACCTTATATGTTAGTGCTAATAACAGGAAATAGTGTTAATACACTCTGGATTTACCAGAGGCAGGTCCTGCCAAACCAACCTGATCGCCTTCTATGACAAAGTGACTCGGCTGCTGGATGAAGGAAAGGCTGTGGATGTGGTCTTTCTGGACTTCAGTAAAGCCTTTGACAGAGTTTCTCACAGCATTCTGCTACGGAAACTGTCAGCCTCTGGCCTGGACAGATGCACACTCTCCTGGGTAGAAAACTGGCTGGATGGCAGGGCCCAGAGAGTGGTGGTAAATGGTGTTAAGTCCAGCTGGAGGCCAGTGACAAGTGGTGTTCCCCAGGGCTCAGTGCTAGGTCCAGTCCTGTTAAATGTCTTCATCAATGACCTGGATGAGGGCATTGAGAGTACCCTTAGCAAGTTTGCAGATGACACAAAGCTGTGTGCAAGTGTCGATCTGCTGGAGGGTAGGGAGGCTTTGCAGGGGGACCTGGACAGGCTGGACCGCTGGGCAGTGTCCAACGGCATGAGGTTTAACACGGCCAAATGCTGGGTCCTGCACTTGGGGCACAACAACCCTATGCAGAGCTACAGACTGGGAGAAGCCTGGCTGGAAAACTGCCAGGAGGAGAGGGACCTGGGGGTGTTGGTCGACAGCCGACTGAACATGAGCCAGCAGTGTGCCCAGGGGGCCAAGAAGGCCAATGGCATCCTGGCTTGTATCAGAAATGGTGTGACCTGCAGGTCCAGGGAGGTGATTCTCCCTCTGTATTCAGCACTGGTGAGGCCACTCCTTGAATATTGTGTCCAGTTCTGGGCCCCTTACCACAAGAAGGATGTTGAGGCTCTGGAGCAAGTCCAGAGAAGAGCGACGAGGCTGGTGAAGGGGCTGGAGAACAGACCCTATGAGGAGCAGCTGAGAGAGCTGGGGTTGTTTAGCCTGGAGAAGAGGAGGCTGAGAGACCTCATTACTCTCTACAAGTACCTGAAAGGTGGTTGTGGAGAGGAGGGAGCTGGCCTCTTCTCCCAAGTGACAGGGGACAGGACAAGAGGGAATGGCCTCAAGCTCCACCAGGGGAGATTTAGGTTGGAGATTAGGAGGAGGTTTTTCACGCAGAGGGTCATTGGGCATTGGAATAGGCTGCCCAGGGAGGTGGTTGAGTCATCTTCCCTGGAGGTGTTTAAGGCATGGGTGGATGAGGTCTTGAGGGACTTGGTTTAGTGTTAGATAGGAATGGTTGGACTAGAAGATCCGATGGGTCCCTTCCAACCTGGTTGTTCTGTGATTCTGTGATTCTGTAAAAATGTCTAATTTCCTGCTTTCTTAGACAGGTCCTAAATAAATACACAGTTGCAAGAATGTCAAGTTCCAAACAATAAATATCATTAGAATCTTGGGGGAAACTGTGCAAACAGAAATGAATTCTAGGCAAATACTTTTGTTTATCCACCAGATTAACACACCTTCTGTCACCTGTCACATAAAGCCATGAAAAGACATAAGTGGCTATCTTAAAGGGGACCCTTTTCTCCTTTTCTGATTAGGTTATATTGTTGTACATCATTCTGGATGAAGATGCCTACAGGAAGGAAGTCAATTAATATTTATGTTCTACACAGGGGTACGTACATAAATATTTGAGTATATATATTGACAAAGGATGGTGAGTAGAATTACATGAACTGAAATCAATTGATAGAGGTTTTTGCCTTAATGAAATTACTTGATGTATCCTATTTCAAGATCTTTAAGGAAAGAGAAATAATGTGAAATTCAAAGATAGGCAAGGAGCATCTACTCACAGAAAATGACAGTATGCATGCTATAAGAGCTCCTGCAATAAGCTATGAATACAGATTCAAAAAGAAAATTGAGAAAAAATATCAATCTCAGCATGCTATTATTGTTTATTATAATAAATCTTTTAAAATAAGATAGATAAGGCAACAGTTGAAATACTTTTTTTCTTCTTCAATTAAGAATGGTTTTAAATACAGTCTGTACTAAATCTAGAGACACTTCTCCAGTTTGTTTTTAAGATTGTTAAATAGACTGTTTAAAAGTCTGATTAAAATACAAAATAAAGAGATTGGAAAGTTTATATTATGTCACATGCCACCAAATCTTCTTTTAGTAAGGAACAGGCTAACAATTCTAAAATTTTTCATAAATGTTTCTGAGCTTAAATCCATTCACACGTGTCCATGCGTCTTCTGCCAGTTACAACTTTGTATAATTAGTATAAAAAGCCGTAATTCTGCTAGAGTATGAAAAGCTATAGTCTGTTGGTCCCAAATGTGTTCATTTCTTGCTACTGATGATGAAGGTTTCACCAAGAGAAATGTGATGGTGAAAGCAACCACAAAGGTACCACATGACTTGTGTTTACAGTTACTGTAGCTGCTCCAAGGAGAACAAAGTTTTATTCTGTTTGTGTGGTGCAATGACTAACAGGCCAAAGAAGTGTTCCAGAAATAAAACAAATTGGAGAAAAAAAGCAGAATCTCAGTAAAAAAAAAAAAAAAAAAAGAGAACAGGTAGTGACAAATAAGCAAAAGAAGCAAACAAGTGTATACAATTTCTTTCGACCCAGACTAATCATAGAACTGTATGAGTTCCTCACCTTATATCAAATAAATCAGGCTTTTAGTACAGTACATCTATAAATTGGTTTGCTGCAGATTTTATAAATTATATATTCTTTCTCAATTATTACTTATAAATCAAGTAGCAGAAACCTAATCAGAAGAGTTGTGATGATGACATGTTATATTGTCATCTATGCCTTCTTGAACAGAGGGCTGGAAATGCTAAACAGTATTAAACACGCTAGTGCAGAACTGCTGTTTTGAAAGTCATATGAACATTGCATCTTACATTTATCTTTTCTGTGCAGACCAGCAGCATGGCGACATGCTGCATATGGGACAAAGGAAAAGCATAGTAAATCATAGAATCATAGAACAACCAGGTTGGAAGGGACCCATCAGATCTTCTAGTCCAACCATTCCTATCAAACACTAAACCAAGTCCCTCAAGACCTCATCCACCCGTGCCTTAAACACCTCCAGGGAAGGTGACTCAACCACCTCCCTCGGCAGCCTATTCCAATGCCCAATGACCCTTTCTGTGAAAAACTTCCTCCTAATCTCCAGCCTAAATCTCCCCTGGTGGAGCTTGAGGCCATTCCCTCTTGTCCTGTCCCCTGTCACTTGGGAGAAGAGGCCAGCTCCCTCCTCTCTACAACCTCCCTTCAGGTAGTTGTAGAGAGCAATGAGGTCTCCTCTCAGCCTCCTCTTCTCCAGGCTAAACAACCCCAGCTCTCTCAGCCGCTCCTCATAGGTTCTGTTCTCCAGCCCCTTCACCAGCCTCAGGGCCCTATTCCCACGTTTAGGCCTGTAAAATTGACACAAAACAAAATAGCACGAGCATTAGAATACACCATGTTTCTTAGACAATTCCATCATAATTTGTCATTCATTACGAGATATTCATTTGTCTAAAAGGAATTAAAGCTTAATTGCTGCATAAACTGAATAACTTAGAAATGCAAATTAGGATAGCAGGCAAGAAGCTGTCTTCATTAATTTCTTTCTTACCACCATCTGTTTAATTAAAAAAAAGAGATTTACTGAATGACAGCTTGCTAAGTATATAAACGTTTTCCTTAATTGAAAATGTCTTTTGCAATTGAAGTCAGCATCTGACAAAAATTGTTTGAGCTTTTGCAAAAACATTTAATCTAAACAAATTGTAGTATTTGTAAATTGACATTTAAAAACATTGCCAACATATGCAATGGAATTCAAGAAATGACATCTGCACTTTTTCATGTGAAATCATAATTTTAGAAAAAAATGAGTGCTTTGGAGAAGTAATGGTTATTATAGTTGATTTGCCTTTTCTCACGATAAATATATGTGATTTATTATCTTTATTATAGATTATTTTGAAAACTTTATAAAATCCACACTCAAAATATGAGTACCTCCGACAAAAAAGAATCATCTTAAGAAGGAAAGTGCTTTGAAATATGGACAATGCGATGAGGTCATTGTATTCAGTAACTAAGGTAGTTTTTCAAGTAGAATCTTTTTATAATAAAGCAGATGGTTCACATAAAGATACAACCTTACATATCTGGGGCATATCAGACTCCTTTTATTTACTCGGGGGGAAAAAAACTCTACTATAGTAATGTACTTTTTAAAGTTCTATGAATATTGTATCTTAAATTTACTTCATTTAAACCAACTCAAAACTGTGTACTTGAGAGACAGATCTCTAAAGAAATAATTTGCATGCCTGCAAGCCCACTAAGTTTCAACTAAGGTTTAAGCTAACAGCACCATACTTCCTAAGAGATCAGGAAACTATTTAGCTAGCATAGAAATCCTGGAGAAATCAAGAAGGGCAATGCTATATTACTGTACTACAAACTCATCAATTATTCACCTTATTTGTTTACACAATTAATTATGTTACTTTGCTAAAACTTAATTTCTACTTGGCTTCTATTTTCTCTTATTACATTTAAGAGAAACTTTATATTATGGCCTCTGCATCAGTACACATGTGTTTACATAGTGCAGCAAAATGCCTTTCTGCATTGAAGGTGACAGTGGTTACAGTCATAAGCAGTGATAAAGATGACAACACTTCAGTGTTTTGCACTGAAAAAAATGCCCAGGAATTCACTTTCCATCGTGCTACTACGTGCTGCATCCTTTTTGGAGGACATTACTGGGGTAACAGCGAGCTATATATCGCCTTTCTGATAATTTATTACTTCACTAAAAAAAACAAACACACAAGCAAACACAAGGTCAGGGCTGTATCCCTGCCCCCAAAATAAAACAAATTAACTGACCAGTCTCACTGGGTAACAGCCTAAGAACACAAAATTAGGGTTGGACTGCCAGGGTCAGTCACAGGTGCTGGCAATCCCCTTGCCTGTAGACTCTCTATACTCAACGAAATGATCTTTAGATTCTCTACCTGTTGTAAAAAACATCATCTGACACTTGCAGGCTCTTCCTAACATATCAAAATATGCATTATGATTCTCACTGGAATTCATTGGTACCACACCTTAAATCCCAGAGCTGTAGGTGGGCTGTATCTGTCAGAGAGACAAACTTTCGTGGTGACTCAGTTGCACGTTGCTATTGTGGGCAGATCCATAGTTTTCTCAAACAAGCAAATTCCTTATGAACCAAATAAATTCTGCAAGACATTTTAATTTTCTTATGATCTGAAGCCCTTCTAAAACATGAGTGTGGAAATCTTTATGAACATGTTCTCACGGAATCACAGTTCGACCACAGCAAATATTTAGCAGGTAACACAAAACAAACACTTATGTAGTAAGGTGAAAAACAGTGGAGAAAATCAGCGAATAATCTCACTGAACAGCATTTGGGGAAAGAACTCATAGCTTTCCCTGGTTCTATGTGAGTGACACTGAGCACCTGATACCTATTTGGAAAGCTAAGATTCGCCACCTCATCACAGTGGCATATTAAAGATAAGTAAGTAAGGATGATGAAAGACTTTGGTGCAATACTTATATAATAAAAATTACTTTAATAGAAAGAGATAATGGCATATATGAAAGTATAGCTTAAAAAATATAAACCAGAAATGCTGGTTTGTTTTTAAAAGAGACACTACTAATTTGCAATGGAAGATTAAAACTCAACAGCTGTTATAAATCTATTATACCACAGTATGCGATAGTACTAGAGCTGCATTAAATATTTGTAAATAACCCATGGAACACAATATGCCTTTGCAGAGGAACATATTTTAAATCATCAACATTTGTTTGTTCAGTATACCAACTACTAGGTAGCATTGTTTGCATTTTTAATTCCTCCAGTATCAGCTGGTACAATGAATACATTCATGGGCCATGACACGAAATCATCAGCTATCTCAGTAGTTTAAGAGGCTATGTAAACATAAGAGTTTTGCCTTGGATAACTTCCCAAGTATCCCCCCAAGTTGCTACTTCTGTGCAGGATATGTGACGATATGCACCTTTAAAAACAACCAACCAACAAAGAAAACTAAACCATAAGATACCATTTCCTATCAGCATTGTCTTATCAAAGTTGCACACTTGCAAATTAACTCTTCTAAACACTGGGAGTACTATGTTTACATTTTTACACATCAAAGGATCATTTGACTAGACATTTTTCATCCTTTCTCTAGATGGCAATATTGCATTACATTCCAGCGCATAAGTAATGTTAAAATAAACTAGGCACAAAGAAAGAAACTGTATCAGTGCGTTGAAAAAAAAAGTTAAGGTACAATTTCATTAAAAATTAACTTTAAGGTCTTGTATTTCCACAAATTCTCTTACTAAGAAACCATGCCCGCGTTCTTTGACTGTATAGTGCAATTCTGCTTTTTTATCCCCCTGAAATTTATAGCAACGGTACCTTTACTAGCTCCCATTGAGAAGGATTGTCAATTCCTATTTCTATAGACATGATAACTAAAGGAAACAGAAGTCTAACTGTTATTCAAAATCTTGAGCACAGTTTCTTCATGACCCCTGTTTATGTGGTGGCGTTGTTTGGGATCGTTACCATGTGACCTTTCTAACCCATGTACCTTGCTGATTTTTTTGCTACCCTCAATCATAAATCACATTAAATTAATTCTCTTGATATTTAGCTTAAAAATATGTATGTTTGCACTCCTTTCTGTATCTCTACAGCAAGAAATAAGCCAAGCAGGAAATAGAAGATGAGGCAGAGAATGACTTAATGTCTAAAGGGAAGGACAATTGTTTGAAGAAGAAGAAAGTTACAGTGATATGACCTACTTCTCAGGTATGCTCTAAACATTAACTGGACCGGGAAACAGTGTTTTGCAGAATCAAACTCTATAACTCCGTTAAGGGTTATAAAGCAGGTATGCGTTTATTCGCCGGTGGGTGCGAGGGGGTAATCCAACTAACTCGCACACCGGACAGTCTAACAAGCAGATAGTTATAGTGTGAAGACATGCCTATTCATAAGCACCTATTACATATTCATGACCGTCCCCACTCCTTATTATAATTAGATTCAAGAAGCTTCTTCTATACTTGCGCAGGTGTGATGTTGTGGTCTGAAGTCACCTTCATCTTCCTCATGAACTGTCCCCTGAATTCAAACTGCGCAGACCCAGTCTCATCCTGGTCAAGCTGCAGTTGTTTTCTGCATTCCAGCTTCTCTCTTATCAACATCCAGGGTCTTCAAGGCCTTTGCCAGAAGACAGTGAGTATTTCAGTAAGCTAAGCTGTCTAAGTTTACCTAACATTTCTGAAGTTTTTCTAACGAACATTTATGCCCGCACATCAATTCGCCCCTGTCTTTTAAACTTAGGCAAATTCGTTTGCCTCACACATGATCTACTTATGAAAGGGGAACTGCACAGTATTTTGCTTGAAAAATACCTTTCAATGCATTCTCATGAGCACTAGACATAGAGGTCGAAATTGTTAGTCGTTGTAGCATTCTCCAATTCCAAACAAACAACACAGTAGAGAAAACAAAGCTAACTAAAACTAACATCAAAAGGATAACAATGGGGTGACCAAGCTTATTTAGAATGCCAGTCGCAGTGGGGGACCATCCAAATAGCATGTCCCACTAATGATGGTTTGCATTTTCCTTTGCCCTTTTCAGGACCCTGTTTATTTCCTCCATGTCATGGTGGACTGTTTTCAGGGTCTCTCTCCCACTTTCTTGGACTTCATCTGAGATCTTGATCAAATTCCAGTCCTGATGTCTCATTAATTGTTTTACCAATATAAGATTCATTCCAATAGGTATAGGTGATAATTTGTGATACACAGTGTAATTAGACTTTATCAGTTGGTAAGATGCGACTGGTGCCAAGTAAGAAAAGTCACACCCGACAATCTTAACAAAATTACAAATGAAAAAATTAGAATGATTCTTGTTATCTAGAATTGTCTCATGTATTATTATAGAAATGCAAGCAGTTCTTAAACATATACAACCTAGGCCAATATATATATGAGTACGGTCTTCTGATTAGTGTCCGGATGGATCTCAAAGTGACAGATGAGTCACTGGAACTCCAAAATGGTGTATTATCTCTTGTATTAATGTTCTGGTTACCTCTGAGCCTTGGCTGTTCTGGTAGGGAATGCCTCTGGTCAACCTGAAAAGGTATCGGTTAGTACTCACAAATATCAATACCCCCCTTTTCTTGGAAGTTCTAAAATAATCAATTTGCCATTGTCGTCCAGGCCCACTACCTTTCCCCATTTGGGCCATTTCCAGCGTGGGGGTATTTTTGGGATTAGTCTGGAGGCAAATATCACACTGCTGAGTCACTTGTCTCACAGCAATGTATACATTTCTTGCAACAATTTTAAACATTTGCTAACATGAATTGCATATACAGTTGAGAACAACTACACCATATAACGATGTCCATCTGAATATGTTCAACAAATGTAGCAAAACGCATGGTGTGTTCAGTTTGATTGCAAGATAATACATAAAACTAGGAGCAGTGAAATGTTCGAGAGTTAAGTCATCAGATATTTTGAGGATTTTATTCACTATTGTCATGAATAAATTTTCCTATTCTCATACAAAAATGAGATTTGTCTGTGAGTACAACAGATGCATGCCCTTTCAGAATACATCAGCTTTTGTGACTTATTCCTTGTAAATAAATTGAATATTGGATATTCATGGTTTGTGATAGTAATAAATTCTTAAACTTGAATTATACACTGGACATACAAGCAATTTTAGCACTCTGAGCATAAACTTCTCTTGCTTTTAAGTGCTGCTCACTCATAAAATGTCAAATCATAGCATTTCTTTATAAAAAAAGATCTTAGTTATTGTTCTTTGAAGCTGATTTTATATAAATGTTTCAGCAAAGTGGTTGACAAAATTTCAACATATGATTACCAAGAGTGGGTTTTAGTAAAAGAGGGGCATAGAAAAAGGCATTGGGGAACATCAGTTGGGCAAAGGAGATGGAAAGATTTTGCTTTTCTTGGAAGAAAGGCTAAAGGACAGAAGGTAATTATAATACTTATGAGTGCTGGCGCATCAAATAACCCAAGTAACCGAAATGTTACAAGGATCAGGTACCACACAGTGCAGTGACGTGGCATCAGCAATACTTCTGTTAGCAATTTTTTTGTCCTTCTGCTAAAGCAGCATATATTAGAAGTGTGTTTCACAAAGTGTCAAGATTATGAGGACTACTTCAAATACCCATTGAACATATTATTTCAGCAAAGTTATGAAATAAACTTCATATTGAAATGTTTGACTGCTCAAATAAGACAATAAAAGACAGCTTTTGGTTTACAATCTTCAAATCTGAAGATGTTCCTTTCATCAATAGTGCTCAACAGTGTAGAAATATACAGAGCAACTCAAACTTTAAAAAGAATTCCAGTGACTTTCCTGAAGCAAGTCTTACGAATACTTTTAAGCTGTGCCTCACTCTCATCCAACAGTGCTCTGAACACCGAATGCTTCCAGGTATGGGGTTTCCATGACTTCTCTGGACAACCTGTCCCACAACCTCACCAAGTTCAGAGTAAAAAAAATCTTCCTAAAATCTACTCTAAATTTCCCCTCTTTCAGCTTAAATAATTTCCCTTGAGCACCTCCACAGCTTTCCTGTAGGCCCCCCTTAAATACTGAAAGGCATTCCCAGAGCCTTCTCCTCTCCAAAACATTATCCCCAAGACCTTTTAAAAGAGATTGCCTAAATTTGATTCAATGAATCTGAGAATATCATGTCATAAATGATGTATTTTTGTACCTATTAAGCAACAAAGCAATAATATGGTATAGTGGCCTCATCTAGGAAGCGCTGATGACATTTTAACTTACAGCAGTAAATAACTTGGGTATGCTTCCTGAAGTGCTGACATATCATCCCTATAGGCACAACTATTAATGCCTTTAGATTTATTTTATTACATTTTATTTATTCTAACTTTTAAGAAGCCATTTCCTTACCAGATAGCAGCTGGTTTCACATTTTTCATGTAATCTAGTAGCAAATAAGTACTATGTCTCCCCATCCATGATTTCTCTTCAGTGGAAGCACAAATATGTTATTTCCAGCTACAAGAATTAACTAGTTCAAGCTGTACTTTTACCACCTAAGTTGCCTAGTTCAATTCCTGATCTGTCACTAAAGATATCAGCTATTGCCCCAAGGCAAAATAAAACCTTTAGCAGAAAAGAAGAGCTTGCTTAATGTTAATACCATTAATATGTCAGTTCAACCTTAGAAAGGTTTTCTGCGTGATCCAAGCATGTGATGAGCCTCTCATATCCTCATAATAGTAGATTATACTAAGGGACAGTGCAGTCTTTCAAACAAAGTATTCTTTCTTTTCTGCCAAAGAAGTTTTCCTTTTAACTACTCTATATTTTAGTTATGTTTATTGTAACTGGCTGCAAGTTGCCACTACTTAAGCTATCCTGATGACTTAATTTCATTTATCACTATAAAAGTGAAATTTGGGAAGAAAGAATAAACATCCTGGTTTGTATCATTTACAGTTAGGAAGAACTAAGAGTTATAGAAAAAAAAATTCCTAGTTCTGTTAGATATGAGAGCATTCTTCTGCCCCTCTCGTTAAAAAATCCAACCAAATAGAGCTAATGAACTTCACTGGGAGTTGGGTTTTAATTTTGGATTAAAACTAATGTTGAAAAACCTCTCTAACTAATTGGAATGCTACTTCCTCAGTTGAACAAAAGTGTACCAAACATCACTTGCATCAAGTGACTTCGCAGTTTTCCAGCTCTAAAAGTATTTTGAGGGCTAATCAAATATGTTCTTGGGATATTTTGCAAAATGGAAAGTAAACACTCACTGCTAAACCTGTATATCTTTGTGTGCGTATATAGACATATATATAAAATTTTAAAGGCGCTTTAAGGCTTCAATTTCAGCTAGATTTATCCACAAGATCTCAGGCACTATGTCCCTCTGGCTTGTTGTACTAAAAATTCCATAAGAACATTAAATAAATTAAATACTGTCTCTGCAGCTAAAGTACATGTGTTCGTGACATTTTGTACACAGTCTATCTGCTCTGGAGAGGAACATACAGAATCATTATCAGAACCATGACTTGTTGCCTCAACATAAGTTCCAAGCAATGAAATGTTCATTTGATAGTGAGAGACATATGACCGACACTTAATAGTGTTATGGAAAACAAATTTTGACTGATTTATTCCTTTTCTGATTGGCATAGATTTTCCAAATGCCAGCTGTGCAAGTTATATTTTACTAATACTTTCCATTATGCATCTGAAAATAAAATAAATTGTGCACAGCAATGTTTCAATACTGGATGAACCCAATCACATCCTTTAGAGAACATACTTTCTGGATAGTTTAGATGATTGTCGCCAGACATGTAGGCATAAAAATTTAATACCTGCAGCACTTGTTTCTCCATAGAAAGAAAAAAAAATCAGGATCTGCTGTAGTTAAATATGGGATACAGTTATAATAATATAGCCACTATACCATCACTTTAAATGGCATTATTGATATTCAGCATGATTTCCTATGTATGATGGCTCAAGTCAATTATAGCGACAGATAGCATCCTACTGGCTTATCTGATTACCTCTGACCTTTTAACAGCTGCGGAAAGTCAAAACAGCCTGAAAGAAGAATTCATGCATATATGACACAAAGCTGGAAATTCATATCTGAGCCACAGCCAAGAACACATTGAATGTCAGCAGATTTCTGACAAAGCCTATAGCAAATAATTTCTTGGATGGTTTGGCACCACAACAACCTGTCATTTATTGTAGCTGAGTAGTGACAGGAGACATAAACTCGATTAATTTTATATCAATACATGATACAAAAGTCATTATAACACATAGTTCATTTTAAAAATTTGGAATCCACTACCCAAAGTGATGATTTATTTTGATTATTATTGCTTTTATCAGAAGCTTGGTTAGATGATTTAAAGCTGCATGGGCTTCACAAGGGAACAAAAAAAAATCAATATTAAGTGCAATTGTGTATGTTCAAAAATAAAGCACAATTTTTGAACAACAGATTACTAACTAACTATTTGGAGAAGTCTTTCACTGCTCAATTGTCCTTGCTCACCTCTCAGAGAAAACTAGTAAGTGTTGGTCTGGTAACTATTTAAAAGCTTACCTTTGTGTTGCAAAAAAAAAAAATCCCCATAGCCACCCAACCCAAATCCTGTAACTTATAGGATTTTAACAGAAGTAAAAAGGTAGAAATAGAATGAAATAAAATGTGTTTTATTTCTTGTTACCAATGTAATAGTCTCTTCAGTATCTTAGCACTCAGAAGTAGCAGCAGTATGTTTACGTGTATATTTAAAACAGACCCTACCTTTACACCATAGCATTATATGACAAAATCAGAGAATCCAGTCATTTCCTAAGGTAAGGAAGCTTTACAGCCCAATGCATCCCCATTATCAATGCTCCCAGTCATTATTCTGCAAAAGCCATCCAAAAGGAAGCTGCACCTCATTCTAATAATAAGCTGACATTAATTTAAATTATCTTCATAGCATTTGATTTATTTTCATAGAATTCTTCTTCAAACTGGTAATATTGGCTAGAAACTGTTTTAAATACTCTCTACAAAGACCCTCTAAACTCACCACCAGTAATAGAAGGATAGAACAGCATTTCCACAGTTCCATAATTATGACAAAATCTCAGCTATACTTGAGCAAATACCACAATTGCCCTTGTCTTTATCTGGGCCACAGTTTCAACATTAGAAATCAGTGCTAAGTTACCTCTATTGGGAGTAAACTGAGAAAACAAATGGTACAATACAGCTACATTTACTGACAGATAAACTTTAAAGAAAAACAAACAAATAAAAAGAGTCAAAGTTTAAAATTTACAAACAACTACATTTGTAATATCTGGCTAACTGGGAACAAAAAAGAGAAAATTAAAATATCAAAAGATTTTGGAAGGAGAATGTGTGGTTTTGTCTGCACAGGTACTATTACAGAAGAAATTTAATGCACACAGTTGCAAAGGTCAGACTAAGAGAGCGGAAGCCTTTTGTGGCCTGTCAACACTTTTGGCAAACTTAATTAACCCAAAAAATAGAGAAGTTTCATAGAATCATAGAACAACCAGGTTGGAAGAGAGCCACCGGATCGAGTCCAACCGTTCCTATCAAACACTAAACATGCCCCTCAGCACCTTGTCCATCCATGCCTTAAGCACCTCCAGGGAAGGTGAATCAACATGTTATTTCTGTTCAGAAAAGTAAGTAAAAAGTGAACAGAATGGCTTGGCAGCTGCACAATAATCCCCTCCAATATGTCAAACAGCCCATACTGGTACAAGATGTTCCACCCAGCATCACCAGATAATAATATTGCTGCAATCAATGGAATGCTCTCAATTTACTTGAGTTGTTTCTACTACAGAGGAATTAGAACCAATGTTTCAAGTGAAAATGTGAAATATTCATGTATTATACCTAAAAACAATAACTGAGAGGGATGTGTCAGAACCTATTATTGTGTTCCGTCAACAAGCAACATAAGAACTAGCTGATTCTGAGACCCAATGCAGTCATGTCTGCAAGGGTGCAACGACCTCTCCTCTGAAATATGCTGAAAGAAAGCACTGCTATTTGTAAAGCTCTGTATACATGCCATACAATCTATTACAACAAAAAAGTCAATTACTGTGCAATCCAAACCTTGCTTTTGAGTATTATCTGCATGCAGAATAAAGTCAGTAGCTGCAAGGGCGTGCTGCTTCCTTGAACAGTGAAGAAAATAAGGATGGTTTGATCAATACCATGACAATTTAAGTTTTGCTATCCTACTAGTCAACTCAGTTGACACTCATCATGCAGGAGGGTAATCAGAGGAGAAAAGACCAGTTAATGGCTTCTGAGGAAACCAATCCTATTGCATATTCTAAGAGGTGCTTTACAAAAGATATGTTGCTGTATAGGTTGGCTATCAGATATCCTGTACAGCATAGTTTTTATGTTCAAGTTTATCTTAGAGCTTTCATTTAAAACCCTGAAGTTTTCAAGATCAAAGAACCTTTCCCACTTCATTCCGTATATGCTAACCCTCTCCTCAAGTAAACAACCAACGACTGGGTGTCTTACCAGTCTTTTATAGAACTGGAAGGTGGAGAGAGGAAAGAGAAGATGACAGTGGTATCATGGTACAGCTGACTGCTTCTATACTTTCCATAAGATGAAGCCAACTGACAGGGTCTGATGACTAACGTGCCAGAGAGGGGGATCCTTTATATTTGCCGTGGTGCGGTGCACTTTGTACCAGTCAAACCCCAAATGCTTTCACCCCAGTTCAGAAGCCAAACTGGCATATTAGATACCCTCTATGAAAAATTTGGGATCTAGTTATGTTTTTGATGACAGCTGAAGCAAGGAGTTGAGCTTGTAAGTTTTGGACTGTAATGCTAATACATGACAGTTTAATTTTTACGTCAAATGCTGAGGTGTTCAAAATAGAGGATAAATTCTAAAACATATCTAAGGTAGAAGACATAAAATGGGTCCCAAAGTACCTAAACTAACCTCATCTTCTTTCAAGCACTGGTCTCAGCTGCCAATAAACTCTCTAAGCTTCCACAGAAGATACCTTCTCTTGTGCTTTCAATCCAGAAACTACAAGCCAATTGATACTTTGTGAAAAAATTATTGTTAAGGTTGTTTTTCAAACTCAGATGCTGATACTTTACAGTAAGAGGACTTTATTTAATGCTCAATTAGATTTTAATTGCTTGGTGACACTATTCATAATCATCAAACTAGTTAATGCTTATTAATAGCCATTTCTGGTAGAGTGTAGCACCACAGATCTCTATGTGAATTTGAGAAGACAAAAATAAATTTTATACGCTTTCCAGCTAAATAATTACATTAAACACACCTCCCATGCTTTAATGCTCAGATGACTTTCAGATATTGATATTTTAAACCAAATAAAGTACACGTAATATAGTGCAGAGATTAGGGCAGAAACATCTCACAGAACTTGAAGTCATTGACACAGCATTAGTGGGGCTGCATGCAGCCTCATCATAGTTACTGCTATCTCAAAACAAAGATATAAGCCACCAGATACACAAGATTTCAGTTCCCTTACAGAAAGGCAGAGATGAGTGTTCAGATACTAGGCTATTTCTTTTTCAACCAGACCCTTCTGAGGTTTTTTTAATTAGATATGTGGTTTCTGAAACGATTCATTGCATCATAAATGAAGGTTTGATCTTCAGAGAGAGAGACAGTTATTCTATCATACCTTTTTCCCATACTCATCCCTATCCTAATACAAGCATAGGGAAATCTAAGGAATAGGTGTCATAAAAACTGATAGCAGGGAAAAAATACTGAAAGTTACAATACAAATGCTATAGATCATACAAGCAATTACTACCTCACAGGAATTTCTTGATGTTATCAGACACTTACAACATCCCCATCGTAAATTAACAAAGATATTCTCTGACAGCCAGATATTTTAATGCTTGCATCAGTAGCCTTTCCTCCTATGTTTCTCCTATGGCAAACCCAAATCCTCCAAAGTAACTTCTTCCCTCCCTGCCCTCTGGACATCAGGTTTTCAGAGCAGCTGTTTCTAATTGGTAGTCTGATGCTGACTGGGGGAAGTAATTAAGCCCTTCATAATTCCCTCTTGACCTGCTGCCTTGCAGGTCATGCATTTCCCACTATGGAGATCAGGCATTACTAGAAAACCAGATTATAGTGTGTGAATATTTGAAATATGGATTTAGTATGTGGATGTAATCTACACAGAAATTTCAAGGTATTGCTGTGTAGAACAAGATTTTAATTCTAGGCAATAAGAGTGGGTTGTTTTGGGTTGGTCTTTTTTCACTTTTTCATTTTGGTCTGGGGGACTGAATTGATGACCTTCCTGTCTTGTACTATCAGAACCTCGGAGAAAGTTGATTGTGGCTCTGAGCAATTCAGTTCCTCTAGCAGCCTATAAATTTATAACAGATAGGTATGAGAGGAGGTCATGAATTGCTCTCTGGAGAGAAAACATAGAACTCAACAGAGCAGCAAGAGAAAAGCCTAGGGAAAGTCTTTCTCTGTCACCAGTTTTTCAGGTTTGCACAAAACATCAGCTGCTCTATTTGTCAGGAGAAGGGGGTGGGGTTTTTTTTTCCCCATTCCAGTTTCACCACCCAGATGAGTAACTAGTCTAATATTTAGTTACCAGGAAACTGTGCTTTCCTCTGACCCTACACCATTCAGTAAGAGTTACTATAGAGACCACTGTGTGCGGTTGCCTTAAGTGACCCAGGCTTTCTTATTCTGATAACTTACACAGCATCATCCATATTAAAATTAGCACATGCGGGTTTCCAGGTGCAGATCAAGAGGACTAGAACAATGCAGGGGAAGGGAGTAGAAGCTAGGTGGCCATAAAAGAATCTGTTTGGCAGTTAAAAGGGAAAAGTCCATGCCTCTGCCCATAGCACATACGTGCTTTAATGCATAGTTACCATTGATACGGGGCTAGGTGAATTAACCATTGATGAACAGGATAAACACTGTTTAGCAGCTCAAGATAAACACAAAGAAAGGACTAACACTTAAGGGTAAACAGAACAGTAATAATTTAGCCGAAGCAATTGACACTTAAAGAATACACAGAATGACAGTTGTTTAGCTAAAGCAATATATTTCTATAAGCCTTTATGTAGGAAGGGAGGTCTGTTGCTAGATTTCTTATAAGCAGGACAAGTCATTTGGACCTGTGATAAGAGTGAAAACAACACTGATAAGGATGGCAAGGATCCGGAGAACACGGATGCAGATTGAAGCTAAAGGAAGTTAAGACAACTGACTCCATCCCTGAAAAAACCCTGCACAGACACAAAACAGGAAGAAGACTCTTCTCAAACTCATTATAATAAGAAGCAGGGAAAGGTGTATAGGTATTTTTGGGACTATGTAACAGTTTACTGTATAACGCCAAGACAAGTTGCCACAATGGGTATGCATGTTGTTTTGGAGAAATAATTCTCCCGTGCGCCTCAGCGCTGAATAAACATACCTACTTTATAAATTTATTAGTTATAGAGTCTTGATTCCGCATGTCAGCTTTGGCGAGCCAGGCAGGAGACCTTTCTGCCGGCTGTGGAACCGACTGTGGAGCGGACATCCTTGGCGCGCCCCGAGCTTATTCCTCGGAGGAGCTTCTCTCCTAGCTGTTCACTACGGAGCAGAAAAAGATCACCTGTAGCAGTGGACAAATGGTATGTTTAACAAAGGTTAAGGAGTTCGGGAAGGTTGGAAAGTTTGGGAAGGTCAGTAAGTCTTTGGGGATGCCTACGCGTGGCTGGGGCTGCTGGTAAAGTGTGCAGAGACGTCTGGCATACAGCATAGTTCCTCATACTGGAAGGAGAGTACCCGGGGTTTGCTGACCAATAGGGTGGCCACTAGCAATCTTGGTGGTAGATCGAGCAAACCTGAGCTTGTTGCTGCATCCCAATTGGGAGCCAGGATGGACCTGCTAATGACTGTGAGAAGCGGGAGAAGGGTAAGCACAACCTCTTAGCTACCTAGCTAATATTTGCAGCTGCTGGAGGGATCCTAAATGGAGTGATATTTGTGTGCTTGATTTTGTGATAGCCTGAGAATTCTGTGTTAAATGCACTCTGTGTGTGTTGAGATGTAGTATTGCTGTGAGGGGCACAGCCTTGCTTGTGTGTTTGGTGCCAGACATGGGGCGGGGGGGGGGGAAAAACCACAACAACAAAAAAAACACAAACCAGCCCCTCTAAAAATGGGAAAAAGCCCAAGCCTGTGGCTGTTGGTAGCCCTTTCCCCTTTTGGTCTGCAGGAGTTAAGTGTTAAAAGCTTTCAGCAAGTGTTTGCCTGAGATAAGGATTGGGGACTGGTATAGAGAGAAGGAGGGTTACAGTTCTGTAGTTGATGTGTGGAGAAAAAAGGGTTAAAGAGACAGTATTGGCATTGGTGCAGTAAAAAGGACAATTTGAAAATGTGAAATAGTAAAGTTTATCTGCAGAAAGTTATACTCGGTGACGTTTAGGAGGAAGATTGGGAGCGAGTCTTAAAACAGTGTAAGAGGAGATTTGAGCAGAAGCTAAGAAAGAGAGCAATAAAGAGTAAGAAACACCTTAAGGAGTCAGAAATGGGTAATAATCAGAATAAAGAAATTTTGAAGAGCCCCCTTGGTTGCATACTGATGCATTGAAGGGATATTGCTGGAACTGGGGGCACAGAGAATAAGAAGACTTATTAAATATTGTAGAAATATGAAGTGGTGATTTGTAAATGGTGAGGTGGAATGTGAACTACAATGTATTAGAAACAAGATTAACAACTAAAATACTGATAACGACCCTTATGGTCTTGTCAGATAGAGTTGCTGAGATTGACCGCTCAGATATGTCCACACCTTAATGGCTCTGGGTGGGTTTGATCTCATCTCCCTCTGGATATGCAGTGAGGTTCCAGGAAAGAAGTGTGCTTGTCATTTCAGGAAAAATATGGATATGGAAATCATTTTGTGTATATAGAGTTCTGAAATCACCAATTGGCAGAAGCACTCTGAGGACAAATCCCAAGTCTTCTCCAGCATTGAAGAAAGTGTACCTGCCTTAATGGTTAAATTAAACTGTTAAGTCTAAGGTTTTTTTGTTTCAGATTTGGTGACCCAGATGGGACCCTCTCTGCCTGGCTGCAGGATTCATTGAGAACAGGACTCTCTTGGGTACCCCCGGGGTGTTCTCCGGAGAGACTCTTCTTCTCAACTGGATCTCTGCAGGGGTAGACAAGGACCATCAGACAAAAAGGTAAATTTCTTTTTTTCTTCTTTCTTTATTCCAGTTTGAGGACCAGTCCGTTTGGTTTGGTTCCTCATAAGTCGTTACTGTATAAGGCAGGGTGAGCGTATGCTGGACTGTTAGCGACTTATAGGCATGCATTGAAGTTGTTTGGATCTTAATTGTAAAAAGAGAATATTCAGTTTCTGTGAGGAGTCTTGGTTGTAAGAGGAGAATATTCAGTTTCTGTGAGGAGTCTTGGTTGTAAAAGCAAATATTGGATTTCTCTGTGGACACCTTGATAGTAACTGAATATCTACATGAATATCTGGTTTATATTAACCAAAGAAACTGGAGTAAAGTGGAAGCTTGAGTGAATATTTGGTTTCTATGTGCCAATTTGATTTGTTTAAGTTAACGTTGTTGTGGTGTGTGTGTTATTTTTGTAATGATGCTGTGATGTTAAAGCCAAACCCAATTATCAATGCCAATTGGATTATTAAGCAGGGATGATTTTAATAAACAATGCTGGGGCACACATGGGTTAGTCCACCTAATGTGTCCCACTAATGAGTCCCCCATTGGCTGCATGACTTTTGTACTGGTTAAACATGCATGTTTGTGTGGGTTTCAGGAAATGCTGGTTAAGCAGTTATATGTTGCATGTCCATTGCTTTCCAGGATGCATATCACAGTTTCTTTGTGTCTTCTGTTTGCCTCTGTTGGTCTTTATCTTATCTCACTCCTTCTTGTGGCTTCAGGCCTGTCTTGTGTTCCTGCTGTGGGAAACCCTTAACATGATTTATTCCCTCATTCAGTGAAACGGGGTATTTGTACAAAATTGTATTGGTTTTGTTGTAGAAATAATGGTGAGGTTTGTCCAGATTGTATATGAATGACTGGTGGGTGTTTATCACATCCTGATGTAATGCATGTGGTGTAACAAAAACTGTGGGTAACATATGGTTGGGATTTGAGTTGTCCTGAATGTAAGAACTGGGACAACAAGAAAAGATCCACCCATACAGTGCAAGTGATTTGCGGCTGGGAGACAGAATACAGAACGCATGAGATGGGAGGCTGGCAGAGTGGCTGCGCTTTAAAGAAAAGCCAGCTGGGATATATTTTAGATCATTAAGATCTTAGATCATAAGGGGACCGAATGGTGGACAAACAGAAAAACCCTGACAAAAACTTTTGGTAATCAGTGGTGGCTGGTGTATAGGCTTGATTATGGGAAAAGTGGCCATAACTCCTTGTTGTAATTAATGTTGTTCTTGAGGTGTAAGGAGAATTGGGTGAAGTAATGTGTGCAGATCTGTTTTTCAGTTTGCAAAATCACCCGGAGTGGCAAGAGAATGGGGTCCGGAATTAAGAAATAATCGATGTGCATACTGTAGAGGAATCAGGACCAGGTGTTGTAGCTGAGCTTGAATGTCAGGGCCCTGGGGAAGTTACCCTAGAGGATCCACTGCTTAAAATACAGCTGGAGAATACAGGTAAAGAGGTTATATTTTGATAGATACAGAAGCCTCTGTGTAAACTAGCAACTGATTCCTGCAGATAAAAATAAAATATTGTGATTGTAATAGAAGCTACTAGCCAAACTGAAAATGCATTCTCTATGCAGTCTGCTAAATATGAATTGGGGAAACAAGTAGGTATGTATGATATTTGTCAGGAGACTCTAGACCATTATTGAAAGGAGATCTATTAAAGCAGTTACAGACAGAAATAATATTTGGAGAAGGAGGTACAAAAGTTAAAGTGAGAGATCATCAACTAATCAAAGTATCGAGCTTGCTTTAAAACAGGTGGAAAAAACACCGGTAACAGCAGAGATTTTGGAACAGGTTTATCCAGGCATGTTGGTTTCTGAGATATCTGGAAGGCCAGAAATGTGAAGCATGCGAAGGTAAATTTGGCCCCTGTGTCAGGTAATACCCTCTGCGATTAGAAGATTGCAAGGGGATAAAAATGATTATTGACAATTTTTTTACAATAAGGGTTATTAAAAGAATGTAAAGCAGAATATAATGCTCCAATATTTCCTGTAAAGAAACTAGATAAAAGCTATAGGTTAGTGCAAGATTTAAGGGCCATAAATAAAATTGTAGGAAGAACTACATCCAGTGGTGGCAAATCCCTGTACCTTGCCAGCCAGTTAAAAGATCAGTTGTGGTTTACAGTACTGGATTGAAAGGATGCCTTCTTCTGCTTGATATTGGCTGAAGAAAACAAAAAGGTGATTTGCCTTTGAATGGGAAAACCCTGAAATTGGTAGAAAAACACAACTAATCTGAACAGTATTGCCTCAAGGTATTAAGAACAGCTGAATTATTTTTGGGAACCAGCTGGCTCAAGACCTGGAAACATGGGACTGGAACCCTGCTGCAGTATGTGACCTCCTGATAGTTACACAAACAGAGGAGGACTGTGGGCAACGGACCATAAGTCTATTGAACTTTTGGACTGAGCGGGTATCAGGTCTTTCAGCAAAAGGCCCAGCTTATGCAGCGATGACTGACTTACCTTGGATTTGAGATCTCCACAGGACAAAGATAGCCCAAAAGGAAACTATTTGCTGCACGCTCATGCCAGGAATGGTAAAGGAGCTCAGAACCTTTCTGGGAATGACAGGTTGGTGTTGTTTATGGATATATAACTATGGACACTTAGTGAAACCATTGTATGAACTATTGAAAGAATATCCAATGGGATCATCAAAATTGGCTTGGACTCAGGAGGCAAGAAGGGCATTTGAACAATTAAAGAAGGAATTGATGAAGGCCCCAGCTTTAGGCCTTCCCGACCTTTCAAAACTATTCTGTTTATTTTCTCACAAAAGACAGGGAATGGCCCTAGGGGTGCTGACACAGCAGCTAGGCCCCTGTAAAAGGACTATAGCCTACTTCTCCAAACAATTGGATGATGTAAGCAAGTGATGGCCTGGATGCCTACAGGCAGTTGCAGCTGTAGTTCTGAATATACAAGAAGCCTGAAAATTCACTATGGGCTGAAAAATGACTGTCATGGTGTCACACACAGTCTCAGCAGTGTTGGAGCAGAAAGGAGGTCACTGGCTTTCCCCCTCTAGATTTTTGAAGTATCAAGCCATATTGGTAGAGCAAGATGACGTGAATATAATCACCACTAACACTGTAAATCCAGCATCTTCCCTTAGTGGAGCTGCTTCAGAACCAGCGATACATGACTGCCTGAAGACGATGGAGACAGTATGCTCCAGCCGCCTGGATCTAAAGGAAAGACCTCTCATGGATGCGGAAGTTTCCTGGTACACTGATGGAAGCAGCTTCTTGAAGGAAGGACATCACAAGGCTGGATATGCAGTGACTACCACCAGAGAAGTGATCGAGGCGAGACCATTACCCCAGGAACATCAGCCCAGAAAGCTGAAATAATCACCTTAAGTCAAGCACTGGAATTAGCAAAAGGAAGGAAGATAAATATATGGACAGATTCAAAATACATCTTTGGAGTGGTGCATGCTCACAGTGCTATATGGAAAGAGCGAGGACTCCTTACTGCCCAAGGAAAACACATTAAACATGCAGCAGAAATCCTAAAGCTGCTGGAAGCTGTAAATCTCCCAGAAGAAGTGGCTATCACACACTACAAAGGTCATCAGAGAGGTAATACTGGCCGTATAATTAGTAACAAATTGGTGGGAGATTTTGAGGCCAGGATGGCCGCAGAAGAAGGCAGAAGTAACATCTGCTTTGATTCCAGACGGTAAACTTGAAATCCCTGATTCTGATTTAAAATTGGAGAAATATTCAAGGGAAGATAGAAACTTGATTATGAATATAGCAGGAAGAGAAGTAGATAATGGGTGACTTTATGTTCGGGTGGACAAATAATAATAATGCCATCAGGAGTGCTATGGAAATTGGTCTTTAGGGAGTTACAAATAAAACAACAAAAACCCAAAGAAAACCAAAACAAACCCTTTGGGGCACAGATATTCTGTATAAATAACAGGAATGCCAATAGATCGCTCTGAACTCCCAATAAAAGGAGGCGGGGGGGGGGGGGGGGGGGGGGGGTGGAATGGACGGACACTGGTATTCATTAGCATTAACAGATACTTTCTCAGGTTGGCCAGAAACTTTTCCTTGCAGGACAAATAAAGCAGAAGTCACAAGAGTATTGTTGAATAAAATTATACCTCCTTCTGGAGTGCCTGCAGTAATATAGTCAGGTAGAGGTACACATTTGTGCTGAAGTGGTAAAAAGATTAGTGACATTTTAAGAATTGATTGGCAGTTACATTCTCCATACTGATCACAGGCTAGAGGCCAGGTGGAGAAAATGAATCATCAGATTGTTGCTGCTAAAACAGCAATCAGTTAAAATTTGTCAAGAAGCCAATCTATTGGCATCAAGCACTTCCTTTGGCCTTGCTTAGGTTTTGAACAAAGGCAAGGTCCAAGGAAAGCATTAGCCCTGTATACCAATTGCAGTATACAGGAGAAGATCTCACAGAATGAGGTGAGAATTTGTCTAATCAGCTAACAAAACCAGCTGAACTAGCTTGAGAAACAAAAACCCAACAAAAGCAAAACAACAAAAAAAACAACCAACCAAACAACAAACAAAATAAAAAAAACCAAGCTGCATGGCCTAGAGGCTTAAGATCAACCTGTACATCCTTTTACACCTGGGGATGAGTTTTCTGTTAAAGATTTTACAGGAAAACCACTGGGAGAACAGTGGAATGGACCCTAGGAAGTATTGTTAACAGTCTTCGCAGCAATCAAGATGAAAGAACTTGGACCAAGTGAAGATATCACCTACAAGCCAGTGGACAACAGAACACTTAACACCTTTAAAAATCAAGGCTAACTAAAGTGAACTATAAAGATGAAAAAATTGTCAATATTATTGTTAATGTGTCCATTAAGAGAAGCCTTATTTTCCCATAGATTGGATGCCTCTATAAACACTTGGGAAAAACTTGCTTGTATAACATACAGTAGTATGGCCTTTTGTTTAAATGCCATTTTTTCAGTACAACATATATTTATTCCATTTATTTGGGGAATCCCCACAAACATTCAAACCTTTGGAAACTATACGTGGTTGTCAAAACTGTCATATAAATCTGAAACTACACTGGCTTCCTTTTAACACCAGCAGTAGCCGTGCCCATGAATTATAATATTTTGAAGAGATTTATTTGTAAGTGTGCAAGGAATCTCAATTATACCCCGAGCCTTGGAGGCCTCAAATCTTGAAAATAGAAAACTTCAGCATCAGTTTTAGAAAATAAAGATACCATGAAGGATGCTCTGATTTTGAGGGCATGAGTTGCTCCAATTTGACCAATCAGTCTCAGACTGTAGGAACTTCCATAAAAAATTAGTATGGCCCATGCCATGCAAGAGAGACTCCATGCAAGAGTGGGAGTGTATAGATATTTCTTAGTTAAATTTCTAGCTCCCAAACTTGCCCTGGTTGAAACAATCTTTTCTCAGTGTTATAGCATTGGGACTATCAGTTTTGTTAACTCGTATAGTGTTTCAATGTGTATTTTGATGTTGTCAGTGAACAGTAGAAAGTTATTAGACATGAAAAAGAATGTCAGATCAGATATGCAGTAGAATCAGGAAAATATTTTAAGAGAACTTTACACAATGTGAGAATTGATGGGGTTTTGCTGCAGCTCCTTTGTGTGCTTTTGTGATATGTATCTGTCGTGATATGTATCTGTCCGGAGACAGATCTATCTGTCCAGAGATGTCGTTCTTTTGAGAAACATTGAACCATTCTCTGCCTAAACCCAATATGCAAATCCTAGCTCGAAGGAAGGAGGTGATTGTAACAGGAATTTCGCTCGTTTAACCAGGCAGACACGAACTCATCAAGAGGAGACAATGACACAAATGACTGTGATAATGTGTGGTCTCAAAATCCGAATGAATCCACATGTACAACCACTATAAAACTCATGTATCCAGTTTTTGCAGTATGCCTTTTTTAGAAGGGCATCCGATTCAGCGCTGAATTGTAAAATAAAATATTATTATCTTTGCTTCGAAGACTTTGTCCTTTTTCATATTTTAGCAGTGAACGTTTCTCACGCACAATAAGACCTCTTGTGACTCTTTTGCAAAAGAATTTGCAAAGGCCTTGAAAAAGGGGGGGATTCAAATTGTGGTTTGTAAATGGTGGGATAGAACATCAACTGTAATGTGTTAGAAACAAGATTCATAAGATAACTACAATGACCCTTATCTTCTTGTCCCCAGAATCGTTGAGATTGGCCACTCAGATATGGCCACACCTTTAGGACTCTGAGCTGATCTGATTTCATTCCCCCAGATATGCAATGAGGTTCCGGATATGCAATGAGGTTCCGGGAACAAGTATAATTGTCATTTCAGGGAAAGGTATGAATTTGAAAGCAATTCTGTGTATAAATTTTCCGTGAAATCACTGCTCGGCAGAAGCACTCTGAGGACAAATCCCGAGTCTTCTCCAGCACTGAATAAAGTGTACCTGCCTTGATGGTTAAATTAAACTGTTAAGCGTAAGTTTCTTCATTTTGAACACCAAAACCAAGAAATGCGATTTGATAAAAAGCAGTTGTACAAATATTTCACTCATACCAAGAGATCATTCATTAGACTTCACATATACTCCCAAGTGAGTTATAAAAGCATAAGAATTTTGCTTTTGCCAATTAAATTTGTAAAATTTTGCTAAATGAAACTAATGATTCAGAAATATACATCAATGAGAATTCATGTCCATAAAAGTGATCTTTAAGGGGAAAAAAGACTTTACAATCCTCAGATTTTAGGAATTTTTACCACTTTTAATCAAAGAAAAGCACTGAAATAATATTTGTTTTTAAAGCATGTTAATGAGTCAAAATATTTCATCTATAACTTGGTGCCTGACAATTATCGAATGCAATCAAACCACTACTAAGAACTCACCACCTCTTATATTCTATGATTCTATGACTTCTTCCTTTTTAATATTTTAACAGTGAAAGAGTGTTTCTCACAATTTTAGGGCTCGTCCCGGGAGAAGTGATCCTTTCATAGAATCATAGAATCATAGAACAACCAGGTTGGAAGGGACCCACCGGATCATCTAGTCCAACCATTCTTTGTGAGACAGGACAGTGGGAGCAGAGAGGCGCGTCCTGCTGCTTTTAGCAGTCTCCGATCTGCTGTCCTGCCCTGAGAGAGGCAGCGAACCTTGTCCGGGAGGAGGACTCTCAAAGCAAAGAAGGGGAGAAGGTAATTTAATGAATTAATGGATCTGAATTGCGTGCGGCAGCCGAGTAATCCTGTGTACGGGACCCAGGTAGGAAAAGTGACTGTTAAGTGCTATCTGGGTGGCTGGGACAGCGGGACTGAAAGTGTGTGTGAGTGAGACGCAGGGTTCCTGTGAAGCGATTGTGGGGTCCTTCTAACCGTGGTGCCATATCTCTGCAAGGAGACTGGTCGGTGAAGGGACAGTGTGAAAGGGTTCCAGGTGAACGGTGTCCAGTGGGGGGAAAATGTTGTAATGGGAAACAGACTCAGTAAGAAATGTTCAAAAAGGAGAGAGGAATCTGAGGATCCCTCTTCGAGCATTCCACCCAACAGTCCTTTAGGGGTGATGCTCAGGGAATGGGGATGAGGTAGCACCCTGGGAAAGGACAAGGGACATGGCAGATTATAAAGGTATTCTTGAACTGAATTAAATTTTGGGCTAGCCAGGAGGCATCCTCCGCAGTGCTGGTATACCAGGTACCGGAACCCAGAGTATGCCTTTGAAAACTTTGAATTTGCAGTGCCGTAGGGACTCTTCAAGAATGATTCAAAGAGCATACCATTTCTTGGGCTTTGGTATCAGGGGTTAGAGTTCCCGCTGTCTTAGTTTTGGTAGGGGGTGGTTCTGGGTCCCTTCTAGTAATTGTTACAATAATTGTGTGCGATTTTGGTTTTAAACTCGGAAGGTATAATAAGAAATCGAATATTGATAACTGATTTTATCTTTGATATGCTTCGTAACTCTGTATGTGTGTGCCTGAGACATAGCACTGCTATGAAGCGATTGTGGTTTTGAACTGAAGTTGATGGGAGGAGATGAATGAAGTGAGTGTAAGTTTTCTCTTAGAATTTTTATGACTTTGTTGTTAACCTAACACCTGTTGCACAGACAGCATGTCAAGAACAGAAACTAATAAATTATGCCAAGATGAGGGAAATGATCCTTAAAAATTTTAATAGAGTGCCAGCTATTGATTTATCCAAAATTTGTTGTGCGACTATTTCTGCAGGCAATTTTATTGCTGTGTGTGTATGACTCAGGAACAATACGCACGTGCTTTGTGTGTGCGTGTGTTTTTGTGTGTGTGTTATGTGTAATAGAAAGTGTGATAAGTGGTGGAAGAGATACATGAAGAGAAGGAGAGAGGAAAGGTTTAAGTATCAGTGGTCATTGGTTGTGTGTAAAAGGTTTAAGCAACAAAGGCACATGCCTCTGATTGGTAAACTTTTAAAACTCTGATCACCTTCTTAGAACACTGAGATTTAAGGAAGCTTGTTCATTGTTCAACAGTTTACATATGTTTGAGGGGGTGGACTTTTAGGTCAAACCTAACCTGGAGAAAATATTTGAATATTTTTGGGAAAGTTGTTTTATGTGTGATCTTACAAGAAAAGGGTGGTTTTTTGTTTTTTTTTTTTTTTTCTCTTTCTCCCCCTTTTATGACAAAGTGATTTAGTAACACTCTGCATTCCAGTGTCTCTTATCAGATCAGCAACTGCTAGGCTCAGGCCAGAGAATAGGGAATGGGATTTTAACAGATACTATTGAAAGGAGCGTGCCAGAGACAATTTACTTTGAGATTGAAAGACAATGTTGTAGGTTTGAGTGGGTAAAGGAACCCATTAGGCCTGACCCACTTTACTGGCTGAAGTTTGAGTCGACAGATGATTGGATTTGTCAGGCTTTGAATATATACTTAAATAACAAAGAACCTGTAAGTCAAGAGGAGAGTGCTTGTAGTAAGGGACCTCAGAGAGGACAAAGAGAATAAATGGGAACCTCTAGACCATTTATCACCCCCATACAATCCTAGGGAAGTACCCAATAATCAAAATGGAATGGGGGGAAAATAAAGAAGAGAGCAGTTAAGAAAGTAGTGCAGGAGGGGAGGACGATCCTGCAGAACCGTCTGCCCCTTTGACAGGGGAAGTACAGAGGTCTCAGGCCACTGATTTGGATCAGACTAAAAGGGATGTTCAGAATTTCCCTTTGCCTTCCTTGAAGGAGGCATCTAGAGGAGAAATGTTTCCCTTAAGAGAAGTACCCATGCCAGAAGCCCCAGGAGGAGTGGGATTTGTGAATGTGCCCCTGACCAGTACTGAGGTCCAGGAATTTAAAAAGGAAATGAAGAGGTTATTAGAAAACCCGCTGGTACTATCAGAACAGCTTGATCAGTTTTTGGCCCTAATCTCTATACTTGGGATGAGATGCAGTTTATCCTTGGGGCCCTATTTATATCAGAAGAGAGACAAATGATATGCACAGCTGGAATCAGGATCTGGGAGCAGGAGAATCCCCCAAATGTTCAAGGAGGTGTTCCCGGGGAACAAAAATTTCCTGTAGTTAGACCTGTTTGGAACCAAAATGATATGGAGGGGAGGAATAATATGTCTGATTATAGAAGGCTGGTTATCCGAGGAATAAGAGAAGCCATCCCTAAAGGACAGAATTTTTGTGAGAATTGATGGGGTTTTGCTGCAGCTCCTTTGTGTGTTTTTGTGATATGTATCTGTCGGGAGACAGATCTGTCTGTCGGGAGATGTTGTGTAAATAATCGTCAGATGAATATTCTTTTGAGAAACTTGAACCATTCTCTGCCTAAACCCAATATGCAAATCCTGGCCCGAAGGAAGGAAGTGATTGTAACAGGAATTTCACTTGTTTAACAGGGCAGACTCGAACTCATCAAGAGGAGACAATGACACAAAGGACTGTGATATTGGGTGGTCTCAAAATCCGAATGAATCCACTATAAAACTCGTGTATCCAGTTTTTGCAGTATGCCTTTTTTAGAATGGCATCCAATTCAGCGCTGAATTGCAAAATAAAAATATTATTATCTTTGCTTCAAAGACTTTGTCCTTTTTCATATTTTAGCAGTGAAACTGTGTTTCTCACAATTTGAAAAAGCTTTTGAAAGCAACCAGCAAAAAGAGGAGCCACCTACAGAGTGGATGGAGAGGTTAAGGAAAGATATGCAGCAGTACTCAGGAAGAGACCCTGGAAGTGATGGGGGACAAGAATTGTTAAAGGTGAATTTTGTGATAAAGGCCTGGACATATATACAGAAAAAGTTGGAGAAACTGGAGGGTTGGCATTATCGGAATTTTTTAAGTGAATTATTATGGGAAGCTCAGAAGGTGTATGTCAGGAGGGATGATGAAAAGCAGAAGGCAAAAGCTAAACTGATGGTAGCGACAGTGGAGGAGGTAATGAAGAGACAACCTGAAAAGGAAAACAAAAAGGAAAGGTTACCTAATCAAGGTCAAGTGCCCCGTTACAAAACAAGGTATGGGGGTTCAGGGGCACACCGGGTTGAAGAGAAGCCCCTCCTGACTGGACAGTAGGCTCCAGGCAGTGTTGTTATTGTGGGAGGGAAGGACATTTTAAGAGGAAGTGCCCAGCACAACAAAGAGAAAATAGAGCATTCCAAATGATGGAGCAGGAGGATCATTTTCGAGACTAGGGGTGTCAGGGGCTCTATTTTCTGGCATCTAACCATCATATTGAGCCCTTGATAAATTTAAAATTAGGACCCCATGAAGAAGAATATGTATTTTTAGTAGATTCAGGAGCAGAGAAGACGAGTTTTATAAAGATTCCACAATGATGTAAAACAGGCGGAATAAAAGGGGAAGGATTTCCTGTTCCCGTTGTAGCAGTGTAATAGATCTTAAAGATGCCTTTTGGACTTGTCATTTGGCATTAGAAAGCCAAAACCTATTTGCTTCTGAATGGGAGGATCCCATGACAAGGAGAAAGCAACAGTTTCACTGGACTACTCTGCCCAAAAGATTCACTGAATCCCCCAACCTCTTTGAACAAGTTTTGGAGCATGTCTTTGAGGAGTAGATAAGAGAGGTTTTTGGTTTGCTGGGGTACTGCAGACTATGGACTGAAAATTTTAGTGAACGTGTTATGTGAATGTTGAAAATGGGATTGCCTATGGTGTCTTAGCCCAGATATGGGGGTTGGGGGGTGGATAATACAACCAGTGGCCTACCTGTACCTTTGGAGGGGCACTAATTGTGTCTACCCCTTGTGTAGTCAGGACGATTTTGAGCCAAAAGTCTGGTAGGCGGCTCACTGACTCTAGAATTTTGAAATATGAAGCCATCCTAATGGAGAAAGGTGATTTGATTTTGACTACAGATAAAAGTCTCAACCCCTCTCAGTATCTATATGGAGATCAGACTAAAGTACGAGAGGATTTCAGAGAGAAACCTTTACCTGAAAGAGAGAGAGTCTTTATAGATGGGTCATCACGATGCAATGATAGATGGCATACAGAATAGTGTAATAGAAAAAGGGAGACAGCCCATACATGTGAACTATATGCCCTTAAAGGAGCCCTGGAATTATTGGGAGGGGAAAATGGAACAATATGGACTCCAGATATGCCTTTGGAGTTGTCCATACCATTGGGAAAACATGGAAAGAATGGGAATTGGCTACCTCCAGGGGAAAGGAACTAGCGTATGAACAGTTTATATTGGAGGTACTTGAAGTCCTAAGTAAGCCAGAAGATATTGCAATAGTACATGTAACTGGACATCTAAAGGGGAATACTTTAGAAGACAGAGGTAATAGGCTAACTGATGAGCAGGCAAAAGAAGCAACACTCGAAGGAGGGGCTATTAGGATGTGAATTTTAATACCTGGTAAGGAAACGGCAGTCAAATTGCCAGTATTTGCGGAAGAAGAGAAGTCTCTCCAGAATATGGGATGTGTAAAAACCCAGGAAGGTAAGTAGATCCTGCCAGATGGGAGACAAATGTTAAACAAAGCAGTTACCGGAGAAATATTATCCAGGCTACATTCAGAAACTCGTTGGGGAGCTCAAGCTGTATGCGATCAGTTTTTAAGATGAATCAGAACTGCCCCAAAGAAAGACTTGGGCGTGTCTCCATACGAAATGCCCCTGTATGGAGTAGTAGAAAGAATAGACTCTGATAGGGGAACACCTTTTACTTCCAAGGCCCTGCAATTGATATATGCAGCCTTGGAAATATGAGCATTAGCTCTTAGATACAGAACTCCTGAAGGTACAAAGGTGGAAATAAGAGGGATCTCTTGGATCCTGGATTTCAGCCTGAATCAAATACAACCTGGAGACTGGGTCCTAGTGAAACCTGGAAGAATACTCTAGCCCCTATGTGGAAAGGACCCTTACGGGTATTTCTGACAATGGAAGCAGCTATAAGGACTAAAGAGAAGGGGTAGACTCATGCCACTAGAATGAAGGGACCCAGTGGCCCTGCCTTCCAGAGACTGGACGGTGAAATCAGGAGACGATCCTTTGAAGCTAACATTTAAGCGATAAGTCAGAATAATTCAAGAACGATCGAAATTGGTTGGCAAAATCTGTAAGGACATTTACCTGTGTTGTTGTTTCTCATTGTAAGACATACAATAACGGACTAGGTAAACTGAATTAACCACAACAGAGGCTGGTGGTACTGTGGAGTGTGTTGGAAGTGACAGTCCTGTGAAAATCTAAAAGGTGATTTCAGGTGTCACTAAGCCAAGGGCAAGACTGGGTTAGCCTCTATATTTGCCGCCAAGAAGAATCTAAAACTCCGCTGTTGGCTGCAATCCAATAGGCGTTGACTGACGGAGATATATGCTATACCAGACCTTGGCTTGCAATGGCTGCCTGGACTCTCCTACTTTGGGTTGTGCTCACTTCCAGTTGTAGCCCAGAATCTCCAAAGGAATGTTCTAAATGTTACCAATGTCTACATATTAGAGGGGCTTCCAATCTTAATTACCACACTCACATAAATAGGTATTGCTATGACTCGTGAAGTTTAACCACTTGTAACTTGGGCAAAATACAATTGTGGGTAAGAAGAAACTTGGGAAAAGGAGGAATAAGGCTGGGGATAGGGTGACCTGAGGGATAAGAATGGATGTGTTTCACCAAGGAAGGACATTGGGACATATAAAATTGCACATGTCCCAGTGCAGAAATGGAAGTCTATGTTAGATTCTGGATGGTGGGATTATCTCTTAGAGGTAGCTTGGTGGAAGAAAGTAGATTTCTTTTTATGTTTATTTGCTGGGTTACTCTTTTTACCATGCTGTGTACTGTGTTTTATAAGACTGATACAAATCCACAGATGGCAACCTCAGGCCAGAGTGAGATGGCTCAGAAAATTATGATGTTGAAGAAAAGAGATCGGAAGAAAGAAGAACAATATGAGAAATTACAAACAATATTGTGTAAATCAGAGCAAAGCTATGGGCTTCAGCAAAAAATGTAATAAGTAAAAGGGGGGAATTGTGAGAATTGGTTGATGGGTTTTGCTGCAGCTTGTTTGTATGCTTTTTGTGATGTGGATCTGTCTCATGTCGGGAGATGGTGTGTGGACAATCCAATTCAGCGCTGAATTGTAAAATAAAAATATTATTATCTTTGCTTCGAAGAATTTGTCCTTTTTAATATTTTAGCAGTGAATGAGTATTTCTCACATAAGGACGATGTCCTTGCATATACATGGAACCATGCATATTCACAGCACCAGCGAATACAGGGTAATACGGCTGATTCCCTTGTGTTCGCCAGGCAAAGCCATGTGGGATAGCAAGTAAGAAGTTGTGAGACAGATAAGTGGGAGGAGAAAAACACGGATAAAAGACACATATGTTGCAAGTAGAGTTATTCTTAATCACTATAGCTGTGGGATCTTTAGAAGTGGAAATTCACTGGGGTATCTGCTAACGAGGCAGATAAGGGTATATAAAGCCTTGCTTGTGCTTAATAGTGATTTTGCTCTGACCTCAGCCAGTCCTCAATAGCTAGCCTCAATCACTACACTTAAAGTCTTTAGATAGCTCTCAAGATAATGTAATTTGACTCATCTACAAAAGTACTCTGCTGGATGAACAAACACAGCATCTTTTTTTGGTCCTCCTGGCCAGTAGCTTTTTCTAGTGCCTTCATCTTCTGTAGCAAGAGCCTGAACAAAGCAGCATAGCAATGGCATTCGTATGGTCATTATGGGTTCCACTGAAGTCTGAAGAGTCTTGCACAGAAGTGATTAATCTTGATAGATTTACTGCAGGCAAAGAAGTTGTGGAATATAAGGCTGAATGCAGAAATAAAAGCTAAGTATGGGAATGGGGTTGAATGTGGGGAGAAATGGGACTGGGTGCAACCACCTCTCTTCCCCCTCCTTCCCTCCTCCTTGCCATAGGCTGAGTACAAGGCCTTCAACAGAAAGGAATGCATCAAGGGCACATCAGCATCTGATATGGGGGATGAGGTGTCTGGGAACAGGCACTGTCAACTCCTGCTACCAGAGCAAGGCCCTGCCAAGGACGAGAGCCTAATTATTTTCTAAGAAGATGGATTACTGATGCTGCCTTGACAACTTGGCCTACAGTGATCAAAACTTTGGGGATCTACTGACAGGCTGGATCCCATTCCCCTCCCTGGATTCAATTGGGGTAAACACTTTGTGTATGCACGCTAAATATATATCTTAACATCAAGCTAATTGTTAGCATCTCTCTCTACTCTAACCCTATCTACATGTTATCTTTACTTGTTTCTGCTTGTTATTGCTCCGCATATGTCATTGCTTGTCGTGTGACTGTTTGTGTTCAGGTGTAGTATCATAAACTAGGTTGCTCAACGTATATTCACAAATGTTGCTTTCTCCACAGTTATTAATGAACCTTATTAAGTCATGAGCTGTTATCCTTAATAAGATCACCTTATTTGCACAAGTCTCTGCAGTTTGTTATAACTGTTTAGAGGGATTTAACTTCAACCAGTTAGGCTAAATTTATTGCCTTTCCAACATGGTTGAATTTAAAGTGATTTGGAATGTGACAGGCTGGGCCTGTCAATTACCTTTGTGTCATTGCTACAATTCTGATAGACTGGGCATTGTACCCTTGCACCACTGTCAGTTTGGAAGACTCTGGCTAGCAGGCTGAGTGATGATATTTTCCACTCTTGTGATACTGTTAGGCAAAAAGAATCAGATTGATAAACTCTCCTCTTGAAGTCACTCATACATATTTTCAAATTTACCCCCTCGTGACATTAATCACATTGTCCCCCTTGACACATGACAGAAGGCCTCTCATAGGGAAGGCAAACAGCAGCTGCAAAAAGTGACAAGACTCTTTTCTGCTCCAGTGCTTTTTCCATGTGCATTTTACATGGGAGTCAGTCGTCAATAAAAGCCTCATTCTGAAGAGCACAATCTGCTTATTTCACATCCCACCTACAGGACACACTAAAGAATGGATTTTTCAAGAACAACTTGTTTAGGCAGCTTGATACAAGAAGTAGTTACTATTACAAAAAGGGGAATTTTTTTTTGTTTAAGCTAAAGCAGAGTTAGGTTTCATCTAAGCAACTGTGTTCTTTGCAAGTTAGTCAGAATGTCCATCTGATGGCATGTTTTCCTTTAAAAAACAGTGGTTTCCAGACACTGTTCATTCTTTTAAAATCAAAACATCTTGTGTGAAGTATGATGTGTTCAACAGATGTCTCTTCTTCTTTAACCACATTTGTTAGCAGCATTTTACTATCTCAAAGGCAAGGTCAAGCAGAGAGCTGGAGCCAAAGCTCCAAATTAGCAAGCATTTTGATTATTGTGAAGTTCATAACAACATTAAAATTAGTCCTTAGAAGGTAATAGAATATGTATAAGATTTCTGGGAAAAATTATACATATGAATGTAAGTGGGAAATATATTCTGTAACCAGCTTTTGTCTTGTTGAACACGATGCTTTCTAAAACTCCAAAATGACTCTTAGAGTGTTTTATTTGCTGTCATTTTCAATGTCAAGCTTATTTCAAGCAGAAAAAATCTGACGTGGAGCGAATCCAGACATTGTGGTTGTTGATCAAACGGCTCAACAAGAGATGCTATAAATCACCTTTGTCCTTGTCAGTTCACCTTATGGTAAGAAACCCATTAAGCGGCATGACTAATTTATATTAAAATGATTTGTCCTCTCTCCCTCATTTGCAATGTTTTGTCAAAAGCGAAGTAGCAGGTATATATTAAACCTCTTGAAGGTGCTTTTGCTGATGTGATGTGTATTCCACAAACACCTTTCTGTTAAAAAGTTGATGTCACTTCAGAGAGCTTCCATTTAACTTGTACAGGTAAATAAGCATTTATAGCATTTAAGTACTTCTATATCTAATTTACAAACATGCATTAAAACATGCATATAATATAAAATGAATATAAAATTCCACAAGACATGTTAGGGACTTCCCTTCTCCCTCTAAGTGTTCAAGGCCAGGTTGGATGGGGCCTTGAGCAGCCTGGTCCAGTGGGAGGTGTCCCTGAACATGGCAGGGGGGCTGGAACTGGATGATCTTTAAGGTCCCTTCCAACCCAAACCATTCTATGATTCTACGATTCCTTAATTTTGTCCATTTTTATTGCTACTAGTTACACTCCCACACTAAAACACAATACTCATGGCCAAATCTTCCTAAAGGTTCAAAAGCCTCTAAAATTTGCCATGAATTAACAAAATTTAAATCTACAAAAACTATAAAGATGATTTTTCTGACCTCCCATGCAATTCCAGTCATAACATTTTATTAAATAATTACTGCAGCATGCCTACCAATTTAAGGCTAGCATGACAGCATCAGTTTTAGAAATGCATCCTATCACAGAGAGAAGGAAAGGTGGTGTGGGGGGGCAATTTAAAAAAAAAACACAACAACCTCTATCCTTACTCTTGCATTCCTACATCTCAAGTAGAAGTCAGAACACAAACACAGCAAGTACTTTCTGGAATACATGTAGAAATAATTTCTTTAATCTGATTAGCAAAACATCATAAGAAGGGAAGAAGGTTGGGTCATGCATACCTTATAACTCTGTAAAAGGCTCAACTTTTCTCCACCTGTTCTCCACCTATCCAACTACGATGGATATAGCATATTTTTCAAGAGTTTTAAGAAGTGAAAATCCGAATATTAATTCTGCTCATTAGAGTGGGCAGATATTCCTTTAAAAGTTTTGTTTGCCCTCACTAGTGAGATTTCTGCTGCTTGCAGAACAGCTGTACTGGAACTATAAAATGAGAAGAACAAATTGAACTTTAAACAAGAATATCAATTGAATATATAGCTTAAAAATGACTAATCCAGAATGCGCACATCCCATGCTGAAAACCAACTTTACAGCTTAAGAATATACTGTATATCAGTACCAATGTAACTGGTTTGACTTTTCTTACCACAAATATAACAATGGTTTTCAAAAGCACAATTTTACACAAACTACCCGATAATCTATGATGTATTACAGTGTTAGAAATTATGTTCTATTTGAAAATGTTTTATGATTCTTGATGAATTTGTAATATTTTTGTAACACTCAGTATACCTACCTAAAAATCAATTAATAGTAATTCATTCAGTTACTACCACAATTAAAATGGGCAGCTGGGTTGGTATGATAAATCATGCTAAACCCAGAACAGCTGAATAATTTAAATAGCTACTAGCTTGGTGTGGTTATCTCCTTATGGAAGTAATATTAAAATTATTATTACATGTATTTAAGATTTTCTCCCTATTTCACTCTCAGACATAAATAAAACTTGTCTAATGGCCAAAGTGATGTTTCAAAATGAAAAAATCAATGATCTTATTGATGTGCGGGAAGAACTCTATAACTTGGGAAGAGTTAGAAAGTAGGTATATTTTGACACATCGGGTGCAAGAGGGTTAGCTCCACCTAGCTTGCACACTGAGAAACAAAACAGTCATTTATTACATTACAGCATGCATATTCATTAAGTTTCCTGGAACAGGTGTGTCTATTATAATCGATTCCTGGAATTTATTTACATAAGTTCCCTCCCTTTGATGCATGCACCCTGCCCTCTGGTGGTCTTGGGCTGGGGGCTTTTGGAGGAAGGCTCGCAGTCTTCTTCATGGTGAACTTTTCAACTCTCCTTCTCACGCATGCTCTTAGATAGCTTGGGCACATCTTCAAGGTTGCATCTGGTCCTAGCTGGTTCTTCTTCCTCTTATCATTGCACTAGTCCTTATTATCTGGCTTAAATGGCCAGGCACAGGCAACAGATGTTCATCATCAAATAGGAACAAAACATGCTTATGCTACCTTAAAACTTAAACAAACAAAGCATAGCTAAACATCTTATAATGCCCTTCTTCAATTCCCCCCTTTTCTATTACCTTGGCAAATACTTTTGCTATATGATCCATAACAAGTGGTGTCCCTCAGGGATCTGTACTGGGACGAGTGCTGTTTAATAACTTCATTGATTATATAGAAAATGAGATCAAGTGCACCCTCAGCAAATTTGTAGATGACATCAAGTTGAGTGGTGTAGTTGCCACACCGGAAGAATGGGATGTCATCCAGAGGGACCTAGACAGGCTGGAGAAGTGGGCCTGTGAGAACCTCATGAGGTTCAACAAGGGCAAGTGCAAGGTCCTACACCTGGGTCGGGGCAATTCCCAGTTTCAGTACACGATGGGGGATGATGTGATTGAGAGCTGCCCTGCAGAGAAGGACTTGGGGGTGCTGGTCAATTGGAAGCTTGACACAAGCCAGCAATGTGCACTCGCAGCCCAGAAGGCCAACCATATCCTGGGCTGCATCAAAATAAGTGTGACCAGCAGGTTGAGGAAGGTGATTCTGCCCCTCTATTCCTCTCTTGTAAGACCTCATCTGGAGTACTGTGTCCAGTTCTGTGTCCAGTTCCTCAACATAAGAAGGATATGGAACTGCTGGAATGGGTACAGAAGAGGGCTACAAAGAT
Source organism: Coccyzus lansbergi (assembly GCA_033558105.1). Taxonomy (NCBI): domain Eukaryota; kingdom Metazoa; phylum Chordata; class Aves; order Cuculiformes; family Coccyzidae; genus Coccyzus; species Coccyzus lansbergi. The sequence goes on from JAUMJK010000100.1 coordinate 1,451,067, forward strand.
GATCTGAGGGCTGGAGCACCTCCCATACGAGGACAGGCTGAGAGAGTTGGGCTTATTCAGCCCGGAGAAGGCTCCAAGGAGATCTTATAGTGACCTTCCAGTACCTGAAATGGGCCTACGAGAAAGCTGGGGAGGGACTGTTCACAAAGGCTTGTGGTGATAGGACAAGGGGGAATGGGTATAAACTGGAGAAGGGCGGATTTAGGCTTGATGTAAGGAGGAATTTCTTTACCATGAGAGTGGTGAGACACTGGAACAGGTTGCCCAGGGAAGTTGTTCAAGGAGGTGTTCAAGGCCAGGTTGAATGGGGACTTGGGCAGCCTGATCTAGTGGGATGTCCCTGCCCATGGCAAGGGGGCTGGAATTAGATCATCTTTAAGGTCCCTTCCAACCCTAACTATTCTATGATTCTATGATGTTATTTTTATCAAGAGTCCGGGCATAATACTTGCCATCTTGCAACCTTTGATATAGTTTCTGCTTCTTCCTTTTCACATAACTACTTCCAGTAGTCTTACACATACATATAAAACGTTGCAATATACAATATACCAATATTCCAAGTATAAAAATTAAGACTACTGCAATAAACAATTGTTTAAGCCGAGTGAAATTTGGTAACCAAGAGGTAAGCTTTTCCCAAAGTTCAGTAAACCAAAAAGAATATTATCCTGGGTTGCTTCGTGTAAAACCTTGGCTTGTTTCCTGATTTCATCTATATCTTTTGTCACCTTTCCCGATTAGTCAATACAAGTGCAGCAACTTGTATTTACTGAGGTACATACTCCTCCCATTTGCGCAGTTATATCTAAACCCATTCGATTTTGTAAAACCACTTTGCTCAATGACATCACTTCAGTTTGGATAGCTATGAGGGCATCTGCAGTGTGGTTAGTTGATTTCCATTTCTGCTGAGATATTTACTATTTCCTTTTCAAGTTCACTAACTCCCAACAAAGGAAAAAAACCATCTAATAAAACTATGAAATCCAGATGTTTTTTTGATGTTTCTCGGTTTGTATCCAAGGAGTTCTTAAAATTCCTTTTAGTTCTTTATGGATAGTGTTTTGTGGAGTTAGATAACCTGCTACACAAGTGCTTGTCAAGTTTTGTGGTAAAGTTTTTCTAGCGTATCCATATCCACAGAGCCACCAATATCCATAGGGTAATTTGCAGTACGATTGAGTTTGCAGGGCAAATCCTGCGCCCACAAGATCAAGCCACCCAGACTTCGATGAATTACGGTTTTTCCTTGTGCCCATGTATAATTAATGCTGGATAGTTCTCCTGGATTATTAAAAGTCCAACTGTAATCCATCTCAGTAATAATCCTAAAACCTACGTTTCCCCCTATATTGTTTTGTTCTACAAAAGGAATTTGATTTGGATTTAAAATTATCAAATTAAATCTTGGCCCTTTGCCAGACACTATTTCTTTCCCAAATTTACATTGCCCTCCCAACGGCAAGAGGCTCCTTTCGGTAACCCATGGGGGTGTAGGGGCAACGGGCTGACCGCCTCGGCCACCTATGCAGTCAGTGGGATGTGAGGTAACTCTAGAAAGCAGGTGCCTGAGGGAGGAAGGATTTACTAAGCCCAGTCTTCTCCTTTAAATAATTGTTTCTGCCTCTGCAAGCCTTCCATTTCCATATCTGAGGTGGGTTTTGTGCTATTGGTAGACGGTTCTATAAGCAAATAGATTATAGATTAAAAGTAATTCCAGTGAGGAAAATAAAGAACTTCAGGTTTCAAACATTTTAAATTAAGAAGTGTGCTAGCTGCCATTTTAGTGGCAAAAGAGACCCTATCCTGTAAGTGATAACAGATTTTATTCAGTTAAAATGTACAAAGAAAAAAGTCTCGAAGTGAAATACCACCAGTTCATATTGGACACAAGGGAATAAAATCCATATGTATTAATTCCTTTAATCCATTTTCTTATCAGACACCTCTGTGTATCTTCTTTGCAGCAATTCCATTTGTAATGCCATTGCTTTCAAACTGCAAATAAAAGACAGTGTGATTAATGGGATATCAAAAAAAGGACTCCACACCCGAATAGTAACAGCTGGTGATGAAAATTGTTTTTAGAAGCAAGGCCAGCAAAGATCTATACAGAAATCTGCAGCAAGAACCAAAGTGTTGGCATCTCTTTATAGTTACACATAATTATTGCTTCAGCAGTGGGAAGGGAGAGGATGAGGGCAGAGACAACATATAAATCTTTCCATTTTGTTGGAAGAAAGAAACAGTAAATGCATGATTTGCACACATGAAACATTTCCCCTCATTATAAATGGCAGAGCTAGCTGAAGAGTGGGGTTTTTTTTAAAAAAAAATCTGCTTTCTATATCTGGTGTGATATACCAATAATTTGACTTCTTCCTTCTCTGAAAAAATAGCCAGTCATTAAAAAACAAAAAATGAAAACCTAGGTCGTTTCAGAAAAAAGATGTGATTCCTATCCTTCCAAGACCTACCAGAAGCTGTCTTTAAACAACTATTTATAGCTGGCTCAATACCAGTAACTCCCTTCCATAAGAAAATAGCCACAAAAATGTCTGTAAAAACACATAAGTATGTACTTTTTTTGTGGTGCTGTTATAAATGACTACACTGCCAGGCCAATTCAGCAGCGAAGTATTTTATTCTCCGGGGATGGGGAGCTGGGTAATACAGCTCTGGGTGCGCGGGGAGCTCCTGCCCCACCAACACACATGCTAAACCACGCTTGCCACACCTTTTTATACATTTGTTCTCATGCATATTCATTCAGTTTCGTGAATATTACAATCACCTTCGAGAATGTTCCTTCCCCTTAGTGCACCCGGCCCCTCCCAGACCGCCCAGGGACTCTCAAGAGCTCCTCCCCGAGGCTCCGTGAATGCAAATTCCCCCACCCCCCACCCCCCCCCACCCCCCCTGCCAAATGTTAAACCATGAATTTCATCAAACGCTTAAACTTGAAGATAAACATTCACAACTTCACAATTACTGTCATTTCCTGTCATGCTGACACGAACCTCCTTAATATCCATTCTCATAGTGCAATCCCTGAACTATTGCTGGGTGTTCTATCTGCAGTTTACCTGGTTCACTAAATGCATTAATCTTACTTTATAAATTTCAGACTCATCCGCTTGATCTCTTTTTGTGGCTGAAGTTGCCCATGGATTTCCAGTGTTGCCTCCTTGACCTTGTTTTGTGGCTGTTGTTTCTTCCATAGCTTTCTTGGGCCGTATGTACTTAATGAAAGGTGTGATAATGCGATAGATGTGCGGTTCAAGGAATTTCTTGTAGATCCAGAGGAGAACTGGAATGACAATACAAGGAATGCACACCATGGCTTCCTCTTGTTCTGTGACAAACCTGTTGAGGGAAAAAAACAAAACAACTTAGGATGACAGTGTTTATATGCCATGTGAGCTAAGAAAATAGCCTTAATTAATAGGGACTGTAGTTGATATTCAAAAAGTCTTTAATAATAGATTAACAGTTAAAGTTTAAAAAAATGCTATGTGTTCCAGTGCTATAAAGTCCTCAACAAGGGAAACATTCTTGATGTTTTAGCAAAAAAAAGGAGTTTGCTTTTATCATTCCTACAGCTGGAACTTAGAAAATCAAATTCAGAAAATATCCCTACCACTGAAGAGGGGGAGTGAGCAGAGAGAAGAGGAAATCCTAGTCAGGATTTGAGAAAAGGAGAATGAGAGTTACTTCCTTCCTGCACAGGAAGAATCGCTTGATCCCACACTGTAGTATACCACAGAAAGAACTGGTCTCTCTCAATATCACACCTAACCTGAAGATCTCATCATCCAGACAACTGCACATGGACTGCAGTGCTGAATAGGATGGGTTTGGAGAGTCCACCCTGATAATGGATACAGACACCAGACAAAACAACTGCCAGGAGCCAAACATGCCTGAACAGGTGCACATTTTTGGTGGGAAGGGGCAGAATTAGTGAAATGAGCTTATTAGCAAGGCATGACCCTGAGTGTATAAAGGGATGAAGCAAGGGTGAGGACTGAAGAATATTCTCCCACCAGACTGAGCATTGGACTGTGGAGGTAGCCAGCCTTCCTTCCTTCCTTCCTTCCTTCCTTCCTTCCTTCCTTCCTTCCTTCCTTCCTTCCTTCCTTCCTTCCTTCCTTCCTTCCTTCCTTCCTTCCTTCCTTCCTTCCTTCCTTCCTTCCTTCCTTCCTTCCTTCCTTCCTTCCTTCCTTCCTTCCTTCCTTCCTTCCTTCCTTCCTTCCTTCCTTCCTTCCTTCCTTCCTTCCTTCCTTCCTTCCTTCCTTCCTTCCTTCCTTCCTTCCTTCCTTCCTTCCTTCCTTCCTTCCTTCCTTCCTTCCTTCCTTCCTTCCTTCCTTCCTTCCTTCCTTCCTTCCTTCCTTCCTTCCTTCCTTCCTTCCTTCCTTCCTTCCTTCCTTCCTTCCTTCCTTCCTTCCTTCCTTCCTTCCTTCCTTCCTTCCTTCCTTCCTTCCTTCCTTCCTTCCTTCCTTCCTTCCTTCCTTCCTTCCTTCCTTCCTTCCTTCCTTCCTTCCTTCCTTCCTTCCTTCCTTCCTTCCTTCCTTCCTTCCTTCCTTCCTTCCTTCCTTCCTTCCTTCCTTCCTTCCTTCCTTCCTTCCTTCCTTCCTTCCTTCCTTCCTTCCTTCCTTCCTTCCTTCCTTCCTTCCTTCCTTCCTTCCTTCCTTCCTTCCTTCCTTCCTTCCTTCCTTCCTTCCTTCCATGCCTCATAACCAAATAAACAGTGGCACATGACCTTATTTGAGTCTTAATTCTGTGTCTGAGTATCCGACCTAAACGTACCCATATCCTTACGGCATGTATCATTTTAATTGGCATCACAGACAGGATACTCAGAAAACAGAAAGTGCCTGCTGCTACTTTGTTGAGGCTATTTCTTTGAGGCTCTGGAGCGTTTGTGTGACTGAGATGTACCTTGGTACAAAGAGAATGCAGATTCTGAATCCACAGTTCCGTCTACCTGCGAGGGTACCAGCCAGAGAAGGATGAAGTGAGTGAATTTTCGAACGTGTTAGAACCTGATAAATATTTGGAAAGGTGTGACCTCCTGAGGGTGGATTTAGAGGAACTGTGGTGGTGTAAGGCGAGACCCCCTCAGGATGATAGTGATCCCCTATATATTGGTTAAGATGGCCACTCACAAGTCTATAGATACTCCTGATCAGGGACCCTCACTGTTCAAGGAGGTGGAACAGTTGTTTGATTTATTAAAAGAACATCAATGTCGCCCAAGTTCACCAGGCCAAGAATGGGCAAAAGCACATTGGTTCCAACCTCAGAGTGTAGTTGATCAAATTAAGGTACTGCACAAAGAAAGGGGGTTTCGGATAGGGAAAGGTAAAGGTCCCCTTTGCGAAGGGTGAGGCGCACAGATGCAGTTATCAACTCATTGCAGATGGTGGTTAAATCATTACAAGACCTACTAGGAGACCTTAAAGATCAGACTGCCTCTGAAGAGGTGGAACCGAAAAAACATCTGGGGGGGGAGGGTGTGTGGTGTGTGCGATTAGGCAAATTTATCCTCAGGAGGAACTGCAAAAGGCAAAGGAGGCTTTAGAATTAGAAAATGTTCCTCATGTATGCCCCCTAGTTAAAAGTGAATACATGTATGACCATAGCGAAGATTGGAACCCTTTGGTAATTATGAAGGAAGTTCCGTTTATGGCTGTAGAACTGGCCAAGTTCAGGAAGGATTTTGGTAGGAAGCCCTGAGAATCTGAAACTGAGTACGTGGAGGGTTCTCCTTCATGGGAGAGGGAGGAATAGCATTTTGTTATCAGAAAAGGAGGTTGAAGGGTACCAGGCCTTGGTGTATTTCCAAAGACTGGCAATCACTGGGCACCATGGTCTTTGACACAGCGTACCATGTATTGGGCAGGGGGGCTTAATCCCCTCGAGCAAGATGATCCCCTCGCTATTACCAGAGGCATGGATTGAAGGGACAAAGCAAGGGTGAGGTTTTGAGAACGTTCTCCCACCAGACTTAGCGTCAGACTGACAGGACACTGCAACAGTAGCTGAGTTCTCTCTTTTTTCTTTCCTTCCTTCTCTTTCAAATACATGCTTCAACCAAATAAACAGTGGCATGTGACCTCCTTTGAGTCTTAATTCTGCATCCAAGTATCCGAGCTAAACGTACCTGTATCTTTACAGAACGTATTACACACCCATCCCATACAATTGACCAAACTATTAGAAAATTAATCATTCCCTCTGTCCCAAAACCAGGAAGAAGCCTTCGGAAAGAGCAGCAAGCCAAAGTGCCGGAGCAGAAAGGGACAGCTAGGAGAAGTAGTTAATTAGGAGTAGTGCTGACCCTTTCAGTACTGACAAACAATAGATACACTCTGCTGCATAAGGTAGGTTTGTCCTTAGTGCTCCTCCTCTCTAGGCTGCTGACATTTGAATTTGCATATGAAGAACCAAAACAAAAATTTTCCAGGATCCTTCCAGGGAGAATGAAGAGGCAAATATGCACACTGCAGCTGGGATCAGTTTCACTTTTTTTTTTTTTTAAGCTATCCTAAAGATTTCTTTTAGCCCCATCCCCCTCCTTCCTAGATACTAAATTTTCAGCAAGATGTGGATTCATCTGCTAGCTGAAGAAGCCCAGGTTGCCCTTTTGAGGTAAAAGCAAGCAGCTCTGCAGCCACACTGCATCAAGATTCCAGACCAAAAAATAAGTCATTCTTCTGCACCACCCCCACCCCCCCCCAACCAAAGGCAAATAGTCAAATTCTAATAGTAAGCTTATTTCTTTGCGATATAAGCTTTTGTTTTTGCCCCGTACATTCGGGGCAGCAGAGTGAAGGTGCCTGACGCTGCAGATATCAGTGCGTTTAGTCTCTGTTCCCCCGTGTAGCTCGGTCGTTGCTCAGCTGCCGTTACAGGACAGAAAAACGGCTGTGCGGACAAAAGGGTTGGGGTTGTTTTCATAAAGGGTGACCTAGCCTAGAAGGGATAATTTATGTTACTCCACGCAAACACGCACCGAAACCAGAGCCCTGCGCCCCTGCATGAGCCGTTCCCAGTTCAAGCCGCCGCTCCGGCCGCAGAGAAGGGAGTAAGCGGCACAGTGGTCTAGTCCGATGACGTCTCCAGCCGGGCAGCCAGACGGGGATGGAGGAGCGGCAGGCTGCGAAGGAACTCCCGGAGCACAGCCCCAGCCCCGCACTCACCTCTGTCGAAAGCCACCCGACGCAGTTACTGGCCGGCGCACCGGAAACGGCTCCAGACTGACGCGCACCGCCGCCGATACGCCGCCAATAGTAGAAGGCGGTGTGACAAGTGGCCCATGCCCGGCCCCGCCCTCGCGGTCGGAATCGGAGTCAGGGCCCGGGACGGTCGGACGGATTCAACTGCGCTGGGTCTGGGGGTGCAGAACTACTGCTGACTTCTTCCCAGGCGAGGAAAAACACACCCGTACGTGTTCAAATGATCTTGTTTCATATATGAATAGTACTGGTATTAAGTGACCAATGTCCCCACTGGCAAAGGAGCCGGCTTTCCAATGCCATTGCTGGCTGCTGCGGCACCTGAGTGTCACCAGGCAGCACACCCATGGCTCTGAAAGTGGAGCAGAGCACTGGACACCACTTAGAACGGAAGCTTCAGACAAGCAGAGAAGCACACACAATAAATTTTAGCTTTATAAGCTTTATTTATGTACATCTGTTGTATCAGATTCACTCCCGAGCCATTAGCTTTTGCTTCTTCAGCTTCTTTTGGGATATCTGAAAAACAGAACACAGACATGAGTAAACAGCAATAATTTTACACCTTCTCAAAAACATCTTACAAAGAAGTTTACAGTCATCCTTTGAAAGAAATACCAAGAATTGTTAGAAATTTCTTCACCCATTTACAAAACATCCCACTAATCATACCCAAACATCAGGAAATGTCTTTCCAGTTACTGCACTGCTTACAGGCTGTCAACTCAACTGAAATCGTACTGAAACACAGCATATCCTAACTGGATGACCTAAGTACACCATAAGTCTTTCAACAGGGTCTGTGAGGAGCCCCTCCAGTCCTGGGAGCCCTGGGTCCATATTCACAGGCAGGGACAGAGAATGCTGTCGCCACTCCGGGGGAGGAATGGACAAACCATCCATGCAGTGTCAGCCCCTGAGAAGTACGGCTCTCAGATCTCAGCATTGTGTTTACAGTAAATATTGAGGTTGCTCAGAAAAAAAAAAAATTTCATAGGTGTTGGTTCCAAAGGTGTCCTAAGATAGTCATCACAGCAACCCCCCCGCCTAAAAACCAGTTCAGATATCTTGACAGCAACATTAAAGAGGAGTAAGGATACAACACGTGGTACCTTTTTCTTTTGAGCAACTTCTTCCTCTGGCTTGGGAACGATTTGCTCCTTCTCAGTGAGGATCATCTCAATGTGGCAGGGGGAACTCATGTAGGGGTTGATCCGGCCATGCGCTCTGTAGGTTCGCCGGCGCATTTTGGGAGCCTTGTTGACCTGGATGTGCTCAATGACCAGAGAATCCACATCAAGACCCTTGGAGGGGGGAAAGGTTAAACTTGTGATTTGTTTTTCTCTTCAAATAAATAATCTCCTCAACAGAAACATGAATAACCACCACCCCCCGCACACATCACTCCTGGCAAATAAAATAGCAGTGTCAGAGGACATTTGGTATTTGCCAAGTAAGCACCAGCTGAAGTCAGAAAAACATTGACTACTCTTCCACATGTCACAAGGAATTTAAAAGGATGCTGATGGCTCAGAGAGGGTATTATTATTACATGGTTATTCTAAAGGTGTCCCAAGATAGTGATTACTGATATCAAAGTTACCATATTAAGTAGTGAGTATATTACAAAGATACAAATTGACCAAGAGCCAGATTTTGCTTTGTTCTGTAGGTTTCAAGAAGTCTAAACCACCCTTACTCTAAGCAGTTGACAGCCATGCACACACTAACTATCTGCGAAAAATTATTTCAACTTGAAAACTGCACGCAGCCTAATTCCACTGAGTCCAGGAGCACCAACACACAACACAAATGCTTCACATTTAATAATGATGACACAGCCTACCTTGAGCTCAGCATTGCTCTCTGCATTTTTGAGCATGTGCAACAAGAACTCAGCACTTTTCTTAGGCCAGCGTCCCTGCGTCCAGCCCCACTGCTTGGCCTGGAAGAAAAGAGTTCAGTTTTTATCCTGGTACAATACAACTTGCCCTTAACACACCATTACCTTGCTATTACATCCCCTTTTATTAAGGCTGCATACAGAAGTAATTACATTTGATCAATTACTTGACACTGCGAGTAGATGCAATGCTTGCTGTACTGGAATCAAGAATAACTCTTCTCCCTCTTATTATCATCGATGACAGACTATTCTCCATACATTCTCAACATCATCTTTTCTCTCTCCTTTACCCAGCCCAAGACAAAGCACCCTTATTGGCCTCCATCACAGATCTCACCTGGGCACACCTGCCAACTCCTCCATTGTAGCGACGGAAGGGAACACATTGCTTCTTCAGGGTGACATCCTTCAGGTACTTGGTGGCCTTGCGGATGTGCATGCCTTTGATGGCCTGGGCAGTCTCACGGGTGTTCTAGCAACACAAAGCACAGGGAAGTCCCTCTTAAGAGATCTATCCAAGTTACAATGGAATAAAAAGCACTCCTCTCTTCTTCCTGGACCCTATTCTTTTTGCTATAAACTCAGTTTAAAAGAAGCCCTCACACACACACACAAATTTAAAGAACGAAGAATACTTAACACTTTTTTCTACTATCTATCTTTCTAACCCTTGCTATGGCTTTCATTACTGAATTTGTGGCTCTGGCCACATCTTTATTGTGGTTTTTTTTAATGTAATGGCTAGATCTTTCCCAGCAGCAAAATTAAAATTTCAGTATTTATACTTTTCATAGCTTCTCTTTGACCAAAAAATAATAATAAAAAAAAAAAGCAGGAGCCTGAAAGGTAAATGCTACTAAAGTGTCAATTATGGCATCTCAGAGGAACTGATGACAAAACAAGCTACAAACAGCATAATTATCTCGAAGGAAATTATAAAGGGGAGAGAAGAAAAGGCTCAGAGAGAAAAATCAAGGATAAAGTAGCAGTACTTAAGAGAGCATACTAAATGTGAAAGTCAGAGAGTAACTACAATGCTACCTGATCACAATAAAAGAGCAAAACAAAATAAGTGAAATTTCTTTTCACCTGCACTATATAACACCAAGCAGAAAAGCATCCGCTCAGCTTTAGTTTTGTGGTTAACTCAAACGTGTCCCGAACTCCCTGCACACCTAAACCTTTTCCAGAGGAACTTGTGTTCTCATGCCAAACACCCCAAGGCTCCCTTGCCATACTTCCCGACCAGCCCCATGGTCAGATGAACCCCATGTTCTTTCCAGACAACCCAAAAGGCAGAGTAAGACAAATGAAGCAAATCTCTCATCTAACACATTTCTCCTGCTAAATACACCGCAACACACTTTCCTACTCTGTTTTATTGTTTCTGTTAGACAGGAAGCTCTTTAGGACACAGCACCTTGGTTTAGTTTCTGTGGATAAAAACCCTTACAAGCTGCTAAAGCAAACACAGGCCACGACCTACACTACCATCCTGAAGTAACTACATAACAAGACAAGACAGTAAGTCACTTGGTTAAAAAAAAACAAAAACCAGAAACCAACAAAACAACCCAAAACACAGCTGAATTTGCATTCCCTGCTATGCACACCCAGCAGTACCTTGAAATGCACCCGCAGGTTGGATCCCCGGGACTTGCACGCTGCAGGGAAAAAAGACCATCTTTTGGAATTAAAACCTCAATGGCTTCAGTGAAATCCTACACGACCGTCCACGGAAAAATAACTTACATTTCGTAGGGTTCTCCGGATCCAGAGAGTAGCGCACCATTTTGAGGGCTCAACTACAAAAAAGGTATTTTTTAAAAAAAAACGTATTAAGCTTCTGATGCTGATGTGCAGAAGCAGGATTGTTTACCTTACTGCTGACAGCGAACTGAAAGAGCTGCTCAGAAGTTACGCCTTTTTTTCACAATTAAATCCAAAGGTGTCCTAAGAAAGCCATCACCGCAGCCACGGTCTCGCCTGGGGCCTGCTCCCAACCTCAACCATGAGCTACCCCATCTCCATCCCCTACCCGTCCTTCCCCGCACCAGCCCCACAGATACCGAGAGCGACTGGCGAGGTGGACCTCGCCTCCTACCTGGAGGAAGATGGGAGCGGATGGGGACAACTCCCTGGCCGCCACGGCCACCTTACCTCAGGGCGGCGGCGGGGAAGAGGAAGAGCGGGGCATGCCGGGAGAGCTGCCCACTCTCGCGAAAGCCGGGGCGGGACTTCGGCCAGGGGCCGTAGCGAAGGTACCGCACTAAGCATGGAATGAAGGGTGCTACAATACATCCCCGCGTGTGAGCCGGAGATGTGGAAATAAATCGTGTTTGTGCACCAGCCAGCGCCCTCCTGTCTTTGTGCGGGCGTGTGGGACCTGTGGCAGGGCTCCCCGAGGCCTAACCCCACAAAACAGCGGCGGGCCCACCACCCTGAGGGAGCTTCCCTCAGGGGTCTGAAAAAGGGGTCTTCCCTGCGCAGCACCCTGAGGGAGTGCTTCAGCGTGCTGCACAGGGAAGACCCTTGTTTCAGTCAGGAAAGACTGACGCTGGAGCCAAGACATAGTTTTATTACCTGCCGTCTGAAGGCCAGTGTTGCTTGCAGACCAGCCATCAGTTGAGCCTAGACCAAGGAGCATGGCCGAGGGCTACAGCTATATGCCAGCTGAGGATGAGGGGAGAGGGGAGCCCATCACTCTACAGAGGGATCCCAGGGGTGAGACCAGAGATTCCTTGCAACTGGTATTTATTGCACCATTATAAAAAAAAAAAAAGAAATCAAAGGCTTACTTACCATCTCAGAACAGTGGTAACGCGAAGGAGGATCAGCACCACCAAAATAGCCTTTCAAAGCCACGTATTACTACAGAAAAATAACCAGACAAGAAAAAGCATCCCCTCTGGGATCTCATGACTTTGAGGAAACAATAAATATGTGAAAAGAGATCTCAGTGATCATAGAATAATAGAATCACCAGGTCGGAAGAGACCCATCGGATCATCGAGTCCAACCATTCCTATCAAACACTAAACCATGTCCCTCAGGACCTCATCCACACATGCCTTAAACACCTCCAGGGAAGGTGAATCAACCACCTCCCTGGGCAGCCTATTCCAATGCCCAATGACCCTTTCTGTGAAAAACCTCCTCCTAATCTCCAGCCTCAATCTCCCCTGGTGTAGCTTGAGGCCATTCCCTCTTGTCCTGTCCCCTGTCACTTGGGAGAAGAGGCTATCACCCTCCTCTCCACAACCTCCTTTCAGGTAGTTGTAGAGAGCAATGAGGTCTCCCCTCAGCCTCCTCTTCTCCAGGCTAAACAACCCCAGCTCTTTCAGCCGCTCCTCATAGGGCTTGTTCTGCAGCCCCTTCACCAGCTTTGTTACTCTTCTCTGAACTCGCTCCAGAGCCTCAACATCCTTCTTGTGGTGAGGGGACCAGAACTGCACACAGGATTCAAGGAGCGGTCTCACCAGTGCCAAGTCCAGAGGGAGAATAACCTCCCTGGACCTGCTGGTCACACCATTTCTGATACAAGCCAGGATGCCATTGGCCTTCTTGGCCACCTGGGCACACTGCTGGCTCATGTTCAGTTGGCTGTTGACCAACACCCCCAGGTCCCTCTCCTCCTGGTATCTTTCTAGACAGACTTCTCCTGGTCTGTAGCTCTGCATAGGGTTGTTGTGCCCCAAGTGCAGGACCCGGCATTTGGCCGTGTTAAACCTCATGCCGTTGGACTCAGCCCAGTGGTCCAGCCTGTTTAGATCCCTTTGCAGAGCCTCCCTACCCTCCAACAGATCGACACTTCCACCCAGCTTAGTGTCGTCTGCAAACTTGCTAAGGGTGCACTCAATGCCTTCATCCAGGTCACTGATGAAGACATTGAACAGGGCTGGTCCCAGCCCTGAGCCCTGGGGAACCCCACTTGTCACTGGCCTCCAGCTGGATTTAACACCATTTACCACCACTCTCTGGGCCCGGTCATCCAACCAGTTTTCTACCCAGGAGAGTGTGCGCCTGTCCAGGCCAGAGGCTGACAGTTTCTGTAGCAGAATGCCGTGAGAAACTGGCACTGAGGTCAGACTGACAGGCCTGTAGTTCCCTGGATCCTCCCTGCGACCCTTCTTGTAGGGGGGCACCACATCAGCCAGCCTCCAGTCCAGTGGAACTTCCCCAGTCTTCCAGGACTGCTGGAAGATGATGGAAAGGGGTTTGGCTGGAACATCCCCCAGCTCCTTCAAGACCCTTGGGTGGATCCAATCTGGCCCCATAGACTTGTGGGTGTCTAGCTGGGCGAGGAAGCCTCTAACAGCCTCGTCTTGGATCATGGGACCCTCATTCTGCTCCTCTAACTACTGGGTTTGTACACAGAGGGAACAACTCCTCTCCTCTGTTATTATCTTCTCATTGTTTCTGCAGCTGCCTAGTTGAAGAACACTTCTGGATCAGCTGATAAACCACAATCAAACGTGTTCTTCTCTTCCAGGGGCTTCTGCACCTCCTCATCCCTGTTGACAGACACAGCACAGAGGAACCTGGGCCAGGACTGATCCTTGAAGGAAAGACTGGTCTTTGTCACCCCTGCAGCTCTCTCTTTTCTGAAGCAATGCAGAGATCTGCTCTGACTCTGGTAAACAAGGTTGGGTGATGCCTATTAACATAATATGTGCAAATACTTCAGACAGCAGACAGGATTCTGTCCATGGAAACCAAGAACATCTATTCCCTTCTTCCAAACCTCTGTTAATGCCTGTAGCAACCCTTCCAGCACTTTTGATTATCATCCCAGTGTGTGGCATTTGTGTTCATCTCTTCCTATTTGCATCATTAGACATTTTCCCCAATTTTCTGCTCTCTCCTGCTCTGATGATTGCAGCATCTTCCCCTCCACAAGATGCAGACTTCCCCATTTTGATCCCAAATGTCACCTCTAAGGTCATTCCTCCCTCCCAGCTTGCTCCTTCCCTCCCTCTTCCAATCATCCAACTACCTTCCTCTCTTTGCTATTGTAACACCTCTGACATGCCTCCTCTTTCAAAGCTTTCTCTATCTGTCCACGCTTGCTAATCTTTTCTAGCTGAGCCACCCTCCCCCTCTCCAACCTCCTCTCTCTGCTCCACATGATCTTTTCCAGTGTGCATGGCCCAGTCACATGCCAGTGCTCTGGAAGGTCATACGATGGGTAGGGACCACCGAGCAAGGCTGTAGCAAACATCTGCTCAACACAGAGCCCCACTAGGTATGGAATCAAAGAATCAGAATGGTTTGGATTGAAAGGGACCTCAAAGATCATCCAATTCCACCCACCCTGCCATGGGCAGGGGCACCTTCCACAAGACTAGGTTGTTCAAAGCCCCATCCAACCTGGCCTTGAACACTTCCAGGGATGGGACACACCTCCAACTCCCACCCCATCCCACAGCCATCAGTCACCCCGTGACTCAGGTGCTGGATCTGCAGCGTGCGGGGACAAAATGCCAGCTGCACAGGCACAAGGCAGGACACAGAGGAAAGGAAGGAGCATTATCCATGCGGGGAGGTAGTTAGTGAGATCCTGCACCCATATCCTAGACCAGGCAGGTCTGCTGCCACTGCTCCCCTGTCCTGCCCACCTGACAGGTCTCTGCTCGCACCTCCTACATCCTGCTCTGCTTAGAAAATATCACCCTTGCTCTGCAAAGTGTGTAACTGATGCATATAGAAAAGGCTTCTTGTTTTTTCTGTGCCCTGACCTTAGCCTGTCTGCCTGTCTGTCCTTGGACTGGGAGTTCCTGGGATGAATATCAGCAACTTCTGTACATCACAGTCAGGAACATGAGTATAAAATACTAAGAAATACCCCAAGCTTTTCTTAATTCATTACAGAGCCACTGAGTCTTCCTAATAAGATCCACACACTCAATAGACACAATAAATGGGAGAAGTAAAGCACTTAGTAATGACTGGTGAGAGGATGAAGCAGAGCCCGGTGGGGGACCAGCATCGTCAGGAACATCTCATTCACTTCCATCTTCATACTGCATGTGATACCAAAAATGTCAACAAATAAAAACTCTCTAAGACTCGTTGTGGAGTTTTAGAAAGCAAGCATCCTTTATCAGACCTGGGCAACATGCGGGAGTGATCTCCATCAATCATGCGCAACAATATAAGGGCTAGTTACAGAATATATTTCCCACTTACATGCATATGTATAAACTTTCCCAGAAATCTTATGCATATTCTATTACTTTCCAAGGTCTAATTTTACTGTTATGAAACTTTGCAACAGTCAAAACTCTTGCTAATTTGGAGCTGGCTCCAGCTCTCTGCTTGACCTCTCAATGGTATCCAAATCCTCTCTTACATAGAGGGCTACCTCGCCTCCTCTCCTACGCTTCCTGTCCCGCCTGAAGAGTTTGTACCCCACCATAGCAGCACTCCAGTTATACGAGTCATCCCACCAAGTTTCCGTGATGGCAATGACATCATAGCCTCCTTGCCCTACAACAGCTTCCGACTCCTCCTTCTTATTACCCATGCTGCGCGCGTTGGTGTAACTGCACTTCAGCTGGGCTGGCGAACCTTCAGCCCTCATGGATGGAATAGAGTTTATTCCCAATTGACTGGTCATTGGGGTAGCTAACGCCAGATTGCCAGTATCTTCCTTACCGTCATCAGGTATAATCGCCCCCACTTGTTCTGTGGTGATGTACTGGTGGTCCTCACCAACACACCATCTCCGAGTCACTGGTGTCCCACTTCCGGGCTGGTCTCACCCCCCTCCCCCTTCACATCTAGTTTAAAGCTCTGTTAATGAGACTGGCTAGATTTTTAGCAAGGGCTTTAGCCCCCCTAGGAGACGCGTGTCCCATCCCTAGTAAGAAAGCCTGGAGGCACCCTTAGCCTTTGTCTGCACCGGTTTTCGCTATCTAAATAATAGCTCACATTAGCCTGTTTCAGCGCTTTGGTGACATCCAATTTCTGAAGAGCTGTAAAATTTAATGGAATAATCCCCCAGGGTATGGGGTCTGAGGTGTAATGTGGCATGGGGAGGCAGGCTGTCATGCTTGAGAGTCTATTCATTTCACCGAAACCTTTTATCAATTCCAATGTGATGTTGTTATTCTAATCCACCCTTTTTACCCACAGTTATCATTGTAATGACAGTCATTTGATACATAACCCAAAAATTCATCATGATCTCATTCTTTGAATCTTTAGTGGGTTCCCTGAGTTACGTTGGATTTTCCACTTGGGCTTGAATACCCACTCAATTGACATGGGGTGAGCGGTGGGAGATCATTGTCCCATGGTCCATGAAGCAGGAACCTTCTTAGCCCTTGAATGATGAAACCAGGGCCCTTTTCCAGTTAGCTTCACAGTTGTGAATGTAGTTAAAAGTATCTGGTACAGTCCTTTCCACCTAGGAGTTGATATACACCCAGTCTCCAGGCTGGAATGGATGTGCTGGCATATCATGCTCCAAGGATTTGTTAACAGTCACAGATTTCTGCAATTCGTGGACAGTCTTTCCTAAAGATATCAAACAGTTATTATTGTCCAAATTCCCTTTAATGGTGGTATCTCCTGAAACATATGGCATCTGATAAGACCTCCCATACAATATTTCATATGGGCTAAGGCCTCCTCGTCACGGTAGAATTCAAATTCTTAGTAATGCTAAAGGTAGAGTTTTTACCCAGGTCACATACGTTTCCTGATATATTTTACTAAACTGCCATTTCAAAGTATAATTCATTCTTTCCACTTTCAACCTAGACTGAGGCCTATAAGGCATATGCAAATCCCAGGATATTCCCAGAACACTGCTTAGTTGTTTGATTACTTCTGCCACAAAATCACAGAATCACTAGGTTGGAAAAGACCCACGGGATCATGGAGTCCAACCATAAATGAGGACCTCTGTCCACATACATTCCTAAAGACACCCCAGACCTTGGAATAATGCCTTTAAGTAAAATTTTACTATTTCTCTTGCCTTATTGGTACGAACAGGGAAAGCCTCTGGCCACTTTGCAAATGAATCTACTAAAACTAGAATATATCCATATCCTTTTTCAGGATAAGTCAGTAAAATCTATTTGCCGGTAATTTCCATGGGACTTTCCTTCCCTAACATTTCCAGGTATTACTCTGTTATTGGTATTGGGATTGTTTCTTTGGCATACCGCACATTTTCCGTAACTAAACAAATAATTTCTGTCGTGGTCCTTCCCATAACTACTTTCTTCAAATGTTTTAAAAGATTCTCTGTTCCCCAATGTACTTTATCATGTTCCCTTTTGGCCAATTCCCTTCAAAGAAAAGGAGGCATTACCACCTGCCCAGTGGGTGTGACAAACCACGCACTCTTGCTTATTTGCCTGCAATGCCTTAATCAATCTAAGGTCCTTATTATTCTATCTAGGAGCTGTTTCTGGCATTTTCATTTCTTTCTCTGGCACAAAAGACATGATCCCTGTTTCTGCAGCCTCTTTAGCAGCTTTATCAGCCAATTAATTTCCCAATCCAATAATAGATGTCTCCTATTGGTGTGCCTTACAATACATAACTGCCACTTCTGTAGGTTTCTGAATACTGGCCAGTAATTTTGAATTTGTTCAGTATGCTTGATTCCAGTCCCTTGTGCTGTTAAAAGCCCCCTCTCTTTCCATGTGGATCCATGGGCATGCACAACACCAAAGGCATATTTACAATCTGTCCATATATTGACTCTCTTGTCTTGACTCAAATACCAAGCCCCGGTTAGAGCCACTCATTTAGCTTTCTGAGCAAAGGTTGTTGATGACAAGGCACAAGCTCTTGTGGTAACTGCATACCCTGACAAACTTTTTCCTCCTTGCACAAAACTGCTCCCATCTATAAATAATTACCAATCTGGATTCTCAAGTGGTTTATTTTTAAGGTTCGGGTGGCTGGAATATACTTCTTCAGTCATCTGCAAACAATCATGCTCAGGAGTCCCTTCCACATGGTCAGTAGAAAGAAACACTGTCAGGTTAACAACTGAGGTGGTCTTAAAGAGGACATCATCTCGCTCTAATAATACCACCTGGTACTTTAACATTAGACTAGGAGAGAACCTTTTTGTTCCAGGATATGTGGATGACCACATGTGGTACATAAACTGTCATCTTCTGACCCACCGTAAATTTGCAAGCTTCCTGTATCAATATTACTGTGGCAGCAACTGCTTTCAGGCAGACTTGCCATCCTTGGCTGACATTATCCAGTTTTTTTGGGAGACAGGCCACTGCACGTCGCTGCTCTACCAGAAATTGTGATAGTGCTCCCAGGGCTGTACCACACCTCTCATCAAAATATATTGATAAGTCTGGAAGCCCGAGTGCTGGTGCTTTCATTAAGGACTATTTCAAACATTTGTAGGCTACCCTGCTGTTCTCAGTCCAGTTCAGGTACTCAGGGGTAGATGTCTTCAATACCTCATACAAAGGTTTTACTAACAGTCCGTAATTTGAAATCCAGAGCCAACACCATCCTGTCATTGCATCAATGAAGGAAATGTAGACATAGCAAATTTCTTTAGGCATATTCTTTTTAATCAGCACGGCATACAGAAGTCAAATTAACAAAGTGCTACTACTGTTTCTCTTAGTACTTAGCACCGGCTTTGATGATTGAGGCAGATCTTTATACAGTTCTTTGATGTTCTGACCTTCAGACAAACAGGATGTTTTTGTTTTTGTCTATTCCACACTCTCTTAACTGTTTTCAGCCATTTCTCCAAATCACTTATTCCCAGGTGCTTTCTCCCAGCCTGGCCTTATCACACATTCAAGATAAATCATTCTGTGTGTTGAGCTTGGAACACCCGGTGTTTTCAATCATGTTTATTGTAATATGCTTGGTACCTGCTTCATGCTTTATCTTAGCCCCAATTTGTAGCGTATTAACATGCACAGACTCAACTTTCGTTTCAAGCCAAGACCAAGTTTGTTGTTACAAACTCGTATTTATACCTTACTAAAAATGTCAACACCGGTCCCACAAGTCCTTCATAAAAATTTCCACAGCATGTTTTTCTCTTTCCAAGCTCCTCATGACCACTGCTACTGTTTTCATGCCTTCTTGTTTTTGCCACCAATGTTGATTCTTCTCAGGCCAGCGGCTCGCTGGATATCAACCACTCTGCACTCCTGCTCCAGAGGCTCAACAACAATTGTGGCCATTTCTTGCTCACCATCTCTTCTGACACCAATTAAACTTCCATATACTTGGCATTGCTCCCACATCTCCCACGTTTTTTTGTTTTAGAAGATCGGATTCACAACAAGGGTTGTGAGGACCTTGAGTTCTGTTTTTTTGAGATCTTGTTTCATTTCCCTGACAATTCTGAGCACTGCAATTCTGCACTGCACCACACAAGTGCAACCGAGATTAACAAATGTCCAAATTTGTAAATTTAATCTGGTTTACAGGATTTCTTTTATAGCACTGCTAATTGTCCTAGCAAGGCTCATCTTTTATCATCCGCCCAAAGTCTTTGAGGCTGGTAACATCTCTGCAATATTCAGTGGGTGCTTTTCAACACTCAGGCATTGTGTTCCCCTCTCTCTTCTTCAAAGACACTGTCCTTGTCTTTTCTTTGTCCTTGCCTCCTGTGCTTAATGAGGTTTAAATCATACAAAATCATTTTTTCACACAGCATTTGGGGATGGGAGGTTCAAAGACAGATTACTTAGATTAACTCTTGCTCTTTTTTATTGTGAGGGTGATCGTATATTGGAACAGGTTTGCCTGGAGACATCATGGACTCTCCATCTGTGGAGATATTCAAAAGCCAAGTAGACACAGTCCTGTGCAATCTGCTCTAGGTAAACCTGCTTGAGCAGGGGACTTGGAACCACAGGCTGCTTGGCCTGCCCTCCCCGCCCCTCCTGGATGACCCTCTTATAAAAGAGAAGGCCATCCTTCACATCAAGACCTGGTATGACATGTGTCTCCACTGCTTAATGCCTTCTGGGTTGCAACCAGCAGTAGAGCTAAAAGTTCTTTGTGACAAACACAGAGGCCAACCCAGTCACGCCCTTGACTATGGTAGGAGGCGCTTGGCCTGCCCCAATCCTTTCACCTGGTTGTCAATGCAGCATTTCATCTGCCTCATCCTTTAACAAATCGCTACCACGGCAAAGCACAAGCAGATCAACATTAGCAGAACAACTATCACAGGGTGCACAAACACACTGAAGATGCCAGTGGCTGTGGGGGACCAACTAAAGAAAGTTTCTCACCAATGGTGTTCTCCCACTCTCAATTCATTCCATTACCCATTTTATGACATCTCCATCATAATATATAGTTATTCAGATCTTTTTAGCTTCTGCCTTATCATTTTAACATTCTTACTGTACTCTTGTTGATGGCAATAGCTAAGTATGCCAGAGAGGTGTTTGCTGGGGTAGGTGGTACACCCACAGCTACCATCTGGGTACTTGCACTTTGTTATAGTTGTTTCAGTTTTCCCCAGGTGATAGGATCATCTTGTGGTGTTGTCTTTCATTTCCGTAGTATTTTATCTTCATTCAGGTTCAACTTCTCCATCTGAGGTATCTGATTCTGGGTCACGTTTTTCCAGCTCACAGTAGGGCTTAATATATCATGCTGGAAACCATCAAGATTCTGAGGGAAGAAGAACGCAAGTATACCCTCTCCCCCACGTTATTAGCTCAGCAGGTCCATTCTAATGATTGTTTGTCATAGGGTCCCTGTACATAACCTTTGGACGATGTGATGATTTCTCAAAAATTGAATAATGCCTTTCTACAGCGTTCATATTTCTACCAGAAAACAAATTGGCATTTAAAAATTGAGGTTATAGATAGCATTGTCTAATTGTTCCGGGAGGGACACACATATTCCCCCTTTTTTGCTTTGTTGACATATTTTTCAAAGCTGAATGGCTATGCTCAATGATGGCTTGACCAGTAGGGTTGTGGGGTATACCTGTAACGTGTTCAGTACTCCACTGTTGCAAGAAACAAGAGTAGATTGAGAAGTATATCCAGGGACATTATCTGTCTTGATTACTTTAGGAATTCCAAGCGTAGCAAAGCAGCGAGTCCAATGTCGACAGACATCGCACCTCTTTTCACTAGCATGAGCAGAGGCACACATAGCACCTGAAAAGGTGTCTATGGATACATGCACATATTGTAAGCGGCCAAAAGACGCATGATGTATTACATCTATTTGCCAAATTTCATTTGAATGAACGCCATGGGAGTTAAATCCTTCATGTTTAGGTAATGGAATCACACGCTGGCACTCGGGACATGCCCAAATTATGTCTTTTGCTTGGGAAAGAGCAATTTTAAATTGTTTGCTTAGACCCGCAACATTTTGATGAAAAGGAATGTGAGGCTGTTGCATAATCAAGGGTTGAAACAGATGCTGTGAAGGAGTCTGCTATTGCATTGCCTTCAGCAAGCAGACCAAGCAAAGTGGTATGGGAGCAACTGTGAATAATGAAGAAAGGAAATAGTCTTTTTTTTCTAATTTGGTCTTGAGATTAAGGAACATTAGAAAGAGCTGTTTATGCTCTATCTCCTTAAGAAAGGAAAAAGGTATTCATTTTACAGCATTTAGCTCCATTTCAATGCTAAATACAGAGGAGCAAGTAGTCAAAAAGAAGAAATAGATTGATGCCTGGGTCCAAGCCTGGTGTGAGGAGAGGGGCTTCAGTTGCTTTGATCATGGGGTGGCCCACGCACCCCCAGACTTTCTTACTAGGGATGGGACACGTGTCTCTCCTAGAGGGGCTAAAGCCCTTTCTAAAAATCTAGCTAGGCTCATTAACCAAACTTTAAACTACATGTGAAGGGGGAGGGGGATGAGACCAGGCTAGACGGGAGTGAGCCTGGAAGTGGGACACCAGTGACTGAGAGATGGTGTGCTGGTGAGGACCACCAGTACATCACCACAGAACAAGTGGGGGCGATTACACCTGGGGATGGTAAGGAAGATACTGGCACTCTGGCGTTAGCTACCCCAACAATTGGGAATAAACTCTATTCCATCTATGAGGGCTGAAGGTTCGCCAGCCCAGCTGAAGTGCAGTTACACCAACGCACGCAGCATGGGTAATAAGAAGGAGGTGTCTGTAACAGACCACCCAGCCAAGAAGAAGCAGCTGATGATCTCTTCTATAAACAGCTGGGGATAGTCTCTAGATTGATGCCTCTTGTACTCGTGGGAGACTTCAGTCTACCAGATATCTGCTGGAAGTACAATACAGCAGAAAGGAAGCAGTCCAGGAGGTATCTGGAGTGTGTGGAAGACAACTTCCTCTCACAGCTGGTGAGCAAACCGACAAGGGAAGGTGCCCTCCTGGACCTGCTGTTTGTGAACAGTGAGGGCCTTGTTGGGGATGTGGCAGTAGGAGGACACCTAGGACTAAGTGATCATGAGGTGATAGGGTTTTCAGATCAAGGTAAGGTGAAGAGGGTAGTTAGCAGGACAGTCACATTAAACTTCCAGAGGGCAGACTTCGGTCTGTTCAGAAGGCTGATTGGCAAAGTCCCATGGGAGACAATCCTTAAGTCCTTAAGCCCACGAGGGCTGGGAGCTCTTCAAAAAGGAGATCCTAGGAGCTCAGGAGAAAGCCATCCCCATGTTCTGGAAAAAGAGCCAGCAGGGGGAAAAAACAGCTTGGTTGAGCAGAGAGATCTTGAGTGACATCAAGAAGAAGAGGAATGTTTATGGGCTCTGGAAGAGGGGACAGGCCTCTTGGGTGGACTACAGGAGGGAAGTGAGATCATGCAGGGAAAAAATCAGGAGGGCTAAGGCCCAACTAGAAATCAGATTGGCTAAGTCTGTGAAAGATAATAAAAAAACCCAACTTTCTATAAATATATTAACAATATAAGGAGGACTAGGGAGACCATACAGTCCCTATTCGATGCAGAAGGAACAACAGTGAGAGGGGATGAGGAAAAGGATGAGGTACTGAATGCCTTCTTTGCCTCAGTCTTTAATTGTAAAGAAAGTTGTTCCCTCTGTGTACAAAGCCTGGAGTTAGAGGAACAGAATGAGGCTCCCATGATCCAAGAGGAGGCAGTTAGAGGCTTCCTTGCCCAGTTAGACACCAACAAGTTTATGGGGCCAGACAGGATTCACCCTAGGGTATTGAGGGAGCTGGAGGATGTGCTGGCCAAACCCCTTTCCATCATCTTCCAACAGTCCTGGAAGACTGGGGAAGTTCCACTGGACTGGAGGCTGGCTGATGTGGTGCCCCTCTACAAGAAGGGTCGCAGGGAGGATCCAGGGAACTACAGGCCAGTCAGTCTGACCTCAGTGCCAGGGAAAGTCATGGAACAAGTGATCTTGAGAGCTATCATGAAGCACATGCAAGAGAACTGGGTGATTGGGCCCAGTCAACACAGGTTCTCAAAAGTCAGGCCTTGCCAAACTAACCTGATCGCCTTCTATGACAAAGTGACTCGGCTACTGGATGAGGGAAACACTGTGGATGTGGTCTTCCTGGACATCAGTAAAGCTTTTGACACAGTTTCTCACAGTATTCTACTACAGAAACTGTCAGCCTCTGGCCTGGACAGGCACACACTCTCCTGGGTGGAAAATTGGTTGGATGACCGGGCCCAGAGAGTGGTGGGAAATGGCGTTAAATCCAGCTAGAGGCCAGTTACAAGTGGTGTTCCCCAGGGCTCGGTGCTGGGTCCAGCCCTGTTCAATGTCTTTATCAATGACCTGGATGAAGGCATCGAGTGCACCCTTAACAAGTTTGCAGATGACACTAAACTGGGTGGAGGTGTTGATCTGCTGGAGGGTAGGGAGGCTTGGGGCACAACAACCCTATGCAGAGCTACAGACTAGGAGAAGCCTGGCTAGAAATCTGCATGGAGGAGAAGGACCTGGGGGTGTTGGTTGACAGCTGACTGAACATGAGCCAGCAGTGTGCCCAGGTGGCCAACAAGGCAGATGACATCCTGGCTTGTATCAGAAACGGTGTGACCAACAGGTCCAGGGAGGTGATTCTCCCTCTGTACTCAGCACTGGTGAGACCGCTCCTTGAATCCTGTGTGCAGTTCTGGGCCCCTCACCACAAGAAGGATGTTGAGGCTCTGGAGTGAGTCCAGAGAAGAGCAAGAAAGCTGTTGAAGGGGCTGGAGAACAGGCTTTATGAGGAACGGCTGAGAGAGCTGGGGTTGTTTAGCCTGGAGAAAAGGAGGCTGAGAGGAGACCTCATTGCTCTCTACAACTACCTGAAGGGAGGTTGTAGAGAGGAGGGTGCTGGCCTCTCCTCCCAAGTGATAGGGGACAGGACAAGAGGGAATGGCCTCAAAATCCACCAGGGAAGGTTTAGGCTGAACATTAGGAAAAAAGTATTTCACAGAAAGGGTCATTGGGCATTGGAACAGGCTGTCCCAGGCAGTGGTTGATTCACCTTCCCTGGAGGTGTTTAAGGTGTGGGTTGACGAGACACTGAGGGACATGGTTTAGTATTTGATAGGAATGGTTGGACTTGATGATCCAGTGGGTCTCTTCCAACCTGGTGATTCTATGATTCTATGATTTGCTACATTTTCTGAGTCACTAATGATATTTACAGGTTCTTCTTAGAAAATGTCTAGGGCATGTAATACTGCACCTAATTCAACTAATTGAGTTGATCCTTCAATGTGTAGCACAGAGTTGTGCCATTTTTCATTTTCACGCCAAACTACTGCTGCCTTTCCAATTCTTCTGGAGCCATCAACAAATACTGTTCAGGCTGCAGCTACTGGTGTCAGTGACATAATCAATTTCTGTTCAAGAGCCAAACTGTAAGCAGTTTGGAGTAATTTGCAAGGAGGTAAAAAAACTTGCTTATTCTCTGTTGTTAATTGACCTACCAGCCCAATTGACTGATGCTCAGTTCCAAGGATAAAAAGACATACAGGTAATTCTAGTCAAATTCTGTCTGCTTGAAGTTCAAATAATTTTTGTGCTACAGAGTCCAATTCTTTCTTTGCTTCCGGCGACAAAGCAGAGTTTTGCGGTCAAACCACTATCCCCTTTTAAGGAGGCAAATAAATAAGTTAGTTCATGATTAGAAATACCCAATACAGGGTGTACCCAAATAATGGTTGCTAATAATTTCTGTGAATCATTCAAGTTATTTATTTGTTTTTTTAATTTGAATAAATATGAAGCGCTGCAAGTGGAATCCATCCCCAAGGATGAAGAGGACAGCTCCCACAGCCTAGAAACATTCCCTAGGCTACATGACCATCAAAACATCGTCTGAGAAAAAGGAGAGGAGAACAATTGTCTTGGGGGATTCCTTTCGAAAAGGAACAGAGGGACCTATCCGCAGACCACATCCACTCCACATGGAGTCTGCTGCCTACCTGGGGCATCAGTGAAGGGCGTCACTAGAAAACTTCCTTTCTTGATGAAAGACAGATTATTACCCTTTGGTAGTATTTCAAATTGGCAACGATGACACACAGTGCAGGAAGCTGAGAGCCATTAAGAGGGACTTCAGGGCTCTGGGGAAAACCATAGAGGGCTCTAGGTCTCAAGTAGTGTTCAGCTCCATTCCAGCACTAAGGAATGAGGAGAAAGAGGTCATAATGTTTTGCGGAATCAAACTCTATAACTCCGTTAAGGGTTATAAAGCAGGTATGTGTTTATTCGCCGGCGGGTGCGAGGGGGTCCTCCTCCAAAAACTCGCACACCGAACAATCTAACAAGCAGATAGTTATAGTGTGAGGACATGACTATTCATAAGTGCCTATTACATATTCATGAGTCTTATTATAATTAGATTCGAGAAGCTTCTTCTATAGTTGTGCAGGCGCGATGTTGTGGTCTGGGACTCAGGGCTGAAGCCATCTTCATCTTCCTCAATAACTGCCCCTGAATTCAAACCGTGCGCAGGCGCAGTCTCATCCTGATCGCGCTGCAGTTGTTTTCTGCATTCCAGCTTCTCTCTTATCAGCATCCAAGGTCTTCAAGGCCTTTGCCAGCAGACAGTGCGTATTACAGTAAGCTAAGCCGTCTAAGTTTACCTAACATTTCTGCAGTTTTTCTAACGAACATTTATGCCCGCACATCAATTCCCCCCTGTCTTTTAAACTTAGGCAAATTCGTTTGCCTCACATAGGATTTATTTTGAAAGGGGAACTGGACAGTGTTTTGCTTGAAAAATACCTTTCAATGCATTCTCACGAGCACTAGACATAGAGGACAAAATTGTTAGTCATTGTATCATTCTCCAATTTCAAACAAACAACACAGTAGAGAAAACAAAGCTAACTAAAACTAACATCAAAAGGGTAATAATGAGGTGACAAAGCTTATTTAGAATGCCAGTCGCAGTAGGGGACCATCCAAATAGCATGTCCCACTAATGATGGTTTGCATTTTCCTTTACCCTTTTCAGGACCCTATTTATTTCCTCCATGTCATGGTGGACTGTTTTCAGGGTCTCTCTCCCACTTTCTTGGACTTCATCTGAGATCTTGATCAAATCCGGATCCCAATGTCTCATTAATTGTTTTACCAATATAAGATTCATTCCAATAGGTACAGGTGATAATTTGTGATGCATAGTGTAATTAGACTTTATCAGTTGGTAGGATACGACTGGTGCCAAGTAAGAAAAGTCACACCCGACAATCTTAACAAAATTACAAATGAAAAAATTAGAATGATTCTTGCTATCTAGAATTGTCTCATGTATTACTATAGAAATGCAAGCAGTTCTTAAACATATACAACCTAGGCCAATATATATGAGTATGGTCTTCTGATTAGTGTCTGGATGGATCTCAAAGTGACAGAAGAGTCACTGGAACTCCAAAATGGTGTATTATCTCTTGTATTAATGTTCTGGTTACCTCTGAGCCTTGGCTGTTCTGGTAGGGAATGCCTCTGGCCAACCTGAAAAGGTATCAGTTAGTACTCACAAATATCAATACCTCACTTTTCTTGGAAGTTCTAAAATAATCAATTTGCCATTGTCATCCAGGCCCATTACCTTTCCCCATTTGGCCCATTTCCAGCATGGGGGTATTTTTGGGATTAGTCTGGAGGCAAATATCACACTGCTGAGTCACTTGTCTCACAGCAATGTATACATTTCTTGCAACAATTTCTCTAATTAGGTATTTCTACAGGGCCTCTGTTCCCCAATGCCTTTTTCTATGCCCCTCTTTTATTAAAACCCATATGATTAATTTACCTTGTGGGGTGAGAACTCATCCCTCCTTATTATATGACCCTTCCAAATCTGCAGCAAGCTTTTGATCTTCTTTGGTATATTTGGGGCTCTCCTTCCAGGGAGGTTCAACCATTAAGGGTCAAAGCCCCTTCTGGTTTTACCTCTCCTTTGGCTGCCTGTTTTGCCTCTCTGTCCACCAGTTCACTTTCTCTTTCCAGTTCCGAATTCACTTTCTGTTGTGCTTTGATTTGCATGGTTGTTACCTTCTCAGGGAGCTGGAGTGCTTCCAATAGCTTCAGGATATCCATATTTGATGTGTTTACCCTGTGAGTTCAATAACTCTTTTTCCTTCCAGATTGCTCCGTGTGCATGTACAGCTCCGAATGCTCACCTCAAATCGCTTAGGACATAACTGCTTCCATCCATGAGCCAATCTTCAGCACTTTCCATAGGACTGTCCTTTAAATCCAGATGGCTCGAGTATATTGCCTCAGTAGTTTCCAGTCAGTCATGATGTACTGATTCCCCCATGTTTCTGCTAAGAAAAGAGGCTGGATTGACAATGTTAGTAATTACAATTTTCTACCACTGCAGTCTGATATTTCAAGAACCTTTGTAGGAAAAGCCAGCATTCACCTTTCTCTTCCAATACAGCAGACATTTTATGGGACACCAACATAATCATTCTCTGGCCCAGGGTGAATTTTCGAGCTTCCTGGATATCTAGTATTACGGCTGTAACCACTCTCAGGCATCTAGGCCAACCTTTTGCAGTTGCAGCCGATTGTTTGGAAAAGTATGCAACTGCTCGGTGATATGGGCCTGGATCCTGTGCCAATATTAAAGGAGAAAAAAGATAGCTTACTCACATCTGAGAGTCTCAAGGCTAGAGCTGACATCAGGGCCTTTTTCAGTAGATCAGAGGTCTGTATAGCTTCGTTATTCCTTTGAAGGTGTTTCTGTTCAGTGGTTGTTAGTGTGTACAGGAGTTTAACAAACAGTCAATCCACAGTCAGCACCACCCAGTCATTCCCAGGAAAATTTGTAACTCTCTCACTGTTTGCAATCTCGGAGTTTCATATTGCCTCTTTTAGGGTTTGTCCCAAAGTCCTCTGCCCAGCGCTGACTTTGTAGCCCAAGTAAATCATCTTGTGCTGCATTATCTGGGCCTTCTTTTTGGATTCCCAATATCCCTGGAGTCCTAGAAAATTCAATAACTCACCATCCAGGTCATCCAAGCATCCCTTGTCCTGTTGGCAATCAGGATGTCGTTCACATACTGCAACATTTTTTCTTCCTCAGACGGGACTTTTCAGGACTCAAGATCTTTTGCAAGTTGATTGCCAGATATAGTAGGGCTGTTTTGAACTCTGCAGTCCAAGTAAGCTGATTTCTGCATCTACTTTTGAGATTCTCCCCTTCAAATGCAAATATTTTCTGGCTGGCTTCGTGGAGAGGGAGGCAAAAGAAGGCAGCCTTCAGGTCTAAAATGGTAAACTAAGTTAGTTCAGGTGTCAATACAGTTAATAGAGTATATGGATTTGCCACCACTGGATAGAGATCTTTATTATTTTATTTACAGCTCATAAGTCCTGGACTACTTGACATGATCCATCAGGCTTACAGACAGGTATTGGCTGAATTTTGTCCCTGTCTTCTCTCTTCAGGGCATCTTATTTAATTCTTACTGGCTGCCACCCTTCTTTGATTTGACATCAACAGGTGGAGCATTCTTTGCTTTTCTGGGCACATGAGTGGCCCATACCCCAGGATATACCTGGTTCATAATTTCCTCATTGACCTTTCCTCCTGTGAGCACACTAGCTAGAGATAAGGTCATTATATGTATGCATTGTTGATAATTTACCTCTAGAGTAATTTCTCCTTTTACAAATTTAATCACAGCCCCTAATTGTTCTAGTAAATCTCTCCCCAGGAGTGCCTTTGGTGAAGTGGGGCATGTGCAGGAATTGGTGTATACCCCATTGTTTCCCCAATTTGTATTTCAAAAGTTTGCAAAATATGCCTTTTCTTTTGGTCAGTTGCTCCCTTTACCAGCATGTAGTCATTTTCCAGGGATATCAAAGCTTGGTTTAAAACTGAATATGTTGCCCTGGCATCAATTAAAATTCTACCTTACTTTATTCTTTCCCTAGATTCATTATTACCAGACAATCTGCTAGGGTGGATTTCCTAGATCTCCATCAATCCTCCTTCACATGGGCCACTATTTGTGCTTTCTGATTGCATCTCTCTCTTTCATTTCTTTTTCTCCTCATTCAACAATACTTGCAGGTTCCTATCTCCTATGGAACACAGCTTTTGGAATTTATGCCCGATATTCCCTGCTGAGTGACCCAAGAACAAAGAAACTAGTTGTTGTATTTCTACCTTCAACCCAAGATCCAGCGGTGTGCTGTGGTACATTGCGTCCCTTCATCAATCCAGGAATTCAGATGGTGACTTGGAAGGACCTTGCATAACTGCATATAATTCTGTCCAATTTATTGTTTGAGGAATGGCTCTCTCCATCCCTTATATCCACCTCTGATATGCTTGCAGCCTTTCTTTATGTGCATTCCCATTTATATGCCACTTTGGGTCTTGAAGAGGGAAATATTCTTTAATGTTCACCCCTTCTTGTTTATAGTAATCTTTGTCCAAATCCCCCACGGTCTTTAAGACTGTTTAATTATTTCTCAGTCTCTGTCAACCAGTCCAATAATAACTGTAGATCGCCCCTATCGGGGTTGTGTTGTCTTATAATAATCTGAAAATATTTGGCTGCACTTCCCAGATCATTCTGGTACTCTCAGGCAACCCTTTCCATGCTTCTAAATCAACAGTAGAAAAGGTACCTTGATTAGCATTGTTTCTCCATCAGGTCCTACTGCCTCCCAGAGAGCTGCCTGCAGGACCGTTGGAGCAGACTTTTCCTGATGTGGAAGGATCCAGGGCTCTCCAGAGGAGTGGGGGTCCTTTCTGAGTCGGCATCTTGTTCCTGTGATTGAGGGGGAGGCTTAAAAAGATCAGTTAGATCCTGTTCTGGTGCCTAGTGAGTTTTGTTTAACTTTGTGCACTTTTGCCCAATACTGCACACTGAACAACAATTGCCTCAGTTTACCTCCAGCTTCCTTGTTATTTTCTCGCTCAAGGGCAAGTGCCAGAGGCTCCTGTGGGGGGGCACAATTCCACAGTTCCTTTATCACTCCAGATTGTTATGGAGGGTTAAAAACATATCCTCGTAAGACACTTCATCTGACTTTCCTTCTCTCCTCAAAACCAATATTAATTGTAAGATGGTGTTATAATCCATTGTCTAATTAAGTGGCCATTTTGCCCCATCATCAAATTTGTAAAGTAGCTACCACTGATTACAATATTTTACAAGGGTCTTTTTGTTTTCAGTGTTCCAAACAACATGCTTCCAATGTGTTAATACACACCCCAGAGGGCTCTTTTTGTTTTCCATTTTTAGTTTCTTCAGTTTGTCTTTTCCTTAGCTTCACCTCCTTCTTTCTCAGTTTTCACTAAAACCTTTTTACACTGTTCTTTAACCCATTCCCAGTCTTTCCCTTCAAGGTCCTGGATTTCTGGAATCAAACTCTCTTTTGCACTACTGATCATACTTTCTGTTAAATTACGTTAAGTTTTGTCCTTGCCAATTAGGCAGTAGTTCAACCTTTCATACATTACTGATAAACATAATATACGCACACGTATACCAAACCTGAATGCATTGTTCCCCAATTATACACAATAAAACTGTCCACAGAAATAATCACACAACAAATTTTGGATAAATCAATAGTTGGTACTCTTAAAATTTTAAGGATAATTTCTCCCATCTCCCGACAAAGCCTGTTTAGGAATCCCTATAATAGCCGGTTTGCTCATTATTCTTATGTGAACAGAATAGTTCATAACCCAGTATCTCCCTACAGAGATAACATGTTTAACTCCCGCGGACTCAGCAAAGAAGCAGAAGTGGGGGGCACCCATACACACACACAGTCGCAAGGCTGGGTTTTTCCATTTTTTTCTCTTCTCCCTTTTGCTAGATATTTTCAGAGTGAGCAAGCTATCCTGCCTAGTTTTACCTGCACAGTGCTTGAAACTCCTTGGTGGCACAGGTCAGCTACTTGAACCCACCCCAGCGTACCCAATTCTCTCCCCACCAGTATCCAAAGTTTTAAATTCTTGACAAACTCCAGCATTTTATCATACATTAAAAATTCACGAAACACAGAACAAATTAACAACACACAACAATCAGAACTCGTCACTCGCTTCGCAGCGATGCTGCATCTCAAACACACAGCCACTCATTCCAGGGCCAGCCCAAGTCACACAGTGTTAGTTACAACCAGTCAAATTGGATCCACAATTTCCGATGTTATGGATATCTGAACCAAATGCAGTACCGGGCACATACAACACTTGAAATACAATGTTGGTTTTTTGCTTTTTTTTTTGTTTTTTTTTTTTTTTTTTTTGTTTTTTTTTTTTTCGTTAGCTGTCCCTAACCTTGGACGCCTTATAAGGTCTTGGCAAGCTTAGGGAATCCCTCCCTACAGCTACCTCACTACGTGTCCGGACGCCTTACAAGGTCTTGGCAAGCTTAGGGAATCCCTCCCTACAGCTACCTCACTACGCATCCAGACGCCTTACAAGGTCTTGGCAAAGTATAGGGAATCCCTCCCTACAGCCTTCCTCACTACGCGTCCCTTTGGGCCCACCAATTCCCAGGGGCGAGCATTACAACTTCTCATCATCGCGTGAGGCGTCCCATCACGACTTACAGACTCTGCCCCTATTTCCAGTTACCAAGTATCCATATCCCCAAGTCACATACCTTGTCCGCCCACTGATGGTCCGTCTCTCTCCCTGCAGCGATTGGATGAGGATGGGAGATTCTCTGGAGAAATAATCCAGCGGCGCCTAGAATGTCCCACTCCCCACCGGTCCTGCAGCCGGACAGAGAGGGTGTCCCATCTGGGGTGCCAAATTGTTTTGCAGAATCAAACTCTATAACTCCGTTAAGGGTTATAAAGCAGGTATGTGTTTATTCGCCGGCGGGTGCGAGGGGGTCCTCCTCCAAAAACTCGCACACCGAACAATCTAACAAGCAGATAGTTATAGTGTGAGGACATGACTATTCATAAGTGCCTATTACATATTCATGAGTCTTATTATAATTAGATTCGAGAAGCTTCTTCTGTAGTTGTGCAGGCGCGATGTTGTGGTCTGGGACTCAGGGCTGAAGCCATCTTCATCTTCCTCAATAACTGCCCCTGAATTCAAACCGTGCGCAGGCGCAGTCTCATCCTGATCGCGCTGCAGTTGTTTTCTGCATTCCAGCTTCTCTCTTATCAGCATCCAAGGTCTTCAAGGCCTTTGCCAGCAGACAGTGCGTATTACAGTAAGCTAAGCCGTCTAAGTTTACCTAACATTTCTGCAGTTTTTCTAACGAACATTTATGCCCGCACATCAATAAAGGATCAGCTGATTAATACCTGGCTCTGAACCTGGTGTGAGGAAAAAACTTTGGGTTCTTTGATCATGGACTGGCCCACGCACCACCAGGCTTCCTTACTAAGGACGGGGCACTCTTGTCTCCTAGGGGTACTAGAGTCCTTACTAAAAATCTAGCAGGGCTCATAAATAGAGCTTTAAACTAGATGTGAAGGGAGAGGGGGACAAAGCCAGGCTAGTCAGGAGTGAGCCTGGAAGTGGAACTCCGGTGCCTGAGAGATGGCGTGCTGGCAAGGACCGCCAGTATGTCACCGCGGAGAGGTGGGTCAGAGTTCGATATAAAGACTTGGATATACTAATATATATTTACGTGGATGATATATTAGTTGCTGGATCCGATATGGCCTAGTGAACCTGGGAGTCTTTTCCAACCTAGTGATTCTGTGATTCAGATCTGCTCCTCTGCCCCATGCAAAAGCTGTACTTCATGAGTAAAGCAGGAAAGGCACATCTCCCAGCAATTCCGGTTTATGAGGGTTATGGATTAACATATCAAGATAGCTTTTAGCGTACCTGTGGGAATATCAGTGACTTTTATGATATTTTTTTTCTCTAATAGTGATAGATACATTACTTTTCTTTAGTAGTGTCTTCCCCATAAATTTATCAGTGTTGGCATTGCATATAATTGAATCCATGCTTGTAAATCTCCTGGTCCTTTCACCAATAATAGTTTAGCACTCTTCATAGGAATTTGTATCCCACCTATGCCTGTAACGGTAGTGAAAACTACGTCAAGAGGCCACTGAGGAGGCCATTCAGTCTGAGAAATCATAGAAACATCAGCTCCAGTATCTAATAGTCCTGTAAATGTTTTTCCCTGTATGTTAATTGCAAGTGTATGTTGTTTTGCTGTGACTTGCTGAGCCCAAGATACCTGGGCAGAATTAGTACTGTCAAATCATCCCTGCTCTTCAATCTGAGGGGAAGAGAAGAGGGTAACAAAATAATTTGTGCAAACTTCTGATTTATTGGTATGCAGCATGGGGTTTGGAAGGCAACTAGCATTATCTGAATCTGACCTATATAGTATGAGTCAATTATTCTTGGTAATACATATAAAGTTTGTTCTGAAATACTTGAACACCCGACAAACAGTCCTACATATCCTGTTGGTAAAGGTCCACACATATTAGTTCCTACAGTTTTAAATTTATGTGATTGTACAAGAATTACTTCTGAGACAGCTGCCAGATCCAGTCCGGCACTGCCTGTTGTAATGGCTGAAAGGTTGAAAATTAAGAATCTATCAGAGGTGAGGTATGGGCATATTGTACAGGAACATTCAATGCCCCGTTGGTTTGAGAGGCACCGGGCTGCGCACCCCTCTGCCAGTTTCCCAAGAGAGGGTATTCATTTTTAACAAATTTAGATTTGCATCGATTAGTCCAATTATATCCTTTCTGACACTGAGGACATCTCTGTTAAGGTTTTTTTTGTATTTAGGCATCTACTGCTTGTAAGGACGGTCTCTGCTTATGTGTTCTTGGATTCCACAATTAAAACATTTCATAGTGTCCTGATTAATTTGCAGTTGAGCTAATGCAGCAGCGAGAACTGATGCTCTGTGAGTTTCAGTTCCAACATTTTGACATACTTTAATATATTCTCTGAGGTCAGTCACCTTTCCTTTCAGTGGTTTTAGTGCTGTTAGAATCAGTGCTTGCATTTTCAAAAGTTAATCAAAATAACAAGGGTTTAGCAGCTTCAGGGTTATCTACTTGCCTTGTAATTGCCCTTTGCAATCTATCTATAAAGGTCAAACAGGGCTCCTGAGAACCTGGTCTTATTGTTGCAGCAGATTGTGTAGGTTACTAAGAGTCAGGCACGCGTTTCCATGCAGCTACAGCAATACATGAGACATGTTCAAAAACTCACCTATCAAGGGCTGTTTGTGCTGTTGCGTATTTATTGTCCTGTACCTGTTAGCATATCCTGATGAATTGGTCTTCCCATGGTCAAATTGTCCATCACTTGTTCTGTTACTAAATCAGTATATTCTAATTGCCAAACAGCATATTGCGCTGAGATTAATACTGTTTTCATTAATATTTTCCAATCCCATGTTGTCATTATATATGCTGTAGCTACTGCCTCTTTTATTCCTACAGTGAATGCATTTTGTACTCCATTGTCCATTACAGAGTTTTCAAACTCTTTGAAAAATTGGTAGGGCAAAGTTTCATAAACTGGAAGCCAGTTTGGATCATGTATAACATGGAAGACAAAATTAAAATCACCCTGTTTCATAGCTTCTTCTTTCCACTTTTGCATTAGTGATTTTACCTCTGTTGAATCCTCCGTAAAGGGATTAACATGTGGGAAGATTTTACAGAGAACAAGGCCTGGATGCTGTGAGACTGCTTGATACTGAACAACTCTAACGAGACCTTGAAGCAGAGAGCTGAAAGATAAACACAGGCCAGCTGGGAGGAACCCAACAGCTAGTTCGGTGGGAACGAGTACCACCTGAAAGGAAAACAATGGACATGAACTGTCAACATAGCTAACTTTAGTATAACTTGGTTTCTTGGCATGCATGGTAGCTTAGCCAATAATATGTTGGTAATAGCCTTATGGACAGCTACCTTTAGCCAATAGTACACGGTAGTCACTCTCGTGGGCTCACAGTTATGTAACCGAATGGGGTATATAGAGAGACAGCTAAGCTGAATAAAGGTGCTTGCTGACTGATCAGATTGATCTCTGCATCTGCTTTACTACATTAACAGGAGCCATGGGCAGTGTAGGAATTAACGGAAGTGGAGCTGAGGTTTTGACAAAGCAGAAGGGTATAAGTCTGAGTCAGTCTGTGAATTAACTGGCCCAGGATTAAAAGGTTCCTCAGCCTCAGAGCTTTTTAAAACTGATCATGTATATTTTGGCTTTCATCTCTCTTTTTTTTTTAACAATAGCCTCTGATGGTTTGACATGTGCTAATGCAGAATAAGAATCACCATGTCACAAGAACAGAATCAGGAATTTGAGCACCTGATGATTTACATGCCTGTAAACATTCCCCTACTCACTCCCAAACAGTATTACCAGAAGAACCATCTGCCGGAAACCAGTTGCAATGCTCTTTTGCCAGTAGTAATAATTGTGTTAAATGTTTTTCAGTTACTCTGTAGCCAGCAGGATACAATACTTGTATGCCATTGCAATATTGATCCCGTAGTTTTCCCCTTCCACAGGTGCTATTGTACCCTTTCTTAAGGGCTGTGGTCACAAAAATCCTGAAAAAAAACCCTAAACTCACCTGTCAGATTATGCATTCACCCAGAAGAGGCTCACCATTCTGTAGCGATGAAGGAGATGCAGACCTAGCAAATTTCTTTAAGCATATGTGCGCTCGCAGCCCAGAAGGCCAACTATATCCTGGGCTGCATCAAAAGAAGCATGGCCAGCAGGACGAGGGAGGTGATTCTGCCCCTCTATTCCTCTCTTGTGAGACCTCACCTGGATATTGTGTCCACTTCTGGAATCCTCAATGTAAGAAGGATATGGAACTGTTGGAACGGGTCCAGAGGAGGGCCACAAAGGTGATCAGAAGGCTGGAGCTCCTTCCATACGAGGACAGGCTGAGAGAGTTGGGGTGGTTCAGCCTGGAGAAGAGAAGGCTCCAAGGAGACCTTATAGCAACCTTCAAGTACCTGAAAGGGGCTACAAGACAGCTGGAGAGAGACTATTCATAAAGGCTTGTGGTGATAGGACAAGGGGGAACAGGTATAAACTGGAGAAGGGCAGATTTAGACTAGACATTAGGAAGAATTACTTCACCATGAGAGTGTTGAGACACTGGAACAGGTTGCCCAGGGTAGTTGTGGATGCCCCATCCCTGGAGGTGTTCAAGGCCAGGTTGAATGGGGCTTTGGGTAACTTGATCTAGTGGGATGTCCTTGCCCATGACAGAGGGGTTGGAACTGGATGATCTTTAAGGTCCCTTCCAACCCTATCTATTCTATGATTCTATGATCCTGTGTGTCGAGCTTATAATACCTGGTGTTTTTAATAATGTTTATTGTAATATGCTTGGTACCAGCTTCATGCTTCCTCTTAGTCCCAAATAAACTTACATATACTTTGTGTTGCACCCACACTCCACCCCAAGAAAAGTTCTTAACCATGAACTGTCTGAGGTAGTTGGCAAATAGTTTCTTTCCTTTCCATGCCATTCCATTTCCAGTTGTTGCTGTCCTTGTTGTATCTGAAATCCAAGTCACAGTTCTTCGAGCCTTCTCTCTGGAAACTCTGTATCCACTCAGTCCAAAAAGTTTAAATGATTTGTAGTTGTAGTAATGAGGATATTGTTTCCCCATCATTTTCTTTTCCCGTATTTCTATTTCTTTGGCTAATTGATTCCCAAAAGTTGTTGGACTGTTTTTAAATCCTTGGGGTAGAACACTCCACGTGTACTGAGTTTTTCTGCCAGTTTCAGGATTTTCCTATTCAAAAGCGAAAAGCTCTTGATTTCTCTTTTCAAGGGGAATGCAGAAAAAGCATCCTATAAGTCTAGCACTGTAAAGCAACCCTGTGTTTCAGTTAAAGTTGTTAAAAGTGTATAGGGATTCACAAACCCTGCATGTATGTCATGAACAATTTGATTCATTGCTCTAAGATCCTGCACTAAATGGTAGCCCTTAGCACTTGCCTTTCAAACTGTAAGTCAGGATATTATATTGTGACTCATATTCCACTAACAACTTATATTTCAACAATTTCTGAATTACTGATACTAACCCAGGCTTAGCTTCTAATTTTAAGGTGTATTGTTTAATTCTTACTAGAACAGATCCTGGTTTCAAATCACCTCTTACAGGTTCTGTTTACTTGGACCTCCCAGCTATCTCTCCAGCCCACACTGTTGGGACCACAGCATCTCCACACTCTTGAGGGTTTGTTTTCCTTGAATGTTGACATCCTGTAAGAATAAAGCTGTTGCTTTGTTATATTTAGATTCTGGTATATAAAATTCAACTTCCCCTTCTCCAAACCTCATTTGAGCTTCTAATTTTTCAAGCAAATCCTTTCCTAACAACGGCTTTGGGGAGCCTGGCAAATACAAAAACTTATGAGTTAACCACTGTTTTCCTAATTTAAATGTCAAAGATTTAAAAAATGGTTGGCTTTCCCTGGCTCTCATTGCATCAATAATGCTTATATCTTATTATATTTTTATGTTATTATATATTTTATTTATTATTATTATACTTTCAAAGTATTCACAGAGCTCTAGTTTCCACCAAAAATTCAATTTCCTTTTCCCCCAGCTTGACAATATTCACTGTTCTCTGTAAAACTCCTAATTCCTGCTTTATGAATCATCAAACACTTGCATGATTGCCCTCATGTCTTTCCAGTCAGAGCCTTGTGTTTTAATCATTCTCAAAAGTGCTATCTGTCTGATCTGGATTTGCTCTATAATTTCCAGCTGCTAATTTCCAGTTGTTCAAATCAGTAATAGAAATAAGAAATAGGGACTTTATTATAAATCACCAGTTCTGCATTTCCCACAGCCTGACATAAGGGAGTTGGTAGAACTTCTCCCTGTTTATCTCTCATTTGCCCCACTATTGGACTGAAACCTTCTGCTCCCATTAACGATCTACCACCCCAAGCACCATTCTCTTTCATTTACTTCTGATCCTTCATTGTGACCCTCCAAGACAGCGTCCAGTAGCAATCAACAAGCCATTTTTTTTTCCCTCAGGTTCACTGTCTTTTTGTTGTTCGTAAACTTGTATATATCTTTGTCCAGTACTACAAGCAGAACAACATTTTTTTCAAAGCCTTTCTGATATCTTTTTCCAAGGCTAAAACAAGGAGATTACTGAGCAGTAAATCTGTACCACATTCTTTTTGCTGCTCTGGGTAATTCTACAACGTGTAAAACATATCTGGATACCCTTTTTTGCTTTCTTCTTAGAAACAAAGCATTATAATTCAGTGACCCATTAGCAGGCCATCGTTCGCCTTCATCTGATTTATACTACGGCCACCACTGATTACAGTATTTAATTAAATTTTCTTTTGTTGCCGTTCCCCCTGGAGGTTCACCTAGTTGTTTCCAATGCATAAAATGCACCACAGAGGGGATTTCTAAACGACACGAACACCTCCTTGCAATGATTCTGCACCCATATTATAACAGGCAATTGCTGTCAGATCACAAACCAACCAAAACAGATCACAGTCTCAAGATCTTAAACAGAACAAATCAGCAACCCATGTCAAAGTCAGTTTACACAAAACAGGTCAGTAAGCCATTCCAAAGTCAGTTTTCTTTCTGAAATTAAATGAATTAGGACTCCAACCCTTCACATAGACAACCACAAACACCAGTCACATTGGCAATTACAAGCACAGACAATCACACAGACAATCCATAACAAAACAAAACCAAAATCGCAATTATGTACCAAACTGGGGACTCTAATCCCAAACCAAAATACCAAAATCCAGATTACCCAATATACAAAAATACCGAGCTGGGGACTCTAACCCCAAGTCCACATTAGGTACCTTTCTAGCCCAACCCTGTGGGGCTTTTGCCTCTGACTGATGAGCAGGCAACCAAACCAAAATCAAAAAAGGATGCTTTAATTCTTACCAGTGAAATCCTTGCTTCCAAGACATGGTCCAAGAGAGTAGAGGTCCCCCTTTCCCCCTCGAGAAGTTCTCCGTTGCCAGCTAGAGCATCCTCAACCCCCACAGATCCGAAATCCTGACCCAGTCCCATCTGGGTCACCAAAATGATGCAAAAAATGCCAGCAAATAAAACTCTCTAAGACTCATTTTGGAGTTTTAGAAAGCAAGCATCTTTTCTCAGGCTTGGCAACATGCAGGAGTGATCTCCATTAATCATGTGAATGAGACAAAAGCTGGTCACAATATATATTTCCCACTTATGTGCATATATATAAATTTTCCCAGAAATCTTATGCATATTCTATTACTTTCCAAGGCCTAGTTTTAATGTTATGAAACTTTGCAAAAGTCAAATCTCTTGCAAATTTGGAGCTGACTCCAGTTCTCTGCTTGGCCTTGGATTTGAGAGTGAAAGAAAACTCCAAACAGAGGTGATTACAGAAGAAGAGACATCTGTTCAGCAGAGATCATACTTCACACAAGACTTTATAATCTTCAAAGAATGAACAATGCCTGGAATAAACTTTCTAAAAGAAAACATGCTATCAGAGGGACATGCTGTCTAACTTTCAAAAACCACAACCACTTAGACAAAACTTAACTGTACTTTAGCTTAAATCAAATTTATTCCATTTTTTGTAATAGTAAATACTTCTTGTATCAGCGATCCCATATCTCGACTGTGCACCTGAGCTTTTTGGTCTGTATATTTTGGGTGAAGCCAGAATAAATTTTGCTTTTTGATTTGAAAAGGGAATGAGTGAGATAAGAAAAAATACCTTGCACCACCTGCACTGTGTTAACAGCTCTGGGTTGCAAGAAGGTAATATAGACTTTAACTGTGGAATGACTCACCTCCTGAGTATACAATTAAGTTCTAGGAATAGGTGTGCTTATGTTAATCATTTTGCAGAAAAACTATGAATATATAAATGCCTCTGTAAATATAAACTCTTTGAAATTGTTCTTGAGTGGGAACACTTTGAGGAAAATCCCAGTGTGACCCCCGGTGCTGCAAATAAAGGATACCTACTTAATAGTCACATCGGCTATTGAGTCTGTTTCTTTGTTTCAGATTGGCATCTCTGGGAGTAACCTTGTCAGCCTCTGGATCGCTGCACAGATAATCAAACCATCTTCTTTGACTGTGCAAGTCAAAAAGAAGGTCCAGACATGAGTGTGTAGCTTGTGGATTGCACATGTAGCATGCTCGTGTAGCATGACAGTAGCATTTCTGATTCTTATTCCATTGCTTTTAGTAACAGACACCCCATGAACCCAAGAGCCACAATTTTTCCCATCAAGAGGGGTCACTCAAGCGCTCCATTAATGCTTTCCTAGTGATGTGAATGCAACAGGATGCAATCTTAGCCACAGGAGCACTGAGCAAATACTTCCTGCAGCCACTCACTGAAGTGGTGATATCCTGCCCTGGGCAGCAAGACACTCTCTGCTGCTATTTCCCTGGGAGAATGTGACATGTGATGTTGGAAGCACTGTTCATGCACAAGACTGCTGTTTATTTTCCTTGTAATCTCCAGAGCCATTCACACCAGAATTATCCTACCTCTGCAGGACTTTAAAGAGGTCGTCTGATGCTGAATGATTTTCCCTTTCCCCTTAATGTTCAGATCTTTGATGGTGCAGTGTGTTCATACTTCTTGCTATAATTTCTGCAAGGAAAGGAGGTGTCAGTATGCTAATTTTAAAGACAAGGAAATAGAAGCATTAAAGGCAAATATTTTGCAAAAGGCTCCTGGCTTCAGTCTCCTTCAGCAGGATGATGCCAACCTGTTTCTATCAGAGATGCCAAGCTCCCACAGAATATGGTGACCATAACCCAGGTCTGGTAACAGCATTGAAGGAGTCTCATTGATAGGTGTACGGACATGGAAACCTCTCAAATTAAATGCTGCTGCTGAAAAACCTGTCTAATCCTTCCCCAAGATTACCATCAGACTCCAGATCTTTAAATATTTAAATATTTTGGCATATTAATTTACATATCTTACCTTGAATTCCACTAGTGTATGATCACTGCAGCCCAGGTTGCCTCCGATCTTGATGTTACTGATGATCTCACTTGCACTGTTGACCATCAGGTCCAGTATCCCCTCATGGGGGGGGTCTCTAATAGCTGGGTTAAGAAATTATCTTTGATGCACTCTAGGAGTCCCCTGGATTGCCTATAGCTCGCTGTGCTACTTTTCCAGCAGATGTCAGGGTGGTTGAAGTCCCCCAGTAGGATGAGAGCTTGCGAGCATGAAGCCTCCTGTAGCTGGAGGAAGAAGGCTTTGTCTGTGGGCTCCCATTGATCAGGTGGCCTATAGTAGATACTAACCACAAGCTTCCTTTTGCTTGCCTTAACTGTGAATGTGTAATCTTGGTCCTTTGAGCTGGAAACTAACACCTGAATCTCTTTCTAGATGAGTAGCATGTTCTAAATCTGTCTGGGCTGCTTGGTATCTGCTCTTCAGGAGAGGGAGAAGGATAATAACATGGTCATGGTGGATTTGCTTTTGCTTGCCCACCAGCACTATACTGATGCTGTGAACAACACACAGATTGTTGAAAAAAGCATAGCGAGGCTGCTTGACTGGTTACAGGTAACGCATGAGAACAGTCTCTGTTGTAATGCTCCATGAGAGACTGTTGCAGAAGGGAATGGAGTGTACACCAGCTTCAGTGCTCATGAGTGGGGAAGGCTCTGGTGTAATCCAAACCCCAAGGCTTGGTGGGGTGATGGCTCATAGTTAAATTGCTGTGCTCAGCCCTTGTGTGAGCAAGTGCTGTGATACTCTCCTGGGAGATGCTGCTTTGCAGCATGCTCAGATCAGTGATGTTGAAGTGGACTTCAAATTTAGGAGTCCTTCCTCCTGTTTGAGCAAACCGAACTCAGGAGTTAGGCATTTAAAATCAGTGTTGACTTGGCAGGAAGGTGGAAAAGGAGAAGGAAAAGGCCCATGGTGCTATACTTAGAACTTGAGTCCATGGCCAGTACTGAGGTCTGCTGGCAGCTCCCCAGGGGAGGCTGCTCCAGATGCACCTTAAACAAAGAATATCTTAATTGGGGTTGAAAGATGGATACTGTGGTTGGGGGCAAACCACAATTGCCATCCTAACCAGTCAACTTGTATTTGTCTCATTGAAATAAAGAATGAAGCATGTTTGCCTGCCCCCTCCCTCCAATCTCTTCTTCAAATTGGAATTTGCGCAGGGGTATAGCTCAGTGGTAGATCATTTGACTGCAGATCAAGAGGTCCCTGGTTCAAATCCAGGTGCCCCCTCACTGATGTCTTTTAGGGAAAATGATCGAGGGCTCTGGGACACAGGTAGTAGTTAGTTCCATTCCAATACTAAGGAACAAAAGCCGGTGCAGACAAAGGCTAAGGGTGCCTCCAGGCTTTCTTACTAGGGATGGGACACCCGTCTCCTAGGGGGGGCTAAAGCCCTTGCTAAAAATCTAGTCAGCCTCATTAACAGAGCTTTAAACTAGAAGTGAAGGGGGAGGGGGGGTGAGACCAGCCCAGAAGTGAAGGTTCGCCAGCCCAGCTGAAGTGCAGTTACACCAACGCGCGCAGCATGGGTAATAAGAAGGAGGAGTCAGAAGCTGTTTCTTCTTTTTGACTACTTGCTCCTCTGTATTTAGCATTGAAATGGAGCTAAATGCTGTAAAATGAATACCTTTTTCCTTTCTTAAGGAGATAGAGCATAAACAGCTCTTTCTAATGTTCCTTAATCTCAAGACCAAATTAGAAAAAAAAGACTATTTCCTTTCTTCATTATTCACAGTTGCTCCCATACCACTTTGCTTGGTCTGCTTGCTGAAGGCAATGCAATAGCAGACTCCTTCACAGCATCTGTTTCAACCCTTGATTATGCAACAGCCTCACATTCCTTTTCATCAAAATGTTGCGGGTCTAAGCAAACAATTTAAAATTGCTCTTTCCCAAGCAAAAGACATAATTTGGGCATGTCCCGAGTGCCAGCGTGTGATTCCATTACCTAAACATGAAGGATTTAACTCCCATGGCGTTCATTCAAATGAAATTTGGCAAATAGATGTAATACATCATGCGTCTTTTGGCCGCTTACAATATGTGCATGTATCCATAGACACCTTTTCAGGTGCTATGTGTGCCTCTGCTCATGCTAGTGAAAAGAGGTGCGATGTCTGTCGACATTGGACTCGCTGCTTTGCTACGCTTGGAATTCCTAAAGTAATCAAGACAGATAATGTCCCTGGATATACTTCTCAATCTACTCTTGTTTCTTGCAACAGTGGAGTACTGAACACGTTACAGGTATACCCCACAACCCTACTGGTCAAGCCATCATTGAGCATAGCCATTCAGCTTTGAAAAATATGTCAACAAAGCAAAAAAGGGGGAATATGTGTGTCCCTCCCGGAACAATTAGACAATGCTATCTATAACCTCAATTTTTAAATGCCAATTTGTTTTCTGGTAGAAATATGAACGCTGTAGAAAGGCATTATTCAATTTTTGAGAAATCATCACATCGTCCAAAGGTTATGTACAGGGACCCTATGACAAACAATCATTAGAATGGACCTGCTGAGCTAATAACGTGGGGGAGAGGGTATACTTGCGTTCTTCTTCCCTCAGAATCTTGATGGTTTCCAGCATGATATATTAAGCCCTACTGTGAGCTGGAAAAACGTGACCCAGAATCAGATACCTCAGATGGAGAAGTTGAACCTGAATGAAGATAAAATACTACGGAAATGAAAGACAACACCACAAGATGATCCTATCACCTGGGGAAAACTGAAACAACTATAACAAAGTGCAAGTACCCAGATGGTAGCTGTGGGTGTACCACCTACCCCAGCAAACACCTCTCTGGCATACTTAGCTATTGCCATCAACAAGAGTACAGTAAGAATGTTAAAATGATAAGGCAGAAGCTAAAAAGATCTGAATAACTATATATTATGATGGAGATGTCATAAAATGGGTAATGGAATGAATTGAGAGTGGGAGAACACCATTGGTGAGAAACTTTCTTTAGTTGGTCCCCCACAGCCACTGGCATCTTCAGTGTGTTTGTGCACCCTGTGATAGTTGTTCTGCTAATGTTGATCTGCTTGTGCTTTGCCGTGGTAGCGATTTGTTAAAGGATGAGGCAGATGAAATGCTGCATTGACAACCAGGTGAAAGGATTGGGGCAGGCCAAGCGCCTCCTACCATAGTCAAGG
Source organism: Coccyzus lansbergi (assembly GCA_033558105.1). Lineage (NCBI taxonomy): Eukaryota > Metazoa > Chordata > Aves > Cuculiformes > Coccyzidae > Coccyzus > Coccyzus lansbergi. Next base: position 1,495,817 of record JAUMJK010000100.1, read on the forward strand.
GCGTGACTGGGTTGGCCTCTGTGTTTGTCACAAAGAACTTTTAGCTCTACTGCTGGTTGCAACCCAGAAGGCATTAAGCAGTGGAGACACATGTCATACCAGGTCTTGATGTGAAGGATGGCCTTCTCTTTTATAAGAGGGTCATCCAGGAGGGGCGGGGAGGGCAGGCCAAGCAGCCTGTGGTTCCAAGTCCCCTGCTCAAGCAGGTTTACCTAGAGCAGATTGCACAGGACTGTGTCTACTTGGCTTTTGAATATCTCCACAGATGGAGAGTCCATGATGTCTCCAGGCAAACCTGTTCCAATATACGATCACCCTCACAATAAAAAAGAGCAAGAGTTAATCTAAGTAATCTGTCTTTGAACCTCCCATCCCCAAATGCTGTGTGAAAAAATGATTTTGTATGATTTAAACCTCATTAAGCACAGGAGGCAAGGACAAAGAAAAGACAAGGACAGTGTCTTTGAAGAAGAGAGAGGGGAACACAATGCCTGAGTGTTGAAAAGCACCCACTGAATATTGCAGAGATGTTACCAGCCTCAAAGACTTTGGGCGGATGATAAAAGATGAGCCTTGCTAGGACAATTAGCAGTGCTATAAAAGAAATCCTGTAAACCAGATTAAATTTACAAATTTGGACATTTGTTAATCTCGGTTGCACTTGTGTGGTGCAGTGCAGAATTGCAGTGCTCAGAATTGTCAGGGAAATGAAACAAGATCTCAAAAAAACAGAACTCAAGGTCCTCACAACCCTTGTTGTGAATCCGATCTTCTAAAACAAAAAAACGTGGGAGATGTGGGAGCAATGCCAAGTATATGGAAGTTTAATTGGTGTCAGAAGAGATGGTGAGCAAGAAATGGCCACAATTGTTGTTGAGCCTCTGGAGCAGGAGTGCAGAGTGGTTGATATCCAGCGAGCCGCTGGCCTGAGAAGAATCAACATTGGTGGCAAAAACAAGAAGGCATGAAAACAGTAGCAGTGGTCATGAGGAGCTTGGAAAGAGAAAAACATGCTGTGGAAATTTTTATGAAGGACTTGTGGGACCGGTGTTGACATTTTTAGTAAGGTATAAATACGAGTTTGTAACAACAAACTTGGTCTTGGCTTGAAACGAAAGTTGAGTCTGTGCATGTTAATACGCTACAAATTGGGGCTAAGATAAAGCATGAAGCAGGTACCAAGCATATTACAATAAACATGATTGAAAACACCGGGTGTTCCAAGCTCAACACACAGAATGATTTATCTTGAATGTGTGATAAGGCCAGGCTGGGAGAAAGCACCTGGGAATAAGTGATTTGGAGAAATGGCTGAAAACAGTTAAGAGAGTGTGGAATAGACAAAAACAAAAACATCCTGTTTGTCTGAAGGTCAGAACATCAAAGAACTGTATAAAGATCTGCCTCAATCATCAAAGCCGGTGCTAAGTACTAAGAGAAACAGTAGTAGCACTTTGTTAATTTGACTTCTGTATGCCGTGCTGATTAAAAAGAATATGCCTAAAGAAATTTGCTATGTCTACATTTCCTTCATTGATGCAATGACAGGATGGTGTTGGCTCTGGATTTCAAATTACGGACTGTTAGTAAAACCTTTGTATGAGGTATTGAAGACATCTACCCCTGAGTACCTGAACTGGACTGAGAACAGCAGGGTAGCCTACAAATGTTTGAAATAGTCCTTAATGAAAGCACCAGCACTCGGGCTTCCAGACTTATCAATATATTTTGATGAGAGGTGTGGTACAGCCCTGGGAGCACTATCACAATTTCTGGTAGAGCAGCGACGTGCAGTGGCCTGTCTCCCAAAAAAACTGGATAATGTCAGCCAAGGATGGCAAGTCTGCCTGAAAGCAGTTGCTGCCACAGTAATATTGATACAGGAAGCTTGCAAATTTACGGTGGGTCAGAAGATGACAGTTTATGTACCACATGTGGTCATCCACATATCCTGGAACAAAAAGGTTCTCTCCTAGTCTAATGTTAAAGTACCAGGTGGTATTATTAGAGCGAGATGATGTCCTCTTTAAGACCACCTCAGTTGTTAACCTGACAGTGTTTCTTTCTACTGACCATGTGGAAGGGACTCCTGAGCATGATTGTTTGCAGATGACTGAAGAAGTATATTCCAGCCACCCGAACCTTAAAAATAAACCACTTGAGAATCCAGATTGGTAATTATTTATAGATGGGAGCAGTTTTGTGCAAGGAGGAAAAAGTTTGTCAGGGTATGCAGTTACCACAAGAGCTTGTGCCTTGTCATCAACAACCTTTGCTCAGAAAGCTAAATGAGTGGCTCTAACCGGGGCTTGGTATTTGAGTCAAGACAAGAGAGTCAATATATGGACAGATTGTAAATATGCCTTTGGTGTTGTGCATGCCCATGGATCCACATGGAAAGAGAGGGGGCTTTTAACAGCACAAGGGACTGGAATCAAGCATACTGAACAAATTCAAAATTACTGGCCAGTATTCAGAAACCTACAGAAGTGGCAGTTATGTATTGTAAGGCACACCAATAGGAGACATCTATTATTGGATTGGGAAATTAATTGGCTGATAAAGCTGCTAAAGAGGCTGCAGAAACAGGGATCATGTCTTTTGTGCCAGAGAAAGAAATGAAAATGCCAGAAACAGCTCCTAGATAGAATAATAAGGACCTTAGATTGATTAAGGCATTGCAGGCAAATAAGCAAGAGTGCGTGGTTTGTCACACCCACTGGGCAGGTGGTAATGCCTCCTTTTCTTTGAAGGGAATTGGCCAAAAGGGAACATGATAAAGTACATTGGGGAACAGAGAATCTTTTAAAACATTTGAAGAAAGTAGTTATGGGAAGGACCACGACAGAAATTATTTGTTTAGTTACGGAAAATGTGCGGTATGCCAAAGAAACAATCCCAATACCAATAACAGAGTAATACCTGGAAATGTTAGGGAAGGAAAGTCCCATGGAAATTACCGGCAAATAGATTTTACTGACTTATCCTGAAAAAGGATATGGATATATTCTAGTTTTAGTAGATTCATTTGCAAAGTGGCCAGAGGCTTTCCCTGTTCGTACCAATAAGGCAAGAGAAATAGTAAAATTTTACTTAAAGGCATTATTCCAAGGTCTGGGGTGTCTTTAGGAATGTATGTGGACAGAGGTCCTCATTTATGGTTGGACTCCATGATCCCGTGGGTCTTTTCCAACCTAGTGATTCTGTGATTTTGTGGCAGAAGTAATCAAACAACTAAGCAGTGTTCTGGGAATATCCTGGGATTTGCATATGCCTTATAGGCCTCAGTCTAGGTTGAAAGTGGAAAGAATGAATTATACTTTGAAATGGCAGTTTAGTAAAATATATCAGGAAACGTATGTGACCTGGGTAAAAACTCTACCTTTAGCATTACTAAGAATTTGAATTCTACCGTGACGAGGAGGCCTTAGCCCATATGAAATATTGTATGGGAGGTCTTATCAGATGCCATATGTTTCAGGAGATACCACCATTAAAGGGAATTTGGACAATAATAACTGTTTGATATCTTTAGGAAAGACTGTCCACGAATTGCAGAAATCTGTGACTGTTAACAAATCCTTGGAGCATGATATGCCAGCACATCCATTCCAGCCTGGAGACTGGGTGTATATCAACTCCTAGGTGGAAAGGACTGTACCAGATACTTTTAACTACATTCACAACTGTGAAGCTAACTGGAAAAGGGCCCTGGTTTCATCATTCAAGGGCTAAGAAGGTTCCTGCTTCATGGACCATGGGACAATGATCTCCCACCGCTCACCCCATGTCAATTGAGTGGGTATTCAAGCCCAAGTGGAAAATCCAACGTAACTCAGGGAACCCACTAAAGATTCAAAGAATGAGATCATGATGAATTTTTGGGTTATGTATCAAATGACTGTCATTACAATGATAACTGTGGGTAAAAAGGGTGGATTAGAATAACAACATCACATTGGAATTGATAAAAGGTTTCGGTGAAATGAATAGACTCTCAAGCATGACAGCCTGCCTCCCCATGCCACATTACACCTCAGACCCCATACCCTGGGGGATTATTCCATTAAATTTTACAGCTCTTCAGAAATTGGATGTCACCAAAGCGCTGAAACAGGCTAATGTGAGCTATTATTTAGATAGCGAAAACCGGTGCAGACAAAGGCTAAGGGTGCCTCCAGGCTTTCTTACTAGGGATGGGACACGCGTCTCCTAGGGGGGCTAAAGCCCTTGCTAAAAATCTAGCCAGTCTCATTAACAGAGCTTTAAACTAGATGTGAAGGGGGAGGGGGGTGAGACCAGCCCGGAAGTGGGACACCAGTGACTCGGAGATGGTGTGTTGGTGAGGACCACCAGTACATCACCACAGAACAAGTGGGGGCGATTATACCTGATGACGGTAAGGAAGATACTGGCAATCTGGCGTTAGCTACCCCAATGACCAGTCAATTGGGAATAAACTCTATTCCATCCATGAGGGCTGAAGGTTCGCCAGCCCAGCTGAAGTGCAGTTACACCAACGCGCGCAGCATGGGTAATAAGAAGGAGGAGTCGGAAGCTGTTGTAGGGCAAGGAGGCTATGATGTCATTGCCATCACGGAAACTTGGTGGGATGACTCGTATAACTGGAGTGCTGCTATGGTGGGGTACAAACTCTTCAGGCGGGACAGGAAGCGTAGGAGAGGAGGCGAGGTAGCCCTCTATGTAAGAGAGGATTTGGATACCATTGAGAGGTCAAGCAGAGAGCTGGAGCCAGCTCCAAATTAGCAAGAGTTTTGACTGTTGCAAAGTTTCATAACAGTAAAATTAGACCTTGGAAAGTAATAGAATATGCATAAGATTTCTGGGAAAGTTTATACATATGCATGTAAGTGGGAAATATATTCTGTAACTAGCCCTTATATTGTTGCGCATGATTGATGGAGATCACTCCCGCATGTTGCCCAGGTCTGATAAAGGATGCTTGCTTTCTAAAACTCCACAACGAGTCTTAGAGAGTTTTTATTTGTTGACATTTTTGGTATCACATGCAGTATGAAGATGGAAGTGAATGAGATGTTCCTGACGATGCTGGTCCCCCACCGGGCTCTGCTTCATCCTCTCACCAGTCATTACTAAGTGCTTTACTTCTCCCATTTATTGTGTCTATTGAGTGTGTGGATCTTATTAGGAAGACTCAGTGGCTCTGTAATGAATTAAGAAAAGCTTGGGGTATTTCTTAGTATTTTATACTCATGTTCCTGACTGTGATGTACAGAAGTTGCTGATATTCATCCCAGGAACTCCCAGTCCAAGGACAGACAGGCAGACAGGCTAAGGTCAGGGCACAGAAAAAACAAGAAGCCTTTTCTATATGCATCAGTTACACACTTTGCAGAGCAAGGGTGATATTTTCTAAGCAGAGCAGGATGTAGGAGGTGCGAGCAGAGACCTGTCAGGTGGGCAGGACAGGGGAGCAGTGGCAGCAGACCTGCCTGGTCTAGGATATGGGTGCAGGATCTCACTAACTACCTCCCCGCATGGATAATGCTCCTTCCTTTCCTCTGTGTCCTGCCTTGTGCCTGTGCAGCTGGCATTTTGTCCCCGCACGCTGCAGATCCAGCACCTGAGTCACGGGGTGACTGATGGCTGTGGGATGGGGTGGGAGTTGGAGGTGTGTCCCATCCCTGGAAGTGTTCAAGGCCAGGTTGGATGGGGCTTTGAACAACCTAGTCTTGTGGAAGGTGCCCCTGCCCATGGCAGGGTGGGTGGAATTGGATGATCTTTGAGGTCCCTTTCAATCCAAACCATTCTGATTCTTTGATTCCATACCTAGTGGGGCTCTGTGTTGAGCAGATGTTTGCTACAGCCTTGCTCGGTGGTCCCTACCCATCGTATGACCTTCCAGAGCACTGGCATGTGACTGGGCCATGCACACTGGAAAAGATCATGTGGAGCAGAGAGAGGAGGTTGGAGAGGGGGAGGGTGGCTCAGCTAGAAAAGATTAGCAAGCGTGGACAGATAGAGAAAGCTTTGAAAGAGGAGGCATGTCAGAGGTGTTACAATAGCAAAGAGAGGAAGGTAGTTGGATGATTGGAAGAGGGAGGGAAGGAGCAAGCTGGGAGGGAGGAATGACCTTAGAGGTGACATTTGGGATCAAAATGGGGAAGTCTGCATCTTGTGGAGGGGAAGATGCTGCAATCATCAGAGCAGGAGAGAGCAGAAAATTGGGGAAAATGTCTAATGATGCAAATAGGAAGAGATGAACACAAATGCCACACACTGGGATGATAATCAAAAGTGCTGGAAGGGTTGCTACAGGCATTAACAGAGGTTTGGAAGAAGGGAATAGATGTTCTTGGCTTCCATGGACAGAATCCTGTCTGCTGTCTGAAGTATTTGCACATATTATGTTAACAGGCATCACCCAACCTTGTTTACCAGAGTCCGAGCAGATCTCTGCATTGCTTCAGAAAAGAGAGAGCTGCAGGGGTGACAAAGACCAGTCTTTCCTTCAAGGATCAGTCCTGGCCCAGGTTCCTCTGTGCTGTGTCTGTCAACAGGGATGAGGAGGTGTAGTAACGCAGATGCAGAGATCAATCTGATCAGTCAGCAAGCACCTTTATTCAGCTTAGCTGTATTTCTATATACCCCATTCGGTTACATAACTGTGAGCCCACGAGAGTGACTACCGTGTACTATTGGCTAAAGGTAGCTGTCCATAAGGCTATTACCAACATATTATTGGCTAAGCTACCATGCATGCCAAGAAACCAAGTTATACTAAAGTTAGCTATGTTGACAGTTCATGGCCATTGTTTTCCTTTCAGGTGGTACTCGTTCCCACCGAACTAGCTGCTGGGTTCCTCCCAGCTGGCCTGTGTTTATCTTTCAGCTCTCTGCTTCAAGGTCTCGTTAGAGTTGTTCAGTATCAAGCAGTCTCACAGCATCCAGGCCTTGTTCTCTGTAAAATCTACCCACAATTCCCCCTTTTTGTTTTTCGATGACAAAAGCGTTCAGGTGAAATGTATGATCAACTTGGTATTATATACACTGTAACACACAGGATAATTGTTAAAGCAATTGACACCATTAAAAATAACAGTCCTTCTTGTTCCTGTCGACTGCTTTCATGGCTGAGGCTTTAACCGCTGTCACGCAGCAACATGGGCTTGATCCATCTCACTGGTGCCCAAAAGTGGTCCTGTATCTGTTAAAACACAAACATAACCTCCTCCCCGTGTTAGTAGCTTAAACAGACCATAGTAACTGATTTTAAACTCTCTCTAATTTAAATGACATTCAAGCACCTTAGCATTGGTACAATCTAGTCATCTCCTGTGAAAATTCATTTAATATTGACCCGGCATTAATCCATTAATCTCTTCTGTGATTCCCCTGATTCCCCCACACTCTTTTTTTTTCTTTTTTTTTTTTTTTAAGTGTCAGCTCAAACATCTCGAAAACATTGAGCAGTAGGACCCAGCAGCCGCTGAGTGCTGGAATGCAGGCATTCCCCTAGAGAGATAATACAGTTAACTCCTCTGGTCCTCTGGGCTTCTACAAAGCTGAAAGAAAACTGGAACTTAGAGGGGGTTGGGGTGGGGGGTGGGTTAGTCACACACATGCAACTTCAAGGCTAAACTTTTGCCTTTTTCTTCTGAAGCCTTTCACTTCAAAGATCCCAGGTAAATCTACCTGTTTGCCGGCTTAGTGGACATTTGAGATTGAAAGGTCCCAGAGATATATTTTCAAGATTGATCAAAATTAATTTGTAAGTCTTACAAACATTTGAAGTACTTCAAACACATACACACACGACCACTCATTTCAAGGCTAGCCAAATACAGTCATACAATGTTGGTTATTGCTAGTGGATCCCCAATTTTCGATGCTACGAATGGTCTTCCTTTTTCCAAGGGCAAACCCATTTTGTAGGAATCCAACAAACGCCTTCCTCTGCAAGTAAGCACATGTATCATCTGTCCGTTATTTGCACCTCTGCCAGAAAACCTTTAACAAAGACATAAAATTTCAAACTCTCGGTTTTGCCGGGAAAACATCAGCAAAGCCATAGAATTTCAAACCATCACTTTTGCTGGAAAAACATCAGCAAAGCCATATAATTTCAAATTGCAACTTTTTGCCGGGAAAACATCAGCAAAGCTATAGAATTTCAGGCTGCAGCTTTTTGCCGGGAAAACATCAGCGAAGCTATAGAATGCCAGTCTGCACTTTTTGCCGGGAAAACATCAGCAAAACAATGAAACTTCAAATTGCAACTTTTTGCCGGGAAAACATCAGCAAAGCTATAGAATTTCAGGCTGCAGCTTTTTGCCGGGAAAACATCAGCGAAGCTATAGAATGCCAGCCTGCACTTTTTGCCGGGAAAACATCAGCAAAGCTATAGAATTTCAGGCTGCAGCTTTTTGCCGGGAAAACATCAGCGAAGCTATAGAATGCCAGCCTGCACTTTTTGCCGGGAAAACATCAGCAAAGCTATAGAATTTCAGGCTGCAGCTTTTTGCCGGGAAAACATCAGCGAAGCTATAGAATACCAGCCTGCACTTTTTGCCGGGAAAACATCAGCAAAACAATGAAACTTCAAATTGCAACTTTTTGCCGGGAAAACATCAGCAAAGCTATAGAATTTCAGGCTGCAGCTTTTTGCCGGGAAAACATCAGCAAAGCTATAGAATTTCAGGCTGCAGCTTTTTGCCGGGAAAACATCAGCAAAGCTATAGAATGTCAGCCTGCAGTTTTTGCCGGGAAAACATCAGCAAAACTATAGAATTTCAAACCTCAGCACTGCCGGAAAGCCAACAGCAAAGCTGGAATCACTTGGTCTGACCCTGGTTGCATCTGCACTGGCCAGGCCCTCTACATTTGTGTGCCAGCGCGGGAGGGCATCGCGCTCAGTCTGTAGTTTCCCTGATTTGACAAACAGGTAGGTACGGGGTGAGGTGGTGTAGATGTAGCAGGCAGAGGTATTCCGGAGGAAGACATTGGTGCAACAGCAGTGTTAGAATTTGAGCAGTCTCTATCCTTCCCAAGAATGGCAAGTTTCTCCTTCGGTTGCTCAATTGTAGTCGTGGACAACTCAAGTTGATCCATTCTTTTTACTAAGGTTTGGAGGATATCATCTGTTGTATCCTGTGTTTCTTTAAGTGAAGAACTCGGACCAGAGCTGGGGAGTGTCGAAGTTGGTATACTTGGGGGTGGAGGCAATAGCGCTTCTGGGTTAGGGCCTCCCTCCGAAGGTCCCGCAACCACAACTCCTGGTTTATCTTCAGTTGGTGCAGGCATAGTCACAGTGCAACTTCTGGATTCCCCCTGCCCCATCAGGGTTTTAGCAATAGCTCCAGGACCAGATACAGCAAGATGGTGAATTTCTGTGATACCATCTATGATTTTTGGTCCAGGAGGCGCCTCACATGCCTTAAAAGGTTTAGTGAGCACAGAATGGAACAAGTCGGGCTCGGCGCAGGGCGGAAGGGCGGGGGGAGGGAGGAGGGGTTTAGAAGCTTCTGTACCTTTAGCATTATTTTCAGTTTTTAGTGGGTTGTTTTCCTCATTCGGTTCTGGACCCAAGTTCAATGCTGCGAATACAGAGGCCGCAGCAGTTTGCTTAATTCTTAAATCTTTCAAGGTTTCAGATATAAATTTCCATAAAGTAGCAAATTTGGTGGCTTCCTTCCCCTCAGCTTCCCCATTGCTGATAGTATCCCACAGCTGAATCCCTATGTCCTTCCAAGTAGCTTGGTAAAACATCAAACCAGCATCAGGAATAAGTCTCCTATCTCTGCTCCATTTCAATAGTTCAATTAGACAATTTTCTGTCATATTTAATTCCTCTCTTGGAGAGAATGTAATGTAGGAGATTTACCACCGATTGCTTGTCCTTAGAAAGCATGGAGCCCATGCTCTATAGAGTCAGCTTGGAACACAGCTGCTTTGAACAAAATTAAATACATTATCTGGCTATTCTTTGGTATTAATACTAGTGGAAATGGTGTTCACAACATTAGTGAGACAGCATCCATACCCTTGCTTGAATGATTCCAGTACAGTCTGCATCAATGACCTCAGGTAAAACAAAAATTCCCAACTGAATTATTGATAATCATTCTAATTACAAGGTATTAAAGTCAACCCCAGTGGTCCTTTTACATTTCATGGTATTGTGTGAAGTGCGGACGTTTGTAGCACTACTGCGATGATGGTGATCACATCTATCTCGGTGCTATCTCCGGTTCTTGCTCTGAGGTGAGAGCTGGTGCCTGCCGTGGAGGCATCTGTGTTGGGACAAGCCTTTGAACCATGCTTTGCTCCTGGTTTTCTGACAATACCGTCCCATTCTTGTCCCATTTTTATACACACCAACTGGTAAAATGTTTACCCTTTCCACACCAAGGGCAGATTTTAGGCCCTCTATCCTGGTGTTGCATGTGGCAGTCTTTTAAAATGTATCTCCTTGCCGCGATTCTAACAGAATGTATTTCTGTCTCAGATTACAGTCAGGGCAGCAGCTACCAGCTGAGCTTGACAGGAATAGGTAAATGATCCCAGCTGTTGTTGTAGGAGTTTTCAGACCGCACCGTACCTTTCTATATTTGCTGTTAGGATTTATTGTCGTGGATTGCAAAATTAAGGCTTCTGTAACTGTTCAGTTGTCTGCCTGCTTGTCGAGCACATCCCCCCATATATATGTCACACCTTTTTTCAGCTTCCCAATGTCCAGTATCTTTAAAAGTGTTTGATAAAACAAAAAACACATTTGTTGTAAAATTGCATTATTTAAGCTGCCTTGATTCTTGAACTGCTACCAACATTGCTTAATTGAGTAGTTTCTTATCATATCTGTTAATAATCCCTTCTGTAATGCGAAACTGTCTGGGTTTAGCAGCAGCTGTAGCAGCAGTGACGATGAGCAGTACCCACCTCAGTGAGCCGCTCCGTGGGAGCTGGACGGGTTGGGGGGTGGGAAATGGGGGTGGAAGCCCTCGACCAGGCGGCTTGGCTCTGGAGGAGTTAATACGTTCTCTTTTGCAGCCATTGGAATCTCTTCTATTGCTTTGTAACTAATTAGTTCCCAGCACGGACTGCCGTGCTGCACACAGATCAAAACTTGCAATATTTCAACTTCTTCCCGCTGCTGTGCCTCCCTCCTAGTTTGTGCCCGTTGGTCTGAGGGATGGGGGGGCAATGAATAAGGCTTCTTCTCATGGTCTCTTGGACCCGGATCAAAGGGTTTATCGGCTTCCCTGTTAGGGGGTGCAGAGGCCAGCACAGCCAATTTAAAGGTGTGGGAGGTTAGTGCACTCGGCTTAGAGTGATCGCTTTGCTTTTTAGAGCTGACGTGCGCCTTTAACACTTCAAAAACTTTCTGCCAGGGACCAAGCAACTTAGTAGCTGATTTCAATAGTTCAGTTAGACAAATCTTGTCATATTTCATCTCTCTCTTAGAGAGGATATATATTGGGGGGGGCTTTATCACTGCTAGCTCGCTCTGCGAAAGCGTGAAAACCCATCCTCCCCCCATCGACCGCCGCTTGCCTTATAGCAGATCACACGATTTATTTCCACATCTCCGGCTCACACGCGGGGATGTATTGTAGCACCCTTCATTCCATGCTTAGTGCGGTACCTTCGCTACGGCCCCTGGCCGAAGTCCCGCCCCGGCTTTCGCGAGAGTGGGCAGCTCTCCCGGCATGCCCCGCTCTTCCTCTTCCCCGCCGCCGCCCTGAGGTAAGGTGGCCGTGGCGGCCAGGGAGTTGTCCCCATCCGCTCCCATCTTCCTCCAGGTAGGAGGCGAGGTCCACCTCGCCAGTCGCTCTCGGTATCTGTGGGGCTGGTGCGGGGAAGGACGGGTAGGGGATGGAGATGGGGTAGCTCATGGTTGAGGTTGGGAGCAGGCCCCAGGCGAGACCGTGGCTGCGGTGATGGCTTTCTTAGGACACCTTTGGATTTAATTGTGAAAAAAAAGCGTAACTTCTGAGCAGCTCTTTCAGTTCGCTGTCAGCAGTAAGGCAATTAAGGGACCCTTAGGAAGCAGAATTAGTGCACTGGTAATTGGTGGATCATCTATCACAAAGCAAGGATTGTTTGTTTTAACCAGGACTGATTGATGCCGATTTTACAGGAACAACACAAGTAATGGCTTGGATGCTTCTGCCTCCCCGCTTTATACCAAAGGGCACTAGAATTGCTCAGCCAATCTGGGTGGAACCGTGGCCCCTCAGCACCAAGAAACTGCACCACCTTAAAGCTTTAATGCAAGAACAATTGCAAGCTGGACATATCGTACCAACTACCAGCCCATGGAACACACCAGTGTTTGTAATATGGAAGAAAAGCAGGAAATGGCGTTTATTACAGGACTTGCAAAAAATAAATGCGATTATTGAAAAATGGACAGTGGGCAAATAAAGTGTAGTTTATATAGTAGAAGGTTCAATGCTAATAGTGGAATTATATGCAGTGCTAAAGCCTTTGAATTGACATCATAGTCCCTGTAGCCGGAGTAGTGGAGAATATAGAAATAGGATGGTTAAAACAGATAAACAATGAGTGATTGCTTTTAGATGTTAAAGCAGTTATGGTTTCGAGTCACAGCTAGAAGAGCAAAACTTTGTGATGCATATTTGGAGTCACACATCACTTCCAGGATTTATAGTCGAAGGGAACAGTATAGCAGACAGACTGACAGCAGGGGCAGTCCAAGGCCCACTACCAAACATTATTCAACAAGCACTAATGTCACATAATCAGTCTGCCAAGGCACTACGAAGGCAACTTAAAATTTCATTAGAATTAGCCCGGAACATAATAAAATATGCCCAGATTATCAACAAATAACACCATTACAGCCTAGAGGAGCCAACTCAAGGGGATTAAGTGCTTTACAAATTTGGCAAAAAGACACTATTCACATACCTGAATTTTGAAGATTGAGATATGTACATTTCGATTCAAATGCAATATGGGCAACAGCACATCCAGGGGAATCTTTAAAGGAAATAGCGGACTCACACAGGTAAAAACAGAAAATGGCCCAGGATATGTTTCTAATATAACAAAATCCTTTTTTCAACAGTGGTTAGTGCACTCAGCTTAGAGTGATTGCTTTGCTTTTTAGAGCTGACGTGCGCCTTTAACACTTCAAAAACTTTCTGCCAGGGACCAAGCAACTTAGTAGCTAATTTCAATAGTTCAGTTAGACAAATCTTGTCATATTTCATCTCTCTCTTAGAGAGGATATATATTGGGGGGGGCTTTATCACTGCTAGCTCGCTCTGCGAAAGCGTGAAAACCCATCCTCCCCCCATCGACCGCCGCTTGCCTTATAGCAGATCCAAGACTCCTGGAGTCTTCTTAAAGTGGATGCGTGTCTCATTCCAATCTGTATTCGTTCAGAGAAGCTTCAGCAGGTAATTCGAATGCCCCACACTCGGGCGCCATTTGTTGTAAAACCGATGCAGAGATCAATCTGATCAGTCAGCAATCACCTTTATTCAGCTTAGCTGTCTTTCTATATACCCCATTCGGTTACATAACTGTGTGCCCACGAGAGTGACTACAGTGTACTATTGGCTAAAGGTAGCTGTCCATAAGGCTATTACCAACATATTATTGGCTAGGCTACCATGCATGCCAAGAAACCAAGTTATACTAAAGTTAGCTATGTTGACAGTTCATGGCCATTGTTTTCCTTTCAGGTGGTACTCGTTCCCACTGAACTAGCTGCTGGGTTCCTCCCAGCTGGCCTGTGTTTATCTTTCAGCTCTCTGCTTCAAGGTCTCGTTAGAGTTGCTCAGTATCAAGCAGTCTCACAGCATCCAGGCCTTGTTCTCTGTAAAATCTTCCCACATGAGATGAAGAAGGAGGTCAGCAGAACAGTTGCGCTCAACTTTCAAGGAGCAGACTTTGGACTGTTCAGAAGGCTGGTCAAAAAAATCCCATGGGAGGCGCTCCTTAAGGGCAAGGGAGTCCACGAGGGCTGGGCACTCTTCAAAAAGGAACTCCTAGCAGCCCAGGAGAAAGCTGTCCCCATGTTCCAGAAAAGTAGCCGGTGGGGTAAGAAACCAGTGTGGTTGAGTAGGGAGGTCCTGAGAGACATCAATAAGAAGAGGAAAGTCTATGAGCTTTGGAGGAAGGGGCAGGCATCCTGGGTGGACTATAGCGAGAACGTGCAGGAAGAAAATCAGGAGGGCTAAGGCCCAACTAGAAATCAGATTGGCCAAGTCTGTGAAAGACAATAAAAAATCTTTCTACAAACATATCAACAGTAAAAGGAGGACTAGGGAGAATCTCCAGTCCCTACTAGATGCAGAGGGAATAACAGTAACAGGGGATGAAGACAAGGCTGAAGTACTCATGCCTATGTTGTTTCAGTCTTTAATAGTAAGGAAAGTTGTTCCCTCTGCGCACAACCCCAGGGGTTTGAGGAGCAGAACAAGGTTCCCACAATCCAAGAGGAGGTGGTTAGAGACTTGCTAGATGTCCACAAGTCTATGGGGCTGGATGGAGTCCACCCAAGAGTTTTGAGGGAACTGGCGGATGTGCTTGTCAAACTCCTTTCCATCATCTTCCAGCGATCCTGTATTACTAGGGAGGTACCACTGGACTGGAGATTGGCTGATGTCATGCACAAGGGGCACAAGGCAGATCCGGGGAACTACAGGTCTGTCAGTCTGATCTCAGTGCCGGGGAAAGTCATGGAGCAGGTGATCTTGAGTGCTATCATGAAGTACTTGCAAGAGAACCAGGGGATCAGGCCCAGCCAACATGGCTTCACAAAAGGCAGGTCTTACCAAACTAACCTGATCGCCTTCTATGACCAAGTTACTAGACTCCTGGATGAGGGAAAGGCTGTGGATGTAGTCTTCTTGGACTTTAGTAAAGCCTTTGATACAGTTTCTCATAGCGTTCTGCTTTGGAAACTGTCAACCTCTGGACTGGACAAGAGCACACTCTCCTGGGTGGAAAATTGGTTGAACGACCGGGCCCAGAGAGTGGTGGTAAATGGAGTTTACTCCACCTGGAGGCCAGTCACAAGTGGGGTTCTCCAGGGCTCAGTGCTGCATCCAGCCCTGTTCAATGTCTTTATCAATGACCTTTAGCAAGCTTGCAGATGACACTAAGCTGGGTGGACGTGTTGATCTGCTGGAAGGTAGGGAGGCTCTGCAAAGGGATCTGAACAGGTTGGATGGCTGGGCAGAGACCAATGGCATGAGGTTTAACAAGGCCAAATGCCAGGTCCTGCACTTAGGGCACGACCCTAAGCAGTGCTACAGACTAGGAGAAGCCTGGCTGGAAAGCTGCCTGGAGGAGAAGGACCTGGGAGTGTTGGTCGACAGCCAACTGAAAATGAGGCCCATGGTATCTTGGCCTGTAACGGAAACAGTGTGACCACCAGGTCCAGGGAGGTTATTCTCCCTCTGTACTCGGCACTGGTGAGACTGCATCGCGACTCCTGTGTTCATTTCTGGGCCCCTCACCACAAGAAGGATGTTGCGGCTCTGGAGGGAATGGCCTCAATCTCTGCCAGGGGAGGTTCAGGCTCGACATAAGGAAAAAATTCTTCACTGAAAGGGTTGTTAGGCAACGGAACAGTCTGCTCAGGGGGAAGGTTGACTCGCCTTCCCTGCAGGTGTTTAAGGTGCGGGTGGATGGGGTACTGAGGGTCATGGTTTAGAGATTGGTGGGAATGGTTGGACTCAATGATCCGGTGGGTCTCTTCCAACCTTGTGATTCTATGATTCTATGAAATGAGTAGCTGTGCAATAGGTGTAAAATCAGACTATGTTTTTCTGTTTGCCTTAAACATTTTGTCTGAGGACTATCCACTTGTGGCACCAGCTTGTCTGTAGTGCCGAGGTTCAGCGGGGTCAGTGCAGGAACAGGCACAGCTCTCCCTTGCTTGGGTGAAGTCGGGCCCCAGAGCTGGCTTCGGTGGGGAGAGGGGATGCACTTGTTACTGCTGCTCCCTCTCCCCCCTCACCTGCTGGCTTTCAGGGCCGCCAAAAAGACACAGGCTGGTGGGGGGTCAGGCTGGCCTTATAAAAGGACTCTCAAGGAACCAGAGGGACAATCTTGCTCTCACCTCCATGCCCGCTCTCACTCATGCACTTCAGTCCGACCAGCCTGGACCATGCAGCCTGGAAAAAGCTGTTGCTGTGACCACGTGTTCCTGAGATCACCTGCTACCATCGATGTTGTGATTTCTTTCCTCCTGCCACCCCACCCCCACCCCATATTTCTCCCATTACTTTATGGTGTGCATGTTGAATTGGATCTAAGGGACCTGGGTTGTTTTCAGGGATTCATTTTTATAACTTTTGGTGGTTGCACCCCTCCCCCAGTGTCTTTGTTGTGCACCCTAGTATTGAAACAAAGAAACTTATGCTTAATAGTTTAATTTAACTATTAAGGCAGGTACACTTTATTCAGCGCTGGAGAAGATTCAGGATTTGTCCTTAGAGTGCTTCTGCTGAGCAGCGATTTCACAGAAAATTTATACACAGAATTGTTTTCGAATTCATACCTTTCCCTGAAATGACAATTATACTTGTTCCGGGAACCTCATTGTATATCCAGAGGGAATTAAATCAGATCAGCTCAGTCTCCTTAAGGTGTGGCCATATCTGAGTGGTCAATCTCAGTGATTCAAGGGACAAGAAGATAAGGGTCCTTGTAGTTATCTTAGTTTTTAATCTTGTTTCTAACACATTATAGTTGATGTTCCATCCCACCATTTACAAATCACCATTTCAGTCCCCCCTTTTTCAAGGCCTTTGCAAATTCTTTTGCAAAAGAGTCACAAGAGGTCTTATAATTTAAATTTCTCTTAAAATATTTTCCTGATTCTACTGCGTGTCTGATCTGATTTCTTTTCCATGTCTAATAACCTTCCACTGTTCACTGACAACACCAAAATGCACATTGAAGCACTATACGGGTTAACAAAACTGATAGTCCCAATGCTCTAACACTGAGAAAAGATCGTTTCAACCAGGGCAAGTTTATGAGCTAAGAATTTAAATAAGAAAATTCTATACCCTACCACTCTTGTATGGAGTTAAGAAGGCCATACTAATTTTCTATAGAAGTTCCTACAGTCTGAGATTGATTGGTCAAATTGGAACAACTCACACCCTCAAAATCAGAGCATCCTTTATGGTGTTTTAATAAGAGATAATCAATTGCAGATTTATTTTCTAAATCTGATGCTGAAGTTGTCTAGTTTCAAGATTTGAGGCCTCCAAGGCTCAGGGTATAATTGAGGTTCCTTGCATACCTACAAATAAATCTCTTCAAAATATTATAATTCATGGGCACGGCTACTGCTGGTGTTAAAAGGAAGCCAGCATAGTTTCAGGTTTATATGCCAGTTTTGACAACCATGTATAGTTTCCAAAGGTGTGAATGCTTGCGGGGATTCCCAAAATACATGGACTAAATATATGTTGTAATGAAAAAAAAGTATTTAAACAAAAGGCCATACTATTGTATATTATACAATCAAGTTTCCCCCAAAGGCATCCAACCTATGGGAAAATAAGGCTTCTCTTAATGGACACATTAACAATAATTTTGACGATTTTCCATCTTTAAAGTTCACTTTAGTTATCCTTAATTTTTGAATGTGTTAACCGTTCTTTTGTCCACTGGCTTGTAGGTGATTTCTTCACTTGATCCAAGTTCTTTCATCTTGATTGATGCGAAGGCTGTTAACAACACTTTGTAGGGTCCATTCCACGGTTCTCCCAGTGGTTTTCCTGTAAAATCTTTAAAAGAAAACCCATCCCCAGGTGTAAAAGGATGTACAGGTTGATCTTAAACCTCTAAGTCATGCACCTTGTTTTTTATTTTGTTTGTTGTTTGGTTGGTTGTTTTTTTTTTGTTGTTTTGCTTTTTGTTGGGTTTCTGTTTGTTTCTAAAGCAAGTTCAGCTGGATTTGTTAGCTGATTAGACAAAATTTCACCTAATTCTGTGAGATCTTCTCCTGTATACTGCAATTGGTATACAGGGCTAATACTTTTCTTACATTATTTCAAAACCTAAGCAAGGCCAAAGGAAGTGCTTGATGCTAATATAGATTGGCTTCTTGACAAATTTTAGCTGATTACTGTTTTATCAGCAACAATCTGATGCTTCTTTTTCTCCACCTGGCCTCTAGCCTGTGGTCAGTATGGAGAATGTAACTGCCAATCAATTTTTAAAATGTCACTAACCTTTTTCTTTCCATCATCTTCCAACAGTCCTGGAAGACTGGGGAAGTTCCACTGAACTGGAGGCTGGCTGATGTTGTGCCCATCTACAAGAAAGGTCACAGGGAGGATCCAGGGAACTACAGGCCAGTCAGTCTGACCTCAGTGCCAGGGAAAGTCATGGAACAGGTGATCTTGAATGCTATCATGAAGCACTTGCAAGAGAACCAGGTGATCAGGCCCAGTCAACATGGGTTTACCAAAGGCAGGTCTTGCCAAACTAACCCGATCGCCTTCTATGACAAAGTGACTCGGCTGCTGGACGAGGGAAAGGCTGTGGATGAGGTCTTCCTGGACATCAGTAAAGCCTTTGACACAGTTTCTCACAGCATTCTGCTACGGTAACTGTCAGCCTCTGGCCTGGACAGGTGAACACTCTCCTGGGTGGAAAACTGGTTGGATGGCCGGGCTCAGAGAGTGGTGGTAAATGGTGTTAAATCCAGCTGGAGGCCAGTGACAAGTGGGGTTCCCCAGGGCTCAGTGCTGGGTCCAGCCCTGTTCAATGTCTTCATCAATGACCTGGACGAAGGCATTGAATGCACCCTTAGCAAGTTTGCAGGCAACACTAAGCTGGGTGGAAGTGTCGATCTGCTGGAGGGTAGGGAGACTCTGCAAAGGGATCTAAACAGGGTGGACCGCTGGGCTGAGTCCAACGGCATGAAGTTTAACACAGCCAAATGCCGGGTCCTGCACTTGGGGCACAACAACCCTATGCAGAGCTACAGACTAGGAGAAGTCAGTCTAGAAAGCTGCATGGAGGAGAAGGACCTGGAGGTGTTGGTCGACAGCTGACTGACCATGAGCCAGCAGTGTGCCCAGGTGGCCAAGAAGGCCAATGGCATCTTGGCTTGTATCAGAAATGGTGTGACCAGCAGGTCCAGGGAGGTTATTCTCCCTCTGGACTTGGCACTGGTGAGACCGCTCCTTGAATCCTGTGTGCAGTTCTGGGCCCCTCACCACAAGAAGGATGTTGAGGCTCTGGAGTGAGTCCAGAGAAGAGCAACAAGGTTGGTGAAGGGGCTCTTACGAGGAGTGGCTGAGAGAGCTGGTGTTGTTTAGCCTGCAGAAGAGGAGGCTGAGAGGAGACCTCATTGCTCTCTAAAACTACCTGAAAGGAGGTTGTGGAGAGGAGGGAGTTGGCCTCTTCTCCCAACTGACAGGGGACAGGACAAGAGGGAATGGCCTCAAGCTACACCAGGGGAGATTTAGGCTGGACATCAGGAGGAAGTTTTTCACACAAAGGGTCATTGGGCACTTGAACAGGCTGCCCAGGGAGGTGGTTGATTCACCTTCCCTTGAGGTGTTTAAGGCACAGGTAGATGAGGTCCTGAGTAACATAGTTTAGTGTTTGATAGGAATGTTTGGACTCGATGATCCAGTGGGTCTCTTCCAACCTGGTTATTCTATGATTCTGTGATTCTTTTTATGACTTTAGCATAAATGTATACCTCTAACTGACAATATTACTGCAGGCACTCCAAAAGGAGGTATAATTTTATTCAACAATACTCTTCTACTTTATTCGACCTACAAGGAAAAGTTTCTGACCAACCTGAGAAATTATCTGTTAATGCTAATGTGTACTAGTGCACACACACCACCACCTCCCCCCCCCCCCCCCCCGCCATTCTATTTGGAGTTCAGAGAGATCTATTTTCATTCCTGTTATTTATACAGAATATCTGTTCCCCAAAGGGTTTGTTTGGTTTGTTTTGGTTTTCTTTAGTTTTTTTTGTTGTTTTATTTGTAACTCCTCTAAGACCAATTTCCATAGAACTCCTGATGGCATTATTATTTGTCCATCTGGAACATAAAATCACCCATTATCTACTTCTCTTCCTGTCATATTGATTGTAGTTACCACGGAGAGGGAAGCTATGGACAACCAGTATGATTGATAAACAAGCTTCAACTTTATTAGCAGATTTGGCTAGGTTATATAGTGTCTTAACAAAGCAAAGGCATTTACTTAACAACAGACTTCTAATTGGCTACTTGCTTAAAGGTTGTGATCACACAGCTGTGGAAAGTTTTTCATCTCCCAGGCTCATTCCCAGGGAAGCTATCTCTTACTTCTCAGGCTTGATATCTCTTGTTTCGCATCCTGTTCTCGTACAATTTGTGCTTCAAGGGCATCTTGTCCCTGCGATGTTACATGCAGTGAGATACAAAGTTGCTACACAGGGGAGTTATTGATTAACTGTTCCAGGGAGCCATGACCTTGGTCGTGCAACCATTCTCCCACAATTGATAATCAATTTTCTGTCTTCCCTTGAATATTTCTCCAATTTTAAATCAGAATCAGGGATTTGAAGTTTACCATCTGGAATCAGAGTAGATATTTCTGCATTTAAATCCTACTTGTTCCCGCAGAGGGTGATGATGACGGAGGAAGGAACGGGTAGGAGAAGACCACCTGGAGGCTCCTGTTTGATGCTTGGAGTATCCAGTTTGGGGACTCTGAGGCTCTGGTTTGGGATGTTGGGAATGATTCCTTCATGGGAAGGCTGGTGAAGCCCTGGAAGAGAGGTTCAAAAACCGGGGAGATGAGGTGAATCAAATGATTCTATGGAGATGCCGAGTGTGGCTGGAGAAGGTGGGAAGGGAGACCCAGTTCTAGGAGGAGCACCTGAGGGAGCTGCACCAGGAGGGGCTCAGATGGGACATCAAGAATGATTCCTTCATGGAAAGGGCGGTGAAACCCTGGAAGAGGCTGCCCAGGGAGGTGGTGGAGTCTCCATTCATGGAGGGGTTCAGATGGGACATCAAGAATGATTCCTTTGTGGAAAGGGCGGTGAAACCCTGGAAAAGGCTGCCCAGGGAGGTGGTGGAGTCTCCATTCATGGAGGGGTTCAGATGGGACATCAAGAATGATTCCTTTGTGGAAAGGGCGGTGAAACCCTGGAAAAGGCTGCCCAGGGAGGTGGTGGAGTCTCCATTCATAGAGGGGTTCAATAGACGGGGAGATGAGATGCTCAGAGATGGTTTAGAGGTGGACAGGGATGGTTGGACTAGATCATCTCCAGGCTCTATTCCAACCAAACCATTCCATGTTTCCATAGGTTCCATTTTGAACAATAAGAGAAGCCCAAAAGCCATCAGACGCCGCTGGGAAGGATTTGGTTTTCCCCTACCTGTATTGCTCTTCACCAAGCATGTCCCAGATCAGGAGCTCCACCATCTTTTCACCAACACTGATCAACTTAGAGCAAAATCCCATCCTGTTGGGGCCACAATCCTGTTTGACTGCAGAAAAGATGGAGGAAGAAAGGATTGCAAAATGCCCCCAAAATTCCCGCAAACACCCAAAAATGGCCTCAAACACCCCAAAAGTGCCTCAAAATGCCCCAAAATGATCCAAAAACATCCCCAAACCACCCCAAATTGCCATCAAACACACGAAAATACTCTCAAAATGCCATAAAACTCCCTCAAACACCAAAAATAACCCAAAATGCCACAAATAACCCCAAAATGCTCCCAAATGCCCCCAAAACCATCAAAATGCCCCAAAATACTCTGTTTATACTTGTTGCGGTACAGCAGGCTGGATTTCCGGTTGCCCACACTCCTGATCATAATCAATTTGAAGAGGAAATCTGAGGAGAAAAAGGGGGAAAAAGCAGATGATTTGGGGCAATTCCTGGCATTTTCCCTTCCACCCCCACATGGAAAAGCCCCAAACCCGACATTTTTAGCCTCATTTTGGTGCCTGCCAGAAGCTGGAGGAGCCCAAACGGTCCCTAAATCCCATGGGTCCACAGACCCGTATAGGGACTCCCAGGCTCCCTATAGGGTCCATACAGTTTACCCCCATAGGGTCCCTAGAGCTCCTATACAAGCACCAGAGCCCCTACAGAATCCCTGTAGGGCTGATATAGCTGCTACAGGATCCATACAGACTCCCCCATAGGGCCCATGTTTTCCCTATAGGAGCCCTACAGGCCCCCTATAAGACCCCTACAGATACCTCTCACAGAACACATAGGTATTCCATAGGACACTCCCCCGACCTCCTATAGGGTTCCTATATGACCAATAGAGCTCTCCTAAACCCCCTTTACAACACATACAGCCTCTACAAACTCCCTATAGGACCCTCTACAGACCCCCCCCCCCCCCGCATAAGACATACACGGCCCCTATAGGACCCAGAGAAACCTTATAGGACCGCCTCCCTCTCTCCCTCCTATAGAATCACAGAATCACAGAACAACCAGGTTGGAAGGGACCCATCGGATCTTCTAGTCCAACCATTCCTTTCTAACACTAAACCAAGTCCCTCAATACCTCATCCACCCGTGCCTTAAACACCTCCAGGGAAGGTGAATCAACCACCTCCCTGGGCAGCCTATTCCAATGCCCAATGACCCTCTGTGTGAAAAACTTCCTCCTGATGTCCAGCCTAAATCTCCCCTGGTAGAGCTTGAGACCATTCCCTCTTATCCTGTCCCCTGTCACTTGGGAGAAGAGGCCAGCTCCCTCCACTCCACAACCTCCTTTCACGTAGTTATAGAGAGTAATGAGGTCTCCTCTCAGCCTCCTTTTCTCCAGGCTAAACAACCCCAGCTCTCTCAACCGTTCCTCATAGGTTCTGTTCTCCAGCCCCTTCACCAGCTTTGTTACTCTTCTCTGGACTTGCTCCAGAGCCTCAACATCCTTCTTGTGGTGAGGGGTCCAGAAATGAACACAGGATTCAAGGAGCGGTCTCACCAGTGCTGAGTACAGAGGGAGAATAACCCCCCTGGACCTGCTGGTCACACCGTTTGTGATACAAGCCAGGATGCCACTGGCCTTCTTGGCCACCTGGGCACACTGTTGACTCATGTTCAGTCGGCTGTCGACCAAGACCCCCAGGTCCCTCTCCTCCAGGCAGCTTTCTAGATTGACTTCTCCCAGTCTGTAGCTCTGCATAGGGTTGTTGTGCCCCAAGTGCAGGACCCAGCATTTGGCCTTGTAAAAACTCTTTTCATTGGTCTCAGCCGAGCAGTCCAGCCTGTTTAGGTCCCTTTCAGAGCCTCCCTACCCTCCAGCAGATCGACACTTCCACCCAGCTTAGTGTC
The DNA here is from genome assembly GCA_033558105.1 of Coccyzus lansbergi. Taxonomy (NCBI): domain Eukaryota; kingdom Metazoa; phylum Chordata; class Aves; order Cuculiformes; family Coccyzidae; genus Coccyzus; species Coccyzus lansbergi. The sequence goes on from JAUMJK010000100.1 coordinate 1,519,131, forward strand.
ATCTGCAAACTTGCTAAGGGAGCACTCGATGCCTTCATCCAGGTCATTGATAAAGACGTTGAACAGGGCTGGACCCAACACTGAGCCCTGGGGAACCCCACTTGTTACTGGCCTCCAGCTGGATTTAACACCATTTACTACCACTCTCTGGGCCCGGCCATCCAAGCAGTTTTCCACCCAGGAGAGTGTGTGCCTGTCCAGGCCAGAGGCTGACATTTTGCGTAGCAGGATGCTGTGAGAAACTGTGTCAAAGGCTTTGCTGAAGTCCAGGAAGACCACATCCACAGCCTTTCCCTCGTCCAGCAGCCGAGTCACAATGGTGATAATTCAGCCAAACCTATTTCTTGACTGATAATCAGGGATAGGACACAGAACCATACAGGGCCAGCTTTGGATATAAAGTGAGCTACTTACTCTATTCTAATGCGAATCCAGGCTGTCTTTAAGATATTTTAGGTGTTTATTGTAGAAACTTCATACTGCGTGTTCTGAATAAGGCACATATCTGTGAACAGATTCTGTTTTTGTTTTGGTGCAACTACAAGAAAATAGTGTAATGCAAATATAAGGCGGTATCCACGCTCAGAACCCAGACAGTTGTTCTTATCCTTTCCTTACTCAAATCACCATGAAAAATCTCTTGGGAGATACTTCACTGCAATCAAAGCCAGGCAATAGAGTGCAATAGAAATGTATAGTTACCATCATAGATAACATATATGGGCTGTGCAATGATAGGGAAATTACAGATTTTCAATTTCCCTTGGAATGTGCTCATTATTAGAAGGCATTACCGGAGTATTGTTTGTTGTAAGAGGAGAGAATCCTGTTTACATTTTTAATGAATCTCTTGAGAGATTCATCAGATTTACAGGTTAAAAATGCTGTAAACATTCTTCTGGGAGTAGTGATTAAAGAGAAGATGAATGTGAGTTTTCCATACGTTTCTTATGAAACAGAAGTCCTGAAGTCGATTTACAAACCAAGAAGCTGTTTCTCTTTACATGGTCTGTACTGTTGCATTAGGTATGACTAAACGTTAAGTCTGTTCACGAGAGGAGAAGCAGTTTCACTATTTTGTTTGGAGGATTTTATAGGTAAGACAGCATTGATCTGAATTTGAAGGGAAGAAACCCGAGAATAATATTTACTTCATTTTTAGGTTAGAGAAGACATTAGCATGGAAGAAGAAATCCTTACAGCATAATTAATTGATGTGGAGGGACTTATGTAGAAAATTTATTTAATTTAGAAAATCATAAATGAATTAATAAAAGGTCTGTGGATTGAATAAATTCCAAAACCTCGGTTCAGTCCTCCAGGGAGTTACTTTTTTGGTAAATCACAAAGTGACAGCACAGGACTGCTAAAAGGCTTGCCTTTCCATGAGGCACTTCATACCCTTGATTACTCACTCAAGCTTGACTGAACCAGCAACATAGTAGTGAAAACTCGTAATTTGTGATGAAACAGTTTGTTTAGTCCTTGATTTTTTTTTTCTTCTGAAGTATTACAGATACAGTGAAGGGAGCTGTTTCAAACATACTGCTAATAAAGTGCAAATACATATTGCTCAACTAATTCATCAAAAGTTGTTGCTTCAGACTTTGAAATTGGTCATCTAAGATTACTCTGAATGTTTTCTTGTATTTAGTATGTCCTGCTGCTTCAGAAAGCTCTTGATCTGCCATGAAGAAGACAGTTTGTAGTTTGGGTGAATTTTGGCATTAGTTTTGTTTTGTTGGTGTAACTCTTCAATGAAGCACGAATGTACTGAAAACTTGGATAACAACAAAATATGAACTGTGTCTTAATCGCATCTGTTGAACATAACAACAGTAGTTTTTCATTCATTCAGCTTTCCAAGAGGTCACACCCATTGCAAATAACATGCATAACAAACTGCTGTATTCACAGTGCCTCATAGTTATGAATAGTATGTATTTCAGCTGACGCTGCCATTCACAACATGATTTACCAGTTCAGTACATATCTGTGAATCAGGTCTTATTGTCATAATGGAAATATTCAGCACTCTGAAATAAAATCACTGTGATACCAAAAGTATTGATGCTTCTGCTGAATTTTCTTAATATTTTGGAAAGATTATCTGCCACTGAGCAATTTTTGATATGCAAGTGTCCTTTTTTTTTTTTTTGTATTAAAAGCATATACGTGTGTTTCTTGTGCATATGCATGGGCATGCTGTGCTCATAAAAACTGTAACTTATGTCCTCGATCTGAGCTAAACATTGGGTTTACAGGGTTTGAGCAGTCTTCTTTATTAAACAGTCCCAGTAAAATTTACCTCTGACCTGAAATACTCACGTGCGGAATTCTCTTGAGGAGACTTCAGTCATGGCATTTATAACAGTGTGACTAACAATGAAGGTAAATCAGGACAAGAATAGGGACATTATGTCTGCTCTAGCTTAAGACCCAAATATCACAAAACGTAAAGGAATGGACTCATTCATGTAGAATCATTTTCAGGATGTAGCTTGTTGATGGCAGATTACTGGAAGAGTCTTGTGACATGTTTTCTAGTGACATGTTTAGGTATCGGTGTTGCAATGTGTTTGATCTTACAGTCTTTATATTACCTTTCTTTTTCCTTAACGTGAATTTGCATTTGGACTGTCATTTCTCTAGGTAACTGGAAAGCATTTTGCCACTTTTCATGTATCAACTATCCAATACTACCTTTCTGTGCCTGTTTTCCTCCCGCCAACTTCTGCTTTTCCACAGATATGGGCCCTAAAAGAGACATTTCTTGTTATGAAAGCAATAGAGTCCAGGAGATGATTTGAAATCTGTGACTATTTCTTTCACAAAGGCTTGCAAGTTTTTAGGGAAAATGCTAGCTAAGTTTTTAGGGAAAATGCTAGCTAGTACACAGACAGTTTGGCTCTCCGAGCCCAGTGCTGAGGTCAACAAGTTGTAACTGGCTACATGTTGCCATTATCTCAAAACCCTGCTGCTTTCAGGACATGATGAGGACTCTAATAGGGATGTTGTTCATTGCTTGTTTAGGTTTTTTTTCCCGTCTCTTGCACAGCACTTACTGAAGAGCCAGATTTAAAAGTTGGATGGCTTGTGATGGGGTCTTGATGTAGTTCTTTCATTCTACTGACCAGCATGTTACTGATAGAACTCTAACAAATAGATCACTGAGATGCAGGGAAAGAACTGAATCCAAACCTGCCTTTCTTTTTTAATTTTATGAAGAGCTAGTTTGCAGTTTTGCAATTTTTTTTCTACAAAACCAAACTCAATGTTAAGAGAGATGAATATATTTACAGTATCGAGTGTAAATATTCATATATGTATAAGACTTTTTTACAGTTCTATAAATGTGCACACAGTGATTGATGTCTGTTGAGCTGTGCTGACTTATTAAAAATGGATTGTATCTATCATGTCACTCTGAGTTACAGCCTCTCTTTTTTTCAGTCATGTAAAAATTCAGCTCAGTGTATTTAGTGAAAAAAAGTATTTTTCAAATATGAAATATGCATTATGGAAGTACCAACGCTGATCACTAAGAAACATTAGACTTGTATATTCTGGGAAAGAACTGAAGCTTGATGTCATTCTATTAGTGTTTTCTGACTGAAAATGCAAGAAAAACATCATGTGATTTACTTTGAAGAAGAAAATGTTGAAAATGTTCAAGTAGACCTAAAGTAGTAATAATAGTAACAACAGTACTGTGCCAGTAGGACCTGTGACGTTGCTGCTGGAAGGGACTACCCAGCCCTAAGCAACAAAGTTCCCAGGAGTTTCTGATTTATCAGAGTAAGAAAAAGAAAACAAACCATGCAACCCTGAGCTGTTGATCATTCCTCAATTATTACTTCTTTCTGGACCAGAAGGAGAGATGGAGAACACTGTGTTACCTAGGAGCACTGTGTTGAGCTGCTGGCTAAGATATGTCAGACCCTGCCTTACGCCTGATAAATTTACAATGGAGCTGAGAAGAACCATCTACGTAGGAAAGAATTAGGGCAAAGTCCTAGAGCAAAATGTCATAGATGTGAAGATGTGGTTGCAGAAGTGTATGGTTAGAACACTAAAGTACAGAAATGAATATGCTGCAATACAAAGACGAAGTGCCAGGACGAAGGAAATGTGTTCAAAGTAACTGGCATTGGAGCCTCACAATAAAGAGAAGCTTTGAAACAAGACACTGAAGTACCAAGAAAAATATAAAAAAGTCTGAGTTTTGCCAAGCTAGCAGAGAACAAGAACCAAGCCAAACCATAAAATTCTCATGGAGAAGCACACAAGTGCTGAAAGAAAATGCTAAAGCACTCAAAAGATTTGATGGTTCTGATGCAGAGTGCTTAACAGGCAAAAATGCAGAGTTGAATAGCTTCAAACTGAACAGAGGAAGCACAGAAGCAGTCAGATTAGTTCTTTTCTTTGAAACTGTTTTTGGGGAAGCTGTTGTTATGATTCAATTGGTTTTTGATTGATGGTCTGCTTATGGCAACATCAAATGATTTATTGGTGTTTTGGGACCAATGGGATACTTTTAATGGTAGTATAGCAGTAGTTACTCTAACACTGAAGACTGCTGGGTTTTTCCTAGAGAGAAAAGTTTTGTGAGGGATGCAGAAGTGCCCCCCTCACAGTATATGCTGTGTATCGAATTCAGAGGGAGAAATTATTTTGGTAAAAATTCTTCTTGGGAGGCTTAAAGCATATAAAATCCTACCCAATGACACCAACATGCCTTAATATTAAAGGCTTATTTAATAGCTATATGACATGTTTGTACTTTTATAGGATATGAACCCTACTGTTATGACCTTCAGGAAAGGTTACCCTAACTTACGCCCACTCAGTTGCTTTATATAAAGGGAGTATATGGTAATCCAATCAAAGTGACTTCTTTTTAGGATAGAAGTAGTGAATAGTTTCTTCGGTATCCAGATTACTGAATATTCATGTTTTCATTGGTGTATCTTTACTTTCAAAGTAGCAAGGGGAGACTATAAGATAAGTGGTATCCTGTGACTGGTTTGGAAATTTGCTGAAGGAAAGTGAGATGCAAGGTTTATTGGAACAGAAGACAATGCCCTTCTAACTTATTTTCGGGCAAAGTGTGACCAACCACTAGAAGAGGAGAGATGGGTATAAGATTCAGAGACTCAACTCAACCACAAGTAAATTTGTCTCACTCTAATAATGGTTGAAGGAACAGAATGATGACATGTTTGCCATGGTTCATTGCACTATGACAGAGAACGCTATGTCTACTATATACATCTTGTTGTCCGCAGAGTTGTTAAGATGCCATTTAACTTTGTGCATTTATTTTCATTAGGAATTTCTCTTTTCACAGTTGTATAAACTATTCCTTTCTGTAGGGCCTAGCTTGAACTGCCAGCAATGTTTTTTTGGTAGTTGCAGAGATTTACTATAAAATGAGATTTTTACTATGTTGTTAAGAGACAGTTTATTATTTTATTTTTCTTTAGTTTGAGGGGGTCTACAGTTCTGCTTAGTGTGACAATTATCAGTATGACATAAATACTACCTCACCTGATAAGACCAGTGTTGCTTCATTTTTCTTCATCTGTTCAGATAGCAGATGACATACACTTCCAGAATATGCAGTATCTTGTGTTTTCTGCAGAGTCTGACAGATTGATTGCAACAGACAGAGGGGCATAGATTATGCTCACAGATTCAATATGAAATATGGAAAGTATATTTTGATTACCATCTTCCATACTAGCCTCTTCATGGAATAAAAGGAGTGATGCCTAGGACAAGGTTTCTAAATGTTCAAAGGCTAAATCACACAAATGCGTATGGAAAGATCCCTCATCTTGGAAAAGAATGGTCTTAGAGCAGCCAGAGTTTTCCTTTCACCCTTCGGGCATTCATAGCATTGGTCTGTAGCGCTGAACACATTGTAACTCCATAGGCACTGGAAATTTGTGGGAGAATTACTTGAGATTCAGAACAAAATTTGTACATGATCCAAGTCTCTCTTGGGCAAGTACAGCATGCTGGAGACTTGGGAAGCATGTATATTATGTAACCAGGCTCAGCCTCACAGCAGAGTTAGAAAAAATGACATTTTGCTTCCCAGAATGAGATCTGGGTAAAGAAATTTTGTCTTGATCAAATGCAGCAGCTGTTGCAGTTTATATTCAAGTGTGATGCAAATCAAGGCCCTGTTTCTGCTCTGTTCCATCCTGCCCATTGTGGGTTTTGCTTCCCCCCCGCCCTTCCCCCAGAGAACTGGCATGTGGTTTGACTCCAGGAATTACAAATAATTAAAACTACTGTACAAGTTCTGGCATGTTATAATGACATGTATAAACAGTTTAAAAATGCTTAAGTGAGGAATCTGTGTTGTAACAGCCAGCTGCAGTGTACTTATAACTGGAGTATGTTAAACCATTTAAATATTCCAAACTTTATATACAAGAGATCTTTTGCTAATTCATTATGAAAACAGCAATTTCATTTAATCAACCTGGTGACCAGTATGGTGATTGCATGAGTGTCGCCCTAATGGGATTTTTTTAGTGCTCATTGTTCTCAACAACTGGTTACCAGCATGAATGTATGGTTCTGAAACATGTATGTGTAATAGAGCAAATGAGTCTTTGACTCCCTAGAGGGGGAAAAACCACAACAAGTTGCTCAAAACAATACTCAAATTTTTATTTAAGTAATTCATTACTCATCTCTGTTCACTTCTGGAATGTATATTTACCACTGTCATGATAAAGACAGTGAAGCAGGTTGCCCAGAACACTGTAAAATCTCTGTCCATAGAGGTTTTCAAGATCCAAGTGGCCTGGATCCAGTCTGGTCTGAACTGAGGAGTGACGCATATCTGTGCAGGAGGTTGGACTACAGTCCTCTCACAGACCCTTCCAATGTGAACGATTCAGTGAATTCCTGTGAAGTCACAGTGGGGAGCTAAGCAGAATGCTATTAGATACGTGGTATGTTTGCAAGGTTGCTATACTTAATTTTATGATAGAAGGCAATGTTGGACTGTATTTAAAAAGGAAACAAATCCAGAGGAAACAGATTGTGCAATACTCCATTATTCTGCATTGGTCTATCTTAATCACTGGTATTTTTACCACGCTGCTGCATTGCTTTGGTTTTTTATGTGACTGACTCATGAGTTTCAGATTCCCTGTTTTGATGATGAGCTGCTTTGCTGGATCTTACTGTAGTGTAGGTGTAGAGTACTGTAGGATGCAACTCTTGCTAGTAGCACACTGTTCACTACTTATAGAATCATAGAACAACCTGGTTGGAAGAGACCCACCAGTTCATCGAGTCCAACCGTTCCTATCAAACACTAAACCATGCCCCTCAGCACGTTGTCCACCCATGCCTTAAACACTTCCAAGGAAAGTGAATCAACCACCTCCCTGGGCAGCCTGTTTAATGCCCAATGACCCTTTCTGTGAAAATTTTTTTCCTAATGTCCAGCCTAAATCTCCCTTGGCGGAGCTTGCGGCCATTCCTTCTTGTCCTGTCCCCTGTCACTTGGGAGAAGAGGCCAGCTCCCTCCTCTCTATAACCTCCTTTAAGATAGTTGTAGAGAGCAATGAGGTCTCCTCTCAGCCTCCTCTTCTGCAGGCTAAACAACCCCAACTCTCTCAGCTGTTCCTCATAAGGCCTATCTTGCATACATGTGTGAATCATCTTACTTATATGATGATTGTAGCTTTTAGAACCTTATTCAGGAAATTGTCGCCAAAGTTAAAAATATCCAAGGATTTAGGCAACCAAATCCTAGAGTCATGACTCTTATCTGCGTCCCATGAATATTTGCTATTTTGGAAACAGAAGTGTCTGCCTTTTGCAAATGGTACTTCAAATTCTTAGGCAGTGTTATAATTCTTACTAACGGGATTATTGATCACATCTGCTCTTACTCCTAAAATGAGTATGTAAAGACTCAACGAGACCTTGTAGGTTTTAACAGTCTTGAACGTTGCTACTGCAAACACCTCACTGTATAGTCCTTTTCGTAGTTATACGTGCAACCTGTTTACATCTTATAAAGAGTGTGGGAAAGAGATAAGATATTGTTGCAAATAGTAATTTTTGTGAAATGCCTCAAAACTTCCATTGTTTATTTTCCCCTTCCCAAGTAGATAAATATAAAAATTCCTCTTCCCAGCAAAGAGCTGATAAACTACTGAAGATTCCAAAACTCCCACATATTCCCTTACTGATGTATTGGTTTGTTCTCTCGACTTTAAACAAAGATTAGCAGTTGATAAACTTAAAGGGGAGATAAGGAAGAGTGTGAAAAGCCAGAACCTTAATTTAAAGGTCAGTACAAAAGCACTGCTTTTGCTGCTGCCTAGAAGAAACGTGCTTGTTACAGGCATCAGGAAATGAACTACCAAAAGCAGCATAAACCCAACAAGACTTCTGCAGTGGTGTTACAAACAGAAAAAGGATAGCAAATAATAAAATGAAAGTACATTTTTACGTCAATCTGCATGGCACACCAAAGAGCTTTTCTGGAGAAGCAGCATAATTTTATGTACATTTTGGTACTCTGAAAATAAATTTTGATATGAACATGCATAGTCTGCTCGTCCTTCCATTTATGCTCATTTTGCAAGAGAATCAAGAGAATCTCATTTACAAGAGAATCGGGTGATCAGGCCCAGTCAACATGGGTTCACAAAAGGCAGGTCTTGCCAAACTAACCCGATCGCCTTCTATGACAAAGTGACTTGGCTGCTGGACGAGGGAAAGGTTGTGGATGTAGTCTTCTTGGACTTCAGTAAAGCCTTTGACACAGTTTCTCACAGCATTCTGCTACGGAAACTGTCAGCCTCTGGCCTGGACAGACACACACTCTCCTGGGTAGAAAACTGGTTGAATGACCGGGCCCAGAGAGTAGTAATAAATGGTGCTAAATTCAGTTGGAGGCCAGTGACAAGTGGTGTTCCCCAGGGCTCAGTGTTGGGTCCAGCCCTGTTCAATGTCTTCACCAATGACCTGGATGAGGGCATTGAGTGCACCCTTAGCAAGTTTGCAGACGACACTAAGCTGGGTGGAAGTGTCGATCTGCTGGAGGGTAGGGAGGTTCTGCAAAGGGACCTAAACAGGCTGGACTGCTGGGCTGAGTCTAATGGCATGAGGTTTAACACAGCCAAATGCCGGGTCCTGCACTTGGGGCACAACAACCCTATGCAGAGCTACAGACTGGGAGAAGGCTGTCTAGAAAGCTGCCTGGAGGAGAGGGACCAGGGGGTGTTGGTCGACAGCTGACTGAACATGAGCCAACAGTGTGCCCAGGTGTCCAAAAAGGCCAGTGGCATCCTGGCTTGTATCAGAAACGGTGTGACCAGCAAGTCCAGGGAGGTTATTGTCCCTCTGTACTCAGCACTGCTGAGACTGCTCCCTGAATCCTGTGTTCATTTCTGGGCCCCTCAGCACAAGAAGGATGTTGAGGCTCTGGAGCAAGTCCAGAGAAGAATAACAAAGCTGGTGAGGGGTCTTGAGAACAGACCCTATGAGGAACGGCTGAGAGAGCTGGGGTTGTTTAGCCTGGAGAAGAGAGGCTGAGAGGAGATCTCATTGCTTTCTACAACTATCTGACAGGAGATTGTGGAGTGGAGGGAGCTGGCCTCTTCTCCCAAGTGACAGGGGACAGGACAAGAGGGAATGGCCTCAAGCTCTGCCAGGGTAGATTTAGGCTGGAGATTAGGAGGAGGTTTTTCACACAGAGGGTCATTGGGCATTGGAATAGACTGCCCAGGGAGGTGGTTGATTCACCTTCCCTGGAGGTGTTTAAGGCATGGGTGGATGAGGTATTGAGGGACATGGTTTAGTGTTAGATAGGAATGGTTGGACTCAATGATCCGATGGATCTCTTCCAACCTGGTGATTCTATTATTTTATACCAGTGCACTTAGATTGACTTAAATCTATCCTGATGAAATAGGAAATTAAACTGTCTTTAACGTTAATTTGTGTAACATTACAGAATCACAGAATCACAGAACAACCAGTTTGGAAGGGACCCATCGGATCTTCTAGTCCAACCATTCCTATCTAACACTAAACCAAGTCCCTCAATACCTCATCCACCCGTGCCTTAAACACCTCCAGGGAAGGTGACTCAACCACCTCCCTGGGCAGCCTATTCCAATGCCCAATGACCCTCTGCGTGAAAAACCTCCTCCTAATCTCCAGCCTAAATCTACCCTGGCGGAGCTTGAGGCCATTCCCTCTCATCCTGTCCCCTGTCACTTGGGAGAAGAGGCCAGCTCCCTCCTCTCCACAACCACCTTTCAGGTACTTGTAGAGAGTAATGAGGTCTCCTCTCAGCCTCCTCTTCTCCAGGCTAAACAACCCCAGCTCTCTCAGCCGCTCCTCATAGGGTCTGTTCTCCAGCCCCTTCACCAGCCTCGTTGCTCTTCTCTGGACTTGCTCCAGAGCCTCAACATCCTTATTGTGGTGAGGGGCCCAGAACTGGACACAATATTCAAGGAGCGGCCTCACCAGTGCTGAATACAGAGGGAGACTCACCTCCCTGGACCTGCTGGTCACACCGTTTGTGATACAAGCCAGGATGCCATTGGCCTTCTTGGCCACCTGGGCACACTGCTGGCTCATGTTCAGTCGGCTGTCGACCAACACCCCCAGGTCCCTCTCCTCCTGGCAGTTTTCCAGCCAGGCTTCTCCCAGTCTGTAGCTCTGCATAGGGTTGTTGTGCCCCAAGTGCAGGACCCGGCATTTGGCCTTGTTAAACCTCATGCCGTTGGACACTGCCCAGGGGTCCAGCCTGTTTAGGTCCCTTTGCAAAGCCTCCCTACCCTCCAGCAGATCGACACTTGCACACAGCTTTGTGTCATCTGCAAACTTGCTAAGGGTACCCTCAATGCCCTCATCCAGGTCATTGATGAAGACATTGAACAGGACTGGACCCAGCAATGAGCCCTGGGCAACACCACTTGTCACTGGCCTCCAGCTGGACTTAACACCATTTACCACCACTCTCTGGGCCCGGCCATCCAGCCAGTTTTCTACCCAGGAGAGTGTGCGTCTGTCCAGGCCAGAGGCTGACAGTTTCCGTAGCAGAATGCTGTGAGAAACTGTGTCAAAGGCTTTACTGAAGTCCAGGAAGACCACATCCACAGCCTTTCCCTCATCCAGCAGCCGAGTGACTTTGTCATAGAAGGTGAACAGGTTGGTTTGGCAGGACCTGCCTCTGGTAAACCCATGTTGACTGGGCCTGATCACCTGGTTCTCTTGTAAGTGCTTCATGATAGCACTCAAGATCACCTGTTCCATGACTTTCCCTGGCACTGAGGTCAGACTGACTGGCCTGTAGTTCCCCGGATCCTCCCTGCTACCCTTCTTGTAAATGGGAACTACATCAGTCAGTCTTCAGTCCAGAGGTACCTCCCCAGTCTTCCAGGACTGCTGGAAGATGATGGAAAGGGGTTTGGCCAATACGTCCGCCAGCTCCCTCAAAACCCTAGGATGTATCCCATCTGGCCCCATGGACTTGTGGGTGTCCAGTTGGCCAAGCAGGGCTCTGACCACCTCCTCTTGGACTATGGGAGCCTCGTATTGCTCCTCTGTTTCCAGGGTATCTACACAGAGGGAACAGCTTTCTTTACAATTAAAGATGGAGGCAAAGAAGGCATTAAGTACCTCGGTCTTCTCCTCGTCCCCTGTCACTGCTGTTCCCTCTGAGTCCAAAAGGGACTGTATGGTCTCCCTTGTCCTCCTTTTACTGTTAATATACTTATAAAAAGATTTTTTATTGTCTTTTGCAGACTTAGCTAATCTGATCTCTAGCTCAGCTTTAGCCCCTCTGATTTTTTCCCTACATAGCCTCACTTCCCTCCTGTAGTCCCTCCAAGAGGCCTGTCCCCCCTTCCAGAGCCTATAAATATTCCTTTTTTTTCTAATTTCTCTCAAGATTTCCCTACTTAAGCAAGCTGTTTTTTCCCCTGCCGACCTTTTTTCCAGAACACGGGGATGGCTTTCTCCTGAGCTGCCAGGATCTCCTTTTTGAAGAGCTCCCAGCCCTCGTGGGCTCCCTTGCCCTCAAGTACTGTCTCCCAGGAGACTTTGCCAACCAGCCTTCTAAAGAGTTCAAAGTCTGCCCTCTGAAAATTTAGTGCTGCCGTCCTGCTTAGCACCCTCTTCACTTCACCTAGGACGGAAAACCCTATCATCTCATGATCACTAAGACCTAGGCGACCCCCTACTATCACATCCCCCACAAGCCCCTCTCTGTTGACAAACAGCAAGTCCAGGAGGGCACCTTCCCTCGTAGGTTCATTCACAAGCTGTGCAAGGAAGTTGTCTTCCACGCACTCCAGAAACCTCCTAGACTGCTTCCTTTCTGCTGTATTGTACTTCCAGCAGATATCAGGGAGATTGAAGTCTCCCACAAGGACAAGAGGCACTGACTTGGAGATTGACCCCAGCTGTTTAAAGAAGAGCTCATCAACTGCTTCTCCTTGGCTGGGTTGCCTGTAACAGGCTCCCATCACAAAGTCTCCCTTGTTATGGGCTCCCTTGATCTTAACCTACAGGCACTCAATCTCCTCATCGCCACAGTCCATCTCAGTGGTGTCCAAGTCCTCCCTCACAAAGAGGGCTACTCCACCCCCTCTCCTACCCTTAACTCCCAGAAGCCCATTACCTAAAGTTTAGAGGGAACTGATCCTTGAATGTGTGAGTGCAGTGAATTGTAATTATTTGTAGTGAAAATTATGTAAGGAAAATCCTAGTGTACTGAGATCCTGGAAGTGGAATGTGTGACAGACCATTTCTAAGCAGCAGAATTGGCAACCAGGATGCTATCAAATTTCAGTAAGCAAGGAAAGTGATAATCTAAATTATGATTTTGTGCTCTTTACAAAGCAAATCAAAGAGAAGAGAACTACTTAAGAGTCCTTGGGAAGCTCTGCTTCCATGATGCTGCCTGATTGTGTGTTATCATGTGGATAGCCTTTTATATGCCACTAACAAAGTAATCTCTCTCAATTCCTTTTCTATTTATGCTTAAGCATGCAGATCTACATTCCCATGGAGAGGAAATGAGAAACTTTTAAACCAAAAAATGTGTATTCTTAGAATTTGATATTTATACATATTTTTATATTTGGAATTCCCATTAAGATCACAGGAAAGTTTATCTACAAGTTTTCTATCCTGGAAGAGTGATTAAATTCACAGAGTTTTATGAGAAATAAGGAAACGCTTGCTTTTCAGTTGTCTGTTAATGCAAATTAGAGGCATGCACACTCTTGTATGGTCAAGTTTGTATGACGTTGGTTTGAAAGCCGAAGAACTCAGGAGTTTTTCATGTCCCAGAGGAAAAAGATTTTGGTTTGACTTCTGCTTCAGCTGCTGAAACTTTAAGTGTTATTTTTCTGCAGGAAAAGCCACCTCTAATAAGAATGTGAATATGTGAGCATATATATAAAGATTAGTTGCTTTGGTATCAGTTAAAATTAGTATCATGTTTACTAAATCAAACGTAACCATTTGCATAACAAGACTTAGTATTTTAAGGCTACTCTTGTTACTCTTCAATTTGAGTTAAACCTTTTGTCAAAACTATCAGTTAATCTGAATATGATCTCTGTTGCATAAGTGTGATGGAGCAAAAATTCCCATTCGTGTTTAAAATACATTGCAACTTCAGCTCACTCAACTGCAAAATGTCCCAGAATCGTGCTTCTTTTTAGGGAAGCAGCACAGAATAATTTATTTCAAATTTCATCACCACTCTCTAACTTGCGGCAAACATTTGGTGCCTTGTTTTGCCAGATACATTATACCAGAGGACTTGAATAACTAGAGGCATCTTAGTCTGGTGGTGAAGAAAAGCCCAAAGAAAAATCTGCTTATGTAGACTGAGCACCTATACAGTACTATTACTGTGTACTACGTGCTGTGCACCTGTTTAAATCTATATGGTGAATTCAAGCAAGCGTAGAAGGAATAAAACTGGAAGAATACTGAGAAATAGTTATTGAAATTGCAGTAGTGGAGCATGAATGGCTGTAAGTACACAATTCTTGCCTGAAGAATCTAGGAATCTAGTGAGTTCATTAAGTAACTTTATTCCTGAATAACAGGCGTAAATGTGTGGGTTTTTTTCTAGTCCTAACATGAGAAGAGTTACTGTGGTTTTCATAATCCTGTATTATTATGTCCTTAACAACTTGGAAAGGTAAAAAAAAGAAAATGTAGATGATATTACATTTTAGTACAAAATTTGCTTTTTCTATCTATAAGTATCTCAAAGTCCAAAGAAAATATTGGCAAAACAAGATTTTGATTTTATTGGCTGCTTTCACACTGGCAATGCACAAGTTAGAAAAATAACAGAAATTCTTACAAAATGTGTGAATTTAAGTTCTACATTGTTGTACCAGTATTTCAGGAAAGTAAGTATTTTTGTCGATAAAAGATTAAGCACTTGGAGTGAGTTCATTTTTATGCAGAGTGGTCCTATTTTTTGATGTGTACTGATAATTTGAACTAATGACTCATGAAAGGGCATTTTCTTTTCTTTTATGAACTTGTTATCCACTTCCACCAATAAGTACTTTTTAGTGATACTGCAGACCTTTTTATCGTTACTTACATAGTATGTTCTGAATCAGCGCACAGGCTGCTGCAGCAAACCATTGTTACAAGTTTTTTATTTTACTAGCCCTCAAAAATATTTAATCATTTCCAAGCTATGGTAGAAGCTTAAAAGAATAAGAAAAAAATAAGAATCCTAAGAGTTTGGGACTTTTTAGTAAACATGCTGTTCCATATCGAAAAATGCTAACTCTTAGATCTGTAGAGTTAGTTTTTTTGTTTATACAAATGCATTTGTTACCTTGATATCAAAAGAGTTACTCTAATTCCCAACCGCTAAGCACACAAGCCAGACATAAAGCAAGGTGAGTGTACCTTGCGAATACTGAAATGTTTATGGTAAAGAGACTATGAAAGAATGTACCATCTATTTCATTTGCTAACTGGCTGCTAAACTAACTTTGTGCTTTAATTTTTATAGATTGTAGCTAGTTTCATTAAATGTGCTTCTGATACCACATATTGTTCCTAAATTTTACAGGCATAGAGAATCAAATATTTGGCTTCTCATGTTTTCTTTGTGCTGTATTCAGCCTTGGCGTATTTTTGAAATTGTTTGTCCAATTATTTTATGTACAGTTGTTATTTGACTGGTTTCCATTCAGACAAACTACAGGCTCTGTCCAGAAGAGAAATTTCTGATATAGTAGAAATTGTATAGTTCTTTCTAGAATTGATTCCTAGCGTAGCTTGTTTTATAGATTGTTCCATCCTAATGCCTCCTGCTTGTGTTTTATTGGCTTCGTAATTACCTTGAGTTTTGTTTTGCCTATAAATGAGGGATTGAGTGATTAAATTTACTGTGAAAAACCCACCCCAGATTAAAAAGAAGAAAAGAGAAAATTTAATTGGTATAAAGTTATATAAATGAAGTTTCTTATTATTTTTCTTGAAATAATGAATTATTCAGTATTTTGGTGTTAATTTAACAGAACCCAAAGTAAGATATCAGCAGGATGTATGTAGGATGGGTGGTAGTTCAAGTTTGATCTAAAAGGCTTGCCTTTGTATTGAAGTTGGGTTGAAGCTTTGGTCTATTTATAATGAGTATTCTAAGGGTTTACTAATTATTTTAAACCTGAAGAGAATCTTGTAGTCCATTTTTCAGTTGGAAAGTAATCAAAAACAAACCTTGCTAGAAGGTAAAGGCAGAAAGTCATAAAATTCAGGCGTGTTTTTTTAAAGTTAAAGCATGACCGCCTACTGGCTATAATTTCTGATAAGTTTTGGGGAAGAATTTATTTTCTGTCTCCTTCTTCCATTCTATAGAATAAGGAAATTTTCAGAGGTACTTCTGACCAGAGGTATGGCAGCCTTGATAAATTCCATCCACTTCCATTTGTGGATGTGAAATGCAGAAAATATTCTTTTGTTTTGTTTTCTTTGGAGTTATATTTTGACAAAAGGTGTATCAATTTAAATTTAATCTATTAGCAAACTAAACCAGCTGACATACTTATTTGTGGTAAATTGTACGATGGTAATTTATTTATCCAGGGAAACTATAAAATATTCATGACTCTAAACAAATTCAACTTTGTCAGTAAATCTGAATTTATCGATGCTCATGATTTGAGAGGGGTTTTTTTTTTTCAGAAACCAGATATGTGTTCCATGCTCTATACTTAATACCACCTTTAAAGGCAATATGTTTTTCTTTTTTTTTGTAAAATGTTTGTCATTGCTCAATGGAAAAACTTGCTTTACTTTTTTCCGATACACAGAACACAAATGCAGTTTCCTAAGATGATCGTTATGGAACAGCAGTGATAGTAATCAGGTGGATGTAACAGAGTCCTCTAGCTCTGTGTCTACAAACACTGCAGCGTGTAAACTGCACAGCTGGAACAGATGGAATTTACCATTGTGTTTGAGGGTTCATATAAATATTGCTTCAAGCACTATTAGCAAGGCTAGAGAATTGATATATGTTTGCACCACAGAATGCAGAAATTCATATAAAACATTTCTGTTGATTCTGACTTTCAATCAGTCATTTTTAAATGTGGGAGATGTGGACAGTATTTGTTTTAGGTGGACATAACTAACTTACTTGATGGTGAGGATGAATACTTTTCTCTTGATGGAAACCCGGGAGCATTGTTCCTGAACATAAAATGATGTGCTTTGCTGTGGTATTAAGTGTTGTTTACATCATGTGAAAAGTACTTTCTTTTTGCGTTTGCTAGGAAATTATTGAGTTTTCCAGAAGTGCCAAATAGTTTAATAAATCTACAATACATATAGAAAACTTTTTTTTCCTTGAATCAGTATGTGGGATTAAAGGTGAACCTCTTTTCATGGTTCAAATAATTTTCATTAGCTGAAAGGAAAAATGTGCACAATAATCTTGGTACTGCGAATAATTATTTTAAATAGTTCTGAGGGGCAACTTTTGCCTTTTCAGTTATGCAAAACGCTCATAATTTTTTTGTCTTTGGTAATCTTTGGTTAATGCTAAAAAACTGATGCAGACTCCTGGGCCTTACACAAATGTAATAGCTGTGAAGCTTTTTTAATACCTTTACCCTGGCACAAGGAAGTGAAAGTGCTGCATTCCACAAATCAAGCTCATACTTATACCTCTATTTTATTCTCAAGATTAAATTTTTATAGAATTGTAGAATAATTCACATAGGAAGGAACCTTGGAAACTTCTAGCCCAACCTCTTCATGCTCAGAGCAATATCAGCATTGAATTCAGATCTGGTTGCTTTATGTTTTGTCTAGTCAGGTCTTAACTGCATGGAGAGAGATTCCACAACCTCTCTGGATTACCTGCTGCAATGCATAATTATCCCAAATGACTTTTTTTTCCCATAATATCCAGTCAGAACCTTCCCCATTTCACTTTGTGAGCCTGTGTCTTGTTCTCTCGCTGTGCGCCTCAGTGAACAAGCCTGGCTTTGTCCTCGTGGTATTTTTTCCATGCTAGTCCTTCAGCCTTGTGTCTTTAGGCACAAAGACCTTCTCCCTAGAGAGAGAAAGAGGCAGTTTCTATTATCTGTCTTCACTTTGATGTCCTGTGTATGTCTTTTTTTGTACTGGAGCTCAGTCCTGAGTTCCCTGTGAAACCTAGCAGGTCTCCTGCTATGTCTGCTTATTTTCCTCGTTTATTGGAATGGAGTGTTCTTCTTGCAGAAGGTTGTCCTTGAAGGTCTGTCAGCTCTCTTGAGGTCCTTTTCCTTTCAAAGCTGCTTCGCACAGGATCTCGCCCACCCAAATGAAATCCCTGCCTAAACTGAAGTCTGTCCTCTCAAAGCCCAGTACTCTGCAACTTGCCTTGCTTTGTTCCCTCAGGATCTTGACTATCACTAGACTGCTATAACTCATCAAATAGTATACAGGAGTCTCTTAATTAGTGTACTTGCATAACTAGATGCATTTTACCAACTGCAGTGATGTGTAGCTTTTTTCTGTTAATTAATGACTGATTGATCATTTAAGAATTTGTCAGTGGGCCCTAGACAGAACAGATAATGAGACTGCTTGTTAGAAAAAAACCAAATCTAGATCAAAGTGAAAAGTATAGAAAAAAGAATATTAGAATTAGATACAACCAATCACTTCATTAGTTGTACCAAGTAAAAACCTGATAACAAAAAAAGATCTGTAATTGTTCACTTCCAAGGTACTTTAAAGCCATGTAACACACATACTGAATCCATGACTAGTTGCTACAGAAAGTAGAGTTACTCATTGTCATAAAATGTAGCATTCAGGGTACCAAATCTGTAATGCCATAATATTAGAGACAATATACGCCTTTTATGTAACACGGTTTGTACTATGCAAATATTTTGGACTGATACAAGATCAGAAATACTGTAACAGTGAATCTGTCACACTGTCAAAATTAACATTGACTTCAGTCCAACTAGGGCAATGAAAGTCTTGTCCAAGTCAATGGAAGGTCAATACAAATCAAAATAATATAGTACACGGCTGTACTGTTCTTCAAAATTAATTAGATCTCTGTCATTGGCTTTATTGGTATTATAGTGTTCTATAATGTTCCCGTGTTCTGGAAAAAAGGCCGGCAGGGGAAAAAACCAGCTTGGTTAAGTAGGGAAATCTTGAATCAAATTAGGAAAAAAAGGAAGATTTATAGGTTCTGGAAGGGGGGACAGGCCTCTTGGGGGGACTTCAGGAGGGAAGCGAGGCTATGTAGGGAAAAAATCAGAGGGGCTAAGGCCGAGTTAGAGATCAGATTAGCTAAGTCTGCAAAAGACAATAAAAAATCTTTTTATAAGTATATTAACAGTAAAAGGAGGACAAGGGAGACCATACATTCCCTTTTGGACTCAGAGGGAACAGCAGTGACAGGGGACGAGGAGAAGACCGAGGTACTTAATGCCTTCTTTGCCTCAGTCTTTAATTGTAAAGAAAGCTGTTCCCTCTGTGTAGATACCCGGGAAACAGAGGAGCAATACGAGGCTCCCATAGTCCAAGAGGAGGTGGTCAGAGCCCTGCTTGGCCAACTGGACACCCACAAGTCCATGGGGCCAGATGGGATACATCCTAGGGTTTTGAGGGAGCTGGCGGACGTATTGGCCAAACCCCTTTCCATCATCTTCCAGCAGTCCTGGAAGACTGGGGAGGTACCTCTGGACTGGAGGCTGGCTGATGTAGTGCCCATTTACAAGAAGGGTAGCAGGGAGGATCCGGGGAACTACAGGCCAGTCAGTCTGACCTCAGTGCCAGGGAAAGTCATGGAACAGGTGATCTTGAGTGCTATCATGAAGCACTTACAAGAGAACCGGGTGATCAGGCCCAGTCAACATGGGTTTACCAGAGGCAGGTCCTGCCAAACCAACCTGTTCACCTTCTATGACAAAGTCACTCGGCTGCTGGACGAGGGAAAGGCTGTGGATGTGGTCTTCCTGGACTTCAGTAAAAGCCTTTGACACAGTTTCTCACAGCATTCTGCTACGGAAACTGTCAGCCTCTGGCCTGGACAGACGCACACTCTCCTGGGTAGAAAACTGGCTGGATGGCCGGGCCCAGAGAGTGGTGGTAAATGGTGTTAAGTCCAGCTGGAGGCCAGTGACAAGTGGTGTTGCCCAGGGCTCATTGCTGGGTCCAGTCCTGTTCAATGTCTTCATCAATGACCTGGATGAGGGCATTGAGGGTACCCTTAGCAAGTTTGCAGATGACACAAAGCTGTGTGCAAGTGTCGATCTGCTGGAGGGTAGGGAGGCTTTGCAAAGGGACCTAAACAGGCTGGACCCCTGGGCAGTGTCCAACGGCATGAGGTTTAACAAGGCCAAATGCCGGGTCCTGCACTTGGGGCACAACAACCCTATGCAGAGCTACAGACTGGGAGAAACCTGGCTGGAAAACTGCCAGGAGGAGAGGGACCTGGGGGTGTTGGTCGACAGCCGACTGAACATGAGCCAACAGTGTGCCCAGGTGGCCAAGAAGGCCAATGGCATCCTGGCTTGTATCACAAACGGTGTGACCAGCAGGTCCAGGGAGGTGAGTCTCCCTCTGTATTCAGCACTGGTGAGGCCGCTCCTTGAATATTGTGTCCAGTTCTGGGCCCCTCACCACAATAAGGATGTTGAGGCTCTGGAGCAAGTCCAGAGAAGAGCAACGAGGCTGGTGAAGGGGCTGGAGAACAGACCCTATGAGGAGCGGCTGAGAGAGCTGGGGTTGTTTAGCCTGGAGAAGAGGAGGCTGAGAGGAGACCTCATTACTCTCTACAAGTACCTGAAAGGTGGTTGTGGAGAGGAGGGAGATGGCCTCTTCTCCCAAGTGACAGGGGACAGGACAAGAGGGAATGGCCTCAAACTCCACCAGGGTAGATTTAGGCTGGAGATTAGGAGGAGGTTTTTCACGCAGAGGGTCATTGGGCATTGGAATAGGCTGCCCAGGGAGGTGGTTGAGTCACCTTCCCTGGAGGTGTTTAAGACACGGGTGGATGAGGTATTGAGGGACTTGGTTTAGTGTTAGATAGGAATGGTTGGACTAGAAGATCCGATGGGTCCCTTCCAACCTGGTTGTTCTGTGATTCTGTGATTCTGTGATTATACTGAGGCAGGCTTTGATTTGGTTTAAAATATTTTTGCATAAAAAAATGGGAAGAAGATGGGAAGAAGGGGTATCCTATTTTTCTGTAATGGAAAAACATTTATTTTCTTTCATCCTTTTTTTCCCATCCTTTCTCTTTTAGTAAGGTCAGTGGAAGAGAAGATTTTTAAAGCTCATAGCGTCCTGTCTGAATGATATGCAACTGGAAACCATAGGCGATAAACCACAGTGCTGAGTAATCTTACTTCATTGTGTAAAAAACATAATTAATTATAAGTGACTGTTTAACTCTAGAACTTACTAAGGAATCCAGACATGCTGTAGAAATCTTCTAGCTAAGTAATATGCAATAAAAGTGAGTTTTTTCTTATTTTGCTAGCATAGTGGACATGTAGAAGGGGATACATGGCTTGTACCTTGTATATGTTTTTCTTGGGCTTGTGGTAAATTGAGTCGGAACAATGATTCAGTACATCATATATAGAATATACCAATGGCTAGGACGTATGCAAAAGCTTTATTCAAAACATATGTAGTCATTCTAAATATTTGAATGTGATCTTTTAAGCCACATTTGTATGTTATCATATGGTATGTTCTAGTGCAACAGCAATTTTCTTAGTTAGTTATGAAAAATAAAATTATTATTGTCTCAGTGCAAGAACACATTTATTCACATTTTTAAAAAATTACATTTTTTGTACCATGGCTTAAATATATACTGGAGATACACAATACATCCGGACAGCTTTTTTTGTTGATGTATGCAAGGTTTCATGTGTTCCTCTAGTGAGCATGGGAATATTCTCTGTTTATATAAAGAAAATGTTTTAAGACTTCTAAAAGCAGGAAATTCAGAAAGAACTGAGGTTTATTGCTCATTATTTACCATAAATAAAAATACTTATGTGTAACAACAACAACAAAAAACCAAACAGGAGAGAACCACTTCCATACCAGCGAAAAAAAGGTGTAAGCAATGTATACAAATAACTTCCAAAAACCCAGACTCTTTTCTTTCAGTATTTACCATGTTTAAGGTCCCCGAAGGCTGCTGTAATTAGTTTTCTCCCTTACAAGTAATTATGAGCACCTGTAATTTAAAAAAAAATATTTGTGTCTGAGATGCAATCCTTTGGGTATTTTTCTTTTACAACCTTTCTCATTTGCTCTTAGCAGTTCTTCTTCACTTCTACTCTTGGGATACTTTAAATGGAACAAAATGTTTCTCTTCAATTACTTTTAAAACCAGGTGAGGGCTGAATGAACATTGACGATGGTTTTTTTCTCCCCATGATCATTTGGGATGAACGTCATAGGTTCAGGATAGCTGATAACTACCCGATGGAACAGGGAAGCAAGTTCTATTAAGAGTATGTCAGACCAAGAGTAGCCTTGAAAGCGTTGCACAATGCTCACGTTTAAGTCCTGTGAAATTTTCGTAACAGATGAGAACTGTTGTAAAGCAGATGCAGAGATCAATCTGATCAGTCAGCAAGCACCTTTATTCAGCTTAGCTGTCTTTCTATATACCCCATTCGGTTACATCACTGTGTGCCCACCAGGGTGACTACAGTGTACTATTGGCTAAAGGTAGCTGTCCATAAGGCTATTACCAACATATTATTGGCTAAGCTACCATGCATGCCAAGAAACCAAGTTATACTAAAGTTAGCTATGTTGACAGTTCATGTCCATTGTTTTCCTTTCAGGTGGTACTCGTTCCCACCGAACTAGCTGCTGGGTTCCTCCCAGCTGGCCTGTGTTTATCTTTCGGCTCTCTGCTTCAAGGTCTAGCTAGAGTTGCTCAGTATCAAGCAGTCTCACAGCATCCAGGCCTTGTTCTCTGTAAAATCTTCCCACAGACAACAATGTACCGGTCCGCGTTAACTATTGTATGTCATTCACTCCATGCTGGCCACATATTTTAAAGTAATTGTGCTGCAACCAGAGTTGTCACAAAGTGGCTGAATAGAAAGTGGCTTGTTGAGAAACCTTGGATCAGAGCCTTGTGATACAGAATATCTAACTGATGTCTTGATTTTCTATTGTGGGAATAGGATGGTGGCTCCTTCAGAACTCTGTCCTGAACACAGCTCTTAGTAGGTGTTCAGGGACAAAAATACGGATTTGTATCACTCTTTGGGAATTATGCAGTACTAACAATCAGAAGATCCTTTAGACACAGAAGATCCCAGCATTATGTTCCTCTGTTCTTCCTTCTGTTTGGATGTGTAGCAGGTCAAACTCTACAGCAATAAATCTTCCATGCCTGAATCTTGGCATTAGCTTTGGGCCTAAAATTTTCCTCAGAAAAAAATATTTAGTAGTAATTTTACTTAATGTGAGAAACAGACAGGATAAACCATGAAGTCTACAAAGAATTGCCCATTAATGTGACAAACCTAAACCACTGACTATCTGAGAAAAGAATTTGATTCAGTTTTTATTCTAACTCTGTATTGATCTTAGATTGATTTTGACATTCATTTTGGCATATCCTTAGAGGACAGAGATGTGTCGCCATAAGACTTTAAACCTGTGTGCAATATATAAAGCACCAGACCTGTAACATCTTCCTATGCTCTGGGCAAAATATTCACCATGGGAATTTTCTCAGAATGTGCTGATAAGGAATTTAGGCCTTTCCACTTTTGTATCATTCTTTCGCAGAAAGAAAAGCCAATTGCAGAAGCTTGAAGGAGACACCTGGTGGCCCAGTCTTCAGTCAGGCTAACAGAGAGACCAGGATTCAACAGCTCTTGCTGTACAGCTGACAGAAAAAAACTAAAGGGTTCTAATTTTCATTTTCATCCCTCCTTTAATCGCTGATAAACGCAATGGAGAAGCTATACTCTTGGAGAGCAAAATCGTCCACTGTTTTAAAGCTACGGCAGTTTCAGAATTTCTCTGCCTTCTGTAACATATTAATGCCAAACTAAGAAGTATTTAATTAATACCAGACCAAGAAGTACAGTATGCTTCAGACGCCTTTCCTCTGTCCTGTCATGTAAATACTTTATAAGAACAGGAATGGTATGAAGCTATATATATATATATATGTATATATGTGTGTGTGTGTGTGTGTGTGTGTGTGTGTGTATCGACTTAGATTGGCAATTGCCTATAGAAGTTGGTCTTTCCAAGGAGTTGTGCCTATTCCCTTTAAGGCCGCTTAATGTTTTCAGGGAATCGGCTCCACCTGGTTACATTTGACCTTGTCAAACAAACTGCATTCAGACAAGGGGGAACTAGTCTAGATTTCTCAACAAAAATGAAAATGAAATTAATGATGGGCTTTTCAAAACTTCCAGTAGTCTTTGATGGATATGCGCTCACCTTGTAACTGTTTCCCCAAGAGCCTTTCTCCCGTAGAAGAGGTTAGGATGCTATTGTAATGTCAAATCTGACTCACTGTTACAGTTGCTGTTAAAAGTTAGCAGCTGTAATTAGGGGAGAATTTTGAAGCTGCACTGCTGTATTGTCAGTTGTAACAGCATTTAATTATCTTATATATTTCTTTAAAGTGATCAGCTTTGCAGAAGTTGAATGTGCTTTTATCATTTTTACTCTGGAAAGGAGCTGACACATTTAATATAATTTAGATAGAAATACTGTTACTGCAGAAAACAATTGGAATCTGTGAACTTTTTAAAGGATTTTGAACACAGGAGACATCCATAGTGCTTAGAGGGATTTTGCCATTGTCATGACCCAGACCCATGAGCCACATGCTCGTGTCTGGCCCTGACGGGGGGGGGCGAAGTGGATTCGTTTGTGTGGCAATCCGGAGGCCAGTAAGATCACTCCCAGGGTGAATATCAAAAGCAGTATTTATTTCTGGCTCTGGCAAGCACAAACACACCAATATACTAGGGCGCACAACAAAGATAACGAGGGTGTGGGGGGGTGGGGGGTGGGGGAGTGCAACCATCCAAAGTTACAGAAATTAATTCCTGAAAACAACCCAGGTCCCTTGGATCCAATTCAACATGCACACCATAAGGTAATGGGTGGGAGGCAGAGAGAGACAGAGAGAAGGAAAGAAATCACCACATCAAAGGCAGCAGGTGATCTCGGGAGCACGTGGTCACAGCAGCAGCTTTTTCCAGGCTGCATGGTCCAGGCTGGTCCGATCGAAGTGTGTGAGTGAGAGCGAGCATGGAGGTGAGAGCGAGACTGCCCCCACTGCTTCATTGAGAGTCCTTTTATAAGGCCAGCCTTACCCCCATCTGCAGGTGTCTTTTTGGCGGCCCCAGAAGCCAGCAGGTGAGGGGGGAATGGGGACAGCAGCATCCCCTCCCTCCACCGAAGCCAGCTCTGGGGCCCAACTTCACCCAAGCGAGGGAGAGCAGTGCCTGCTCCTGCACTGTCCTTCTGTTGAACCTGACACACGAGTGGGTAGTGCTCAGACAAAATGTTTAAGGCAAATAGATAAACATAGTCTGACTTTACATCATCATCCAATTAAAATAGCCTTCCATTCTCTCTAATACCATTCTATCTGATCTTAAAATGTGTAAGACTAATTACATTAGTCTACAGAGGCTTGCATGGATAATACTGTTGGCCATTTCCCCAAATAGAAGAATTATAAATGATTAACTACTTTGTGAATAATGCCAGTGTTTCTGCTGCAGGACCAGATTTGATACATAGATATTCTGTCATTTTTACACCGCTTGCAGCAGCGTATGATGTTTGGGCTTAGATAGATGTCAGTGTTAAAATTGCAGCAGCCAACGCCATGGTCTCTCCAACCTACTTTAGTCCGTCAGGAAACCAAAAACTTTTGTTGCTATTTCTAATCTGGTCTTATGTTGAGCATAGAAAGAATAAAGACAGAGCCGTATAGATTAGCCTGTATAGGACAGGCCTCGCTGTATGTGACTTCACTGCCTTGAAGTACCAGAAAAAGAAATAATTAGTTTTCCAGGGAAGGACCCTGGTACTTACAGACTTGAAAGAATGCAATTGTTGCAGGATCTGCTTGTGAAAGAGAGTCTGGGTTATCTGACTATCCTGTGGCATGCAGCAGTCTAGAAGCTGAGGTACAGCTAAAGAAATACTGTACAGTATTGTCATTTTTGGTAGGCAGCATCCTTGTCAATATGCACGAGCACTCAGATGAAAGAGAGAACCTGTCAGCCAAGGGATGTTGCACATTGATGGCAACAAACAGTCCCAGGTCCTCTACCCTAACATGTAGTTAGATTAAGTTCTTTTACAGTTGTTGCTCTGAAAGAGGGAAAGCTGCTAGGCAGCAAAGGGCAAGCAGCACTGATAATACCGGCTGCAAGAATGGTTGCACTGATGTTTTCACTTTTTAAATCCTGCTTCATAATTGATTCCTCAGCACTGGAAAAAGTATAAATTCTTTCAGCTTCAGGAACCCCAGCAAACCAGAAAATTAATCCTTATATTGTGATATTGTTCAGTGTATCCCCATTAGACCGCTATAGACCATGGGAACGCTATCTCATGCGAGCATGTTGGTATTAGATTGTATTGTTTGGTTCTTAGTAAGCGAAGCCTAGATGTAACATATGGTCTTTGAGTATTGCAGCCCGAGTCCTGTGCTCTAACAAAGCATAAGAAACTACTTTCTTCAGCAATTTTAGTGTTTTCTTTTTGTGGTCTGTGTGTGTTGTTAGTGTTAAGTAGAAGGAGCTGTGTAGTGGCTTGAGGTGGCATTCAGTTTGAGCTTTTGGACATTGATTTAAAAAAGAACAAGTATAGATTTTATTTATTTAAAATGTAGTTAAATGATTATTGCAATAATAAACCTTCATTAAAAACTAGTTTTATTGTTCAATTGAATGGCTAAATAATTAACCACAGATTTATTTCAATATGATTATTCACCTTCTTAATTTCAGGTCATATGCAAGACTAATGAGATGCCTTGAAATCCTAATGACTATTTTATCTATCATTGATAGAATTCTGAAGTATTAGCAGTCCAGGAGAGTGTAAAGCTTTTGCTCTTCTGCAGAGACCATATGAGAAACATGTATCTGAACCAAGGAATGGATCATAATCTTCATTCCAGACAACACTATTTTGGTCATCAGCTTGGAAATTCATCTTGCAGATTTTTTTCACCTGAATTCCCCTCATGTCTCTGTTATAAAATGAATTAAATGAAAAAAAAAGACCAACAGAAAGCTCCATTGCACTGATTTCTAATTGTATAAGTAAGAGCATTGTGTGGCTGGTGTCATTACTTGTTTCGGTTTCTCCTGGAATCATATGAACTTAAGCAATGGATTCAGATGACTGTTTTTGTAGGACAGAAAAGATCCTTTGGACTGATATTCGTATGCTTTATTCTGAATAAGAATAGAAAACACTAGTAAATATATCATAGAATATAGTCTGTTCCATGAAAACTTCTAATACTCTGGGGTTTGTTGTTGGTTTTTTTTGTTTGGTTTTTTTTTTCCCTACAAGAAAACATTGCATCCCAACAGAAGAGGAACTACATGAACTTTTATTTTTGTGATTTGATAAAAAAGTCTATGCCTCCATATTCCAGCCAAGTCTGAGCATGAGTCTCTTGAATTGGTCTTAGAGAAATCAGACTTGGCAGTTTCCCTCAGGTTCTGGAGAACAATTCTCCATTTAAAACAATGCAACATCCATCTACACTGGGCACTGAGGAATAATATGACTTCTCAAACTCTGTTAAAAAAAGAAAAACAAATCCATGCACACAATAGAAAAAATCCAAAGAAACCCCAAACCAACCTATCACTAATGCTGACAGTAGCAGTACTGAACATACTAGGGACGATATACGCACTTCTGCTCACACATAGCAAAGTGTCACTGTGAGACATTAGCTGGCCTCTAGGAAGTCATTGTCTTTGGATATCAGAAAATAATTGGAATGTACGGCATCACATAAAATATGGTGGAATTTTATTAGGCAAATAAACCTACAAACTTAAGATACCATCACACTCTTTATCTACTGGCATGTTTGAAAAAATTCAAAATACCTCCTAATACTTTACAGCATATGTAGGACTGAGGTCATTAAGTTTAGGGAGAGTATTCCAGTAAGCCTTTTAAACCTTCTGATGTCTTGTTCCTAATGATTATGTTGCAACAGATGTTGTGGTTACTTTTCAGTACTGTGATACTTTAATACTTCCAGTTCCTACACCAGAAAAGAACACCTTCTTTGGGAAATGTGCTATAGCACAATTAATACATACCACATATAGCACAACACTGGAATTCTGACAGATTTTAGTTTTCTTTACTGAACGCTCAGGGTTTGAATGTTATAAGTTCTGGGCATGTTTTTTACTGGAAATCATTAGGAGTTTTGACTGGACAGGTACACTGTCGGAAGTTAAAGATTTTAAATGTTATTATTTTCTCTATTTGCTTAATCACAGATCAATATTTTTACTTGTGGTATGAGTAATCACTGTTGTTGTTCTCTCTTGTGAAGCAACATATAATTATGTCCTTGTGTCACTTGTGTTGATCTTGCTTAAGCGATTCGAAACAACTTCTCCATGTGAAGAAAAGCATCCATTGTCTTGGTAGGGCAGGAATTATTATTATTATTATTATTTGGAGGAATAATTAGCTGATATAAAGTAAGGAGCTGTCTGATGTGTTTTCATGGCTTTTCTATTACAACCCTAATACAAACGTCTAATTTCCAGAAATAACCAGAAAGCCTTTGGTAATTTCTAAAATGGGCAAAGTCACCAAAATGGTGAAGCATGATAAAACTTACAAAGGACACAGTATTTAATACAATCTCATGCTATTAAAAGGTTCTCTGTGTTGTGATTACTTCAGCTAATAGGCTGGTATGTGTTTTGTGGTATTTTTTCTGCTCTTTTCCATCTTTGCTACATTTAAATAATAAGCTGTTATCAAGTGATGAAGTTACTCCATTTATATGCAAAATTAGTTTTTTCAATTGGGTTTCTGGAGTAGGGACATGACTTTTATACAAAACAGAGAAAGAAGAGAATACATCAATTTGAAACTTTAATCGTTGTTCACATTATTCCTTTAAGATTTTTCCTCATTTAATTCCTGCTTTCAAGAACTAAATTCTATTTTCTTCAAAAGCGTTCTGTGCAGTTTACCAGGAATGATAAAAGACATCATGGACCCATGATGCTATGTAGGTACTCTCACTTTATGCTTAAGTTAAGGCATTTGATTTCCAGAGCTATAATTCTGGCAAATATTGTAAACCCTGTAGATGATGATGCTGATTTCAGTGGGTTTTGAGTAAATTTAATAGAAAAAAGTTAACCAGATCTTCCACTTTTTAAACCTTATTTACTTTACAGGTAAAACAAAATTTAAAATGCAGAATCACCATATGCATCATGCTTTAATGCTTACAATGCTTTGTCGGCAGCACTCGGCAGCAGGACAGTGAGTTCTGTGGTGGGGATGGACTTTTTGAGGCCCTGGGAATTTCCCCTGAGCCGGGATCCGTGAAAATCCCAGGCAGGGGAGGGGCTCCTGGCAGCCGGCTCGGACAGCCGACCCGCGCGGTGCCTGACAGGGAGGGGGTGGTCCCGGCAGCTCCCGCGGAAGATTTAAACGGCCCCCTGGGAGTGTGGCGACCTGGAGCGTGGCAAAGAGGAGTGCGGCAGTTTGAGTGGTCAGGGCGAGAAGGCAGGGCGCAGAGAGGACCCAAAGACCAGAGAGAAGACAGCAAAGACCATGGTGGCTACCTGGCAGAAGGTTAAAGCTGCTCCGAGTGCTGCAGCCGGCAGGAGGGATGCTGCTACCCAGACGGAACCACAGTGGGTACATGCAGCTGCCCAGACCCTGAGCTGTAGGCAGTGCCCCTGTCTCAAACCAGCTCGTGCCTCTGTTACTGTTACTGGCTCCACTTGTGAAAGCTGTGCTCGAGTGGGGGATCTTCTTTGCATGGTGGAGGAGTTAAGGGAGGAGGTAAGGAGAGTGAGGACTATCAGGGAGTGTGAGAGGGAGATAGACCAGTGGAGCAGTGCCCTTTCACTAACTCAGCAGCCTGCTGCACCTGGTATGCCCAATCACCATCCACCTGCAAACTGCAAGGTTGGGGTTATAAGAGATGGGGAATGGCAGCAAGTTCCTTCCAGATGAAGGAAGCCTGCTCCCCTCAAGCAGTCAGCAAAACCTAAGATTCCCCTGGTGAACAAGTACCAGGTGCTGCAGGTGGAATATAATGCTGAGGACGATGGCCACCATAGCCTAGAATCTTTCCCTAGGCCACACCATCCTCAGAAAAAAATAGCAACATCCTCCATTAAGAAGAAGAGGAGGGTGATTGTTTTAGGGGACTCCCTCCTCAAAGGAATGGAGGGACCCATTTGCAGACCTGACCCGGTCCACAGAGAGGTCTGCTGCTTACCAGGGGCATCAGTGAAGAAGGTAGCTAGAAAACTTCCTTCCCTGGTCCATGAGACAGACTACTATCCTCTGATAGTAGTCCAAACTGGCAATGATGACTTAGTAAAAAGAAAGACCAAAGACATCAAGAAAGACTTCAGGGCCATTAGGAAAATGATGGAGGGCTCTGGGGCACAGGTAGTGTTCTGCTCCATCCCAAGGCTAAATAGAGTGGACCCAGAAGTAACAAAGAAGACCTTGATTAATGCCTGGCTCTGAATCAGATTGGCTAAGTCTGTGAAAGATAACAAAAAAAACCTTTCTATAAATATATAAATAATAAAAGGAGGACTAAGGAGACCATACAGTCCCTATTGGACACAGAAGGAAAAACTGTGACGGAGATGAGGAAAAGGCTGAGGTACTTAATGCCGTCTTTGACTCAGTCTTTAATTGTAAAGCAAGTTGTTGCCCCTGTGTACAAATCCTGGAACTAGACGAGGAAAACGAGGCTCTCATGGTCCAAGAGTAGGTGATCAGAGCCTTGCTTGTCCAACTAGACACCCACAAGTCTATGGGGCTGGAAGGGTATTGAGGGAGCTGGCGGATGTGCTGGCCGAAACCTTTTCCATAATCTTCCAACAGTCTTGGAAGACTGGGGAAGTTCCACTGGACTGGAGGCTGGCTGATGTAGTGCCCATCTACAAGAAGGGTCGCAGGGAGGATCCAGGGAACTACAGGCCAGTCAGTCTGACCTCAGTGCCAGGGAAAGTCATGGAACAGCTGATCTTGAGTGCTATCATGAAGCACATGCAAGAGAACCGGGTGATCAGGCCCAGTCAACATGGGATTACAAAAGACAGGTCTTGCCAAATTGACCTGATTGCCTTCTGTGACAAAGTGACTCGGCTGCTGGTCGAGGGAAAGGCTGTGGATGTGGTCTTCCTGGACTTCAGCAAAAGCCTTTGGCACAGTTTCTCACAGCATTCTGCTTGAGAAACTGTCAGCCTCTGGCCTGGACAGGTGCACACTCTCCTGGGTAGAAAACTGGCTGGATGGCCGGGCCCAGAGAGTGGTAATAAATGGTGCTAAATCCAGCTGGAGGCCAGTGACAAGTGGGGTTCCCCAGGGCTCAGTGTTGGGTCCAGCCCTGTTCAATGTCTTCATCAATGACCTGGATGAAGGCATTGAGTGCACCCTTAGCAAGTTTGCAGATGACACTAAGCTGGGTGGAGGTGTTGATCTGCTGGAGGGTAGGGAGGCTCTGCAAAGGGATCTGAACAGGGTGGACCACTGGGCTCAGTCCAATGGCATGAGGTTTAACACGGCCAAATGCTGGGTCCTGCACTTGGGGCACAACAACCCTATGCAGAGCTACAGACTGGGAGAAGTCAATCTAGAAAGCTGCCTGGAGGAGAGGGACCTGGAGGTGTTGGTCGATAGCTGACTGAACATGAGCCAGCAGTGTGCCCAGGTGGCCAAGAAGGCCAGTGGCATCCTGACTTGTATCAGAAATGGTGTGACCAGCAGTTCCAGGGAGGTTATTGTCCCTCTGTACTCAGCACTGGTGAGACTGCTCCTTGAATCCTGTGTTCATTTCTGGGCCCTTCACCACAAGAAGGATGTTGAGGCTCTGGAGCAAGTCCAGAGAAGAGCAACAAAGCTGGTGAAGGGGCTGGAGAACAGGCCCTATGAGGAACGGCTGAGAGAGCTGGGGTTGTTTAGCCTGGAGAAGAGGAGGCTGAGAGGAGACCTCATTGTTCTCTACAACTACCTGAAAGGAGGTTGTGGAGAGGAGGGTAATTGCCTCTTCTCCCAAGTGACAGGGGACAGGACAAGAGGGAATGGTCTCAAGCTCCGCCAGGGTAGATTTAGGCTGGACATCAGGAGGAAGTTTTTCACAGGAAGAGTCATTGGGCATTGGAACAGGCTGCCCAGGGAGGTGGTTGATTCACCTTCCCTGGAGGTGTTTAAGGCGCGGGTAGACAAGGTCCTGAGGGACATGGTTTAGTGTTTGATATGAATGGTTGGACTTGATGATCCAGTGGGTCTCTTCCAACCTGGTGATTCTATGATTCTAATTAACATTATTGTAATGTGTATCCTTACAATTCTGTTTCATCCAGTTCTGTGACTCTTTTTACTGAGTATTTTTTGTACAAGTAGTTTCTGAATATAGCCTG
The DNA here is from genome assembly GCA_033558105.1 of Coccyzus lansbergi. NCBI lineage: Eukaryota > Metazoa > Chordata > Aves > Cuculiformes > Coccyzidae > Coccyzus > Coccyzus lansbergi. The sequence continues at coordinate 1,551,350 of JAUMJK010000100.1, forward strand.
GATAATATTTCTCTGGTAACTGCTTTGTTTAACATTTGTCTCCCATCTGGCAGGATCCACTTACCTTCCTGGGATTTTACACAACCCATATTTTGGAGAGACTTCTCCTCTTCTTCAAATACTGGTGATTTGACTGAAATTTCTTTACCAGGTATTAAAATTCACATCCTAATAGCCCCTCCTTTGAGTGCTGCTTCTTTTGCCTGTTTATCAGCTAGCCTATTCCCTCTAGCTTCTAAAGTATTCCCCTTTTGATGTCCAATTACATGTACTATTGCAATCTCTTCTGGCTTACTTAGGGCCTCCAGTACCTCCAATATCAACTGTTCATGCACTAGTTCCTTTCCCCTGGAGGTGACTAATCCCCGCTCTTTCCATATTTTTCCAAAGGTATGGACAACTCCAAAGGCATATCTGGAGTCTGTATATATTGTTCCATTTTTCCCTCCTAATAATTCCAGAGCTCGTTTGAGGGCATATAGCTCACACGTTTGGGCCGACCAAGCGTCAGGGAGTCTCCCTTTTTTATCACACTGTTCTGTATGCCATCTATTACTGCATACCCACTGTGACGTTTTCATTTAGGCATCGTGATGATCCATCTATAAAGATTCTCTCTCCTTCAGGTGAAGGTTTCTCTCTCAAATCCTCTCATATTTTAGTCTGTTATTCTATGATGTCTAAACAGTTATGTTCTGGCATTTCTTCTGTATTTTCTCCATATAGATACTGAGAGGGGTTGAGGCTTTTGTCTGTAGTCAGGACCAAATCATCTTTCTCCATTAGGATGGCTTCATATTTCAAAATTCTGGTGTCAGTCAGCCACCTACCAGACTTTTGGCCCAAAATCATCCTGACCACATGAGGGGTAGACGCAATTAATGCCCCTCCAAAAGTCAGCTTTCTACTTTCTTCTACCAGCAAGGCTGTGGCCGCTATTGTCTATACACAAGTTGGCCAGCCTCGTGAAACTGGATCTAGCAATTTGGACAAGTAGGCTACTGGTTGTTTTTGCCCCCTCCATATCTGGGCTAGCACACCATAGGCTATCCCATTTTCAACATTCACATATAAATGGAATGGCTTTTCCAAAGAGGGGAAGGACAGTACTGGTGCCTGCATTAGTTTTTGTTTTAACTCTTTAAATTGCTGTTGTTCCTCCCGAGTCCACTCATACTTTTCAGTCTCTTCTTGTAATTTTTCATATAAAAATTTAACATGTTGACTAAGATTTTCAATCCATAGTCTGCAGTACCCCAGCAAACCTAAAAACTTTCTTATCTCTTTTTACTTTTTGCAAGGGTGAGTGCTATAATGCCAGAGATTCATTCCGGATTTATTCTCCTCTTCCCTTCACTAATGAAATGCCCCAAGTATTTTACTTCCTTTTCCACAAACTGTAACTTAGATTTGTTAGTCAAAGCCCCTTTTTCCCTAGAAAGTTTAGTAGCTGGATGGTGGCAGATCGAACTTCTGTTTCCTTTTCCCCTGATAGAAATTTGATTCCGGGAGAAAAGGTAATTTCCTCAAGGACTTATTCCAAAACTTGTCCAAAGAGGTCGGGGCATTCAGTGAATCCTTGGGGCAGAGTAGTTCAGCGAAACTGTTGCTTTCTCCCTGTTGTGGGATCCTCCCATTCAAAAGCAAACAGGTTTCGACTTTCTAATGCCAAATGACAAGTCCAAAAGGCATCTTTAAGATCTATTACACTGCTATTACATTGTTGTGGAATCTTTATAAAACTCATTCTTTTCTACTCCTGAATCTACTAAAAATACATATTCCTGCTCCAATCATTTGGAATATTCTCTTTTCTCTTTGTTGTGCTGGGCACTTCCTCTTAAAATGTCCTTCCCTCCCACAATAACAACACTGCCTGGAGCCTACTGTCCAGTCAGGAGGGGCTTCTCTTCAACCCGGTGTGCCCCTGAACCCCCATACCTTGTTTTATAATGGGGCACTTGACCTTGATTAGGTAACCTTTCCTTTTTGTTTTCCTTTTCAGGTTGTCTCTTCATTACCTCCTCGACTGTTGCCACCATCAGCTTAGCTTTTGCCTTCTGCTTTTCATCATCCCTCCTGACATACACCTTCTGAGCTTCCCGTAATAATTCGATTAAATCCCTATCATGCCAACCCTCCAGTTTCTTCAACTTTTTCTTTATATCTGTCCAGGCCTTTATTACAAAATTCACCTTTAACAATTCTTGTCCCGCATCACTTCCAGGGTCTATTCCTGAGTATTCCTTAACCTCTCCAACCACTTTGTAGGTGGCTCCTCTTTTTACTGTTTGCTTTCAAAAGCTTTTTCAAAATTCTGTCCTTTAGGGATGGCTTCTCTTATTCCTCGCATAACCAGCCTTCTATAATCAGACATATTATTCCTCCCCTCATATCATTTTGGTTCCAAACAGGCCTAACTATAGGAAATTTTTAGTCACACAACAAATTTTCGATAAATCAATAGCCGGCCCTCTATTAAAATTTTTAAAGATCATTTCCCTCATCTTGACATAATTTACCAGTTTCTGTTCGTGACATGCTGTCTGTTAGGTTAACAACAAAGTCATAAAAATTCTAACACAATTCCTGAGTATTGCTGCATATCTTTCCTTAGCCTCTCCAACCACTATGTAGGTGGCTCCTCTTTTTACTGTTTGCTTTCAAAAGCTTTTTCAAAATTCTGTCCGTTAGGGACGGGTTCCCTTATTCCTCAGACAACCAACCTTCTATAAACAGACATATTATTCCTCTCCTCCATATCATTTTGGTTCCAAACAGGTCTAACTATAGGAAATTCTTGTTTTCCAGGAACTCTCCCTTGAGCATTTGGGGGATTCTCCCGCTCCCAGATCCTGATTCCAGCTGTGCATATCATTTGTCTCTCTTCTGATATAAATAGGGCCCCAAGGATAAACTGCATCTCATCCCAAGTATAGAGATTAGGGCCTAAAAACAGATCAAGCTGTTCTGACAGTCCCAGCAGGTTTTCTAATAACCTCTTCATTTCCTTTTTAAATTCCTGGACCTCAGTACTGGTCAGGGGCACATTCACAAATCCCACTCCTCCTGGGGCTTCTGGCATGGGTACTTCTCTTAAGGGAAACATTTCTCCTCTAGATGCCTCCTTCAAGGAAGGCAAAGGGAAATTCTGAACATCCCTTTTAGTCTGATCCAAATCAGTGGCCTGAGACCTCTGTACTTCCCCTGTCAAAGGGGCAGACGGTTCTGCAGGATCGTCCTCCCCTCCTGCACTACTTTCTTAACTGCTCTCTTCTTTATTTTCCCCCCATTCCATTTTGATTATTGGGTACTTCCCTAGGATTGTATGGGGGTGATAAATGGTCTAGAGGTTCCCATTTATTCTCTTTGTCCTCTCTGAGGTCCCTTACTACAAGCACTCTCCTCTTGACTTACAGGTTCTTTGTTATTTAAGTATAGATTCAAAGCCTGACAAATCCAATCATCTGTCGACTCAAACTTCAGCCAGTAAAGTGGGTCAGGCCTAATGGGTTCCTTTACCCACTCAAACCTACAACATTGTCTTTCAATCTCAAAGTATATTGTCTCTGGCACACTCCTTTCATTAGTGTCTGTTAAAATCCCATTCGTTATTGTCTGTGCCTGAGCCTAGCAGTTGCTGATCTGATACGAGATACTGGAATGCAGGAAAAAGGAAAAAAAAAAAAAAAAAAGAACCCAAACCCTTTTCTTGTAAGATTACACATATACTTTAAAACAACTTTCCCAGAAATATTCAAATATTTTCTCCAGGTTAGGTTTGACCAAAAAGTCCACCCCCTCAAACATATGTAAACTGTTGAACAATGAACAAGCTTCCTTAAATCTCAGTGTTCTAAGAAGGTGATCAGAGTTTTAAAAGTTTACCAGAGGCATGTGCCTTTGTTGCTTAAAACTTTTACACACAACCAATGACCACTGATACTTAAACCTTTCCTCTCTCCTTCTCTTCATGTATCTTTTCCACCACTGATCACACTTTCTATTACACATAATATACACACACAAAGCCCGTGCATATTGTTCCCGAGTCATACACACACAACAATAAAATTGCCTGCAGAAATAGTCGCACAACAAATTTTGGATAAATCAATAGCTGGCACTCTATTAAAATTTTTAAGGATCATTTCCCTCATCTTGGCATAATTTACTAGTTTCTGTTCGTGACATGCTGTCTGTACAACAGGTGTTAGGTTAACAACAAAGTCATAAAAATTCTAACACAAAACTTACACTCACTTCATTCATCTCCTCCCATCAACTTCAGTTCAAAACCACAATCGCTTCATAGCAGTTCTATGTCTCAGGCACATACATACAGAGCTACGAAGCATACCAAAGTTAAAATCAGTTATCAGTATTCGATTTCTTATTATACCTTCCGAGTTCAAAACCAAAATGGCACACTATACTTGAAACAATTATTAGAAGGGACTCAGAATCGCCCCCTACCAAAACCAAGACAGTGGGATCTTTATCCCCTGCTACCAAAACCCAAGAAATGGTATGTTTTCAATCAGTAAGGCTCTTTGATTCTTGAAGAGTCCCTACGGCACTGCAAATTCAAAGTTTCCAAAGGCATACTCTGGGTTCCGGTACCTGGTATACCAGCACTGCGGAGGATGTCTCCTGGCTAGCCCAAAATTTAATTCAGTTCAAGAATACCTTTATAATCTGCCATGTCCCTTGTCCTTTCCCAGGGTGCTACCTCACCCCCATTCCCTGAGCATCACCCCTAAAGGACTGTTGGGTGGAATGCTCGAAGAGGGATCCTCGGATTCCCCTCTCCTTTTTGAACCTTTCTCACTGAGTCTGTTTCCCATTACAACATTTTCTCCCCACTGGATACCGTTCACCTGGAACCCTTTCACACTGTCCCTTCACCGGTCAGTCTTCTCGCGGAGATATGGAACCGCAGTTAGAAAGACTCCACAATCGCTTCACAGGAATCCTGCATCTCACTCACTCACACTTTCAGTCCCGCTGTCCCAGCCGCCCAGATAGTACTTAACAGTCACTTTTCTTACCTGGGTTCCCTACATAGGATTACTCGGCTGCATCGCACAATTCAGATCCATTAATTCATTAAATTACCTTCTACCCTTCTTTGCTTCGAGAGTCCTCCTCCCGGACAAGGTTCACTGCCTCTCTCGGGGCAGGACAGTAGATTGGAGACTGATAAAAGCAGCAGAGCGCCTCTCTGCTCCCGCTGTCCTGTCCCGCAGAGACAGGATCACTTATCCCAGATGAGCCCCCAGATTGTGAGAAACACTCTTTCACTGCTAAAATATTAACAAGGACAAAGTCTTCGAAGCAAAGATAATAATATTTTTATTTTACAATTCAGTGCTGAATCGGATGCCCTTCTAAAAAAGGCATAAGGTCCTACAAAAAACAGTGAGTATATATACTAGTTTTAAACAAAGAATATATTCAACCATGTCTGGAGACTCCCGTCAGGTTATTGTTGCCAGCTGTATCTTGTTAGACAGCTAAGCATCATGTCTGGATATCGTCTACATATTATTTCTCAATACATGACAGATTTATATGACAAGATAATTAAACATTCACACCAGCTGCAGCAAAACTTATCAACTAATTCCCACAAACACCAAAGTCAATCAATCTCAAGACTCAAAACAATAGGAAATCAGGCTTCCTAGTTGCAATGCTCACAGCAACATTGGGATTTCCTCTTTTAGATAACACAGAAAAAATAGAAAGCTAGTTTCCAAACCATACAAATTTGAAAGCTCATAAATCGAGCTTTAAACTAGATATGAAGGGGGAGGGGATAGAGGCCAGGCCAGATGGGAGTGAGCCTGGAGATGGGACTTCAGCGTCAAAGGGGTGGTGTGCTGGTGGTCTGCTGAATCAGATGCCCTTCTGAAAAAGGCATACTGCAAAGACTGGTCACAGAAGTTTTATACTTGTTGAACATGTGTATTCATACAGATTTTAAGATCACCCATTATCACAGTTCCTTTGTGTCTTTAATGCTCTTTATCCCATTTCCTTCCTCACTGTCTCCTCCTGATGAGCTCAAGTCTGCCTTGCTAAACAAGCGAAATTCCTTCCTTCTGGCCGGGATTTGCATACTAGTTTTCCACGCAACATCTCCCGACCAAGACAGATCCATATCACAAAAGCATACAGACCAGCTGCAGCAAAACCCACTAAACAATTCTCACATTTGACAGCTGCTAAATGAAGAGAATAATGAACAATGATAATATTTAAATTATGCCATTACTATTTAATGTATTGGACAAAAAGCATTTCAGTGCATAGATACTCAGGTGAAAGGGAGCAAATCTCAGATTGTTTTTTTTTCCCCTCCATCCTGTCTGTCTGGGCTATTTGCCTTACACTATTCAGTAGTACAGACATTGATGTGTTCATTTGAAAGATGGAGAAATATGGACTTTGTAAGCTTGATGTTATTTTCTTTTCAAAAAGTGTATTTGTTGTAATTTCTTTTTTTCTTCCATTTAAAAAGTGCTAGTGTTGGAACTCAAGAGAAGTCCTTTAGGATTGGACTACTCTATTTAGCTTTCTGTAGGATTTTTTTTCTTTTTTGCCTCTAACCTCTGGTCATCAGTAAAGCCGGTGTCCACACACTGTACTGTTACTGCCTTTCTTCCTGGTTCCTTTCTTTTTTTCCTTTTTTTTATTTTTTATCTTGTCTGTGTCTCGTAGTTCATCTTCTTCCACCATCTGTTACCATTGACATGCTCTCATTTGATGATTTCTCTTGATGTCCTGTTTTGACTGACTGCCAATTCCATTCGTGTTTCTTTAGCCTTTCCATTCGCTTTTTGATTTGTATTTATACTGGTTTCCTGTGTTGTGGTATGTATTTATGATATGTAGACAAATATGAGAGACTCATTAAATATTGTATGTCATTAGAAATACTCCAATTTTCTAAATGTCTTTCAGGATGATTCTTGAATGCTAGCAAGTACCTCATGCTCTTTTTCTTTGCATTGCTGTTGCCATAGCATTCCTATCAGTGCTATGGCACAAATGGCAGGCAACATACAACTATGACTATATAAATAGGATTCTTTAAGAACAACACTTTCCCCATGGTATAAGATGTTCCACTGTATATCTAAGCATAAAAGTTGAGACATGTTGGAGTTTTTTTGCCCTTAAAGGTCTACAGCTCTGGAACAGACTTTAAACGTATCTTCAAGACTTGAGAGAGAGAGGAGTATTGTGGCATGAATAAACTTCTTATTGATCAAAAGATTTTTTTATAGCGTAAGATTATTTATTTGGAAGATACATATACATAACTATACAATATTTTTACATTATTATCATTTATAGGAAATCCTTACATTGATACTGTAAGAGAAGAATTTGGGATAGGGACTGGAATTTGGTTTGTATTTATCTCTGACTTTTTTTGTTTATTTCCTCCCCTCAGAAATGAACCGCAAGTTTAAAATATTACTCTGTAACTGTAAATTTCAAAAATTACTCTGTAAACACCAGAATGTGAACGTTTCTTCCGCATTTTGTTTTTCAGTTTAACTTGTAGTAGAGAAAAAAAAGTGGCACAAGAGTGCTTTCCAGCTGACACTGAGCATGCTACCATTCTGAAATTTTGTTTAGAGGGCATCATTTAACTATCAGCTCTTCAGTGCTGCCCATACATTTTTATAGGTGTTTTGCATAAAATCAATGTAAATGTATTTATTTTAATAGCAGTGGATAAAAAAAGGTCCTTTCCTGAAATAAGAGCTGTCTGCAGGTTGAATGCACTTTGACAGTTATTTCAGTGGGGTGACAATTGCTGGAGATTATTTACAGTATAAGACAATAAATAAAATCATAATAATAAAACTAATATACTTGTACAGCATCACAACAGTTTTTTTATTAAACTCATGCTGCTATCATAGCATTACCATTAATGATAATCAGAATCTGCTGATGACTTCCATATTTACATATTTAGAGTTTAATATGTAGTAATGGACTTATAAAATGACTGTTTATGGTAGACTGATTCATGGCTACTTGGTGTTGCATTCTGCCTTCCACTGAGTTACCAAAGTACTGCAAATAAGTCAGCGAGTGATTAAAGTACCACAGGTAATGCAGTAACTATGCCACATGAACTGCACATCTAGTTCTCACCTGTGTCAGCTGTCTCATTCAAGTTAATTAAATAACTCCAGTGATCAATGCCTTTTTTCATAAGTGAAGACTTGCAGGATAGGATTTTTATTACATGTTGCCCCTTTTGTGTAATTACAAAGCCAGAAAATGCTTTACAGATCATGCTGAGGTGGAAAGATACACCTTGCAACATTTGCGTTGGAATGTTCTTTATCTTTTACTTACTCCCAGTCAAGAGAAGATTGCAGAGTTCAAACAGAATAGCAATATTAAGCGTTCCTAATGTTTTTCACTCCAAAGTCTAGTGTTTTAGTTTAAATTACCCTAAAAGTGTCACTGCTGAAAGGCAGTAACTAACAGGTAAAGACCATTACTGGCTTCAGTAATTTCTACAACTGCTGCAGCTTTATCTGCAGGAGTAAATCAATCTATGCTATGACAGGGAGAACAAAATCAGAAAAGGCAGGAAAAATGATGTTGCACAATGAAAAGAATGTAGATGAGTCAGTACAGTATATTTGAAACAGATGCTATAGCTGGTAGGAGCTAAAACTTAATTATCTAAAAGAATCATTTTAGATGGGACTCTTATACATCAACATTACAGAAATTCTATCCCAGATTATCCTAAATTATGGAAAGGAAGATTAGGGAAAGCAACATATTATGTACATGGACTTCAATAGTGTGTTTTAGTTCTCAGCTCTAGGTACACACATACCCAACTATATGTACGTATAAGTCATCCAATTGTACTTTATCTTTCTCGAGGCCGTTAATCTTAAGAGGAGATGTTGCAGAATGGACGAGAGACAATGGTAACATCACAAAAAACAAGGTGCCCTTGAAGCACTGTACAGGCTGCAAAACAAGAGATACCAACCCTGAGAACTGAGAGTTGCTTTCCCTGGGAAAAGCTCTGCGGCGTGTAAAAACTTTCCACAGCTGTGTGAACAGCAACCTTTGAGCAAGTAGCCAATTAGAAGTCTGATGTTAAGTAAACACCTTTCCTTTGTTCTGAAAACTATATAATCTGACTAAACTTGCTGATAAATCGAAGCTTGCTTTATCACTCACATTGAGTCGCCTGCTTGCTTCCCCTCGCTCGTCGCAAGTGGCGCCCGAACAAGGGACCCCCAATCCTTGTTCTTCACCGGACAGCGAGGACGGAGAAGCACTGGCAGCAGCGACCAGGGAGCGAAGACCGACTGATGCAGGCATCGTACCTCGGTCCGTGCTCGCACCCGTCTCAACCGTGAGGAGGTGCGCCGTCCGTGAGTGTCTATTCAGGAAAACGCTGCATCTGCATATGGACTAAAGCAGGATTTATTACAGGTTCGTTTTTCCCTTGTACTAATGGAGAGAGAGGTAGCACTCGACCTTTTACAGCGCTTTTTAGAAAAGCGGGGAGTAGGCCCTTTGAAAGATTTGGCCGGATTATTAGCCTTGGGAAAAGCAAAAGGATATTTCAGAGATCCAGACCGCGTGTTTGAATTAGAAGACTGGCGTAACTATGGAGATTGTTTATGGGACTTAGTTATAGATGATGATAAAGCTGCCCGAAAATTCATGAAACCGTGGCGATATGTTATTAATTGTTTAAAGTGTTATCATGCAGAAAAGAAAGTTGCCGCCGCGGCCACAGCAGCCTTAGATAGTTATAATAAACCGAGAATACACACCTTAGGTGCAGAGCCATCAGCAACTGCCGATAACCCCTTTGATCCGGGTCCAAGAGTCACCGAGAAGAAGCGTGAACCACAGCAGCGTGGTAGGGAAGTTGGGATATTGCAAGCTTTGTTCTGTGTGCGTAACAGCAATCCGGCAATCCCCCCTCCCCTGTTCCGGCGGCCCCGACTGGAGCGGCTTGCAGCAGCCGCTGAGAGAACTCTGCTTTATTTTCATCAGCGGAGGTGCGGGGACCTTAAACAGCTACAGACTTTTCCTGGGATTTGTTCGTGGGACGACAGAGACTCAAAACCCTGCAAAGAAAGTGTTTACTGTTCTGCTAGCACCGCGGGGGGGGGGGCGCTGCCCTGCGCGGAGGCGGGGGGCGGTGCGCTTGGGCCACTTGGGCTGCTGCCGCCGTGAAACCCGGACAGTTTCAGCATTACAGAAGGGACTGCTAACAGATACGATAAGAAATGGCTCAATTAAACAACACTGGTAACAGTTCAAAAATCAAGGCAGTTTAAATAATGCAATTTTACAACAGATGCAACTTTTTGGTTTATCAAGCACTTTTAAAGATATCGGACGCTAGAAAGTTGAAACAAACATGACCCGTATATGGTGTTTATAAGATCAAAGGATGTGCTCAACAAGCAGGTAGACAACTAAGCAGTTTCAGAAGCCTTAATCTTGCAATCGGTGACAAAAAATCCTAGAGACGAATATAGAAAGATATGGTGCGGTCTGAAAACTCCTGCAATAACAGCTGGGATCATTTACCTATCAAGCATAGCTGCTGCCCTGACTGTAATCTGAGACAGAAATGCATTCTGTTAGAAACACGCAGCAAGGAGAGACATTTTGAAAGGACTGCCACACACAATGCCAGCATATAGAGCCTAAAATCTGCCCTTGGTGTGGAAAAAGCAAGCATTTTGCCAGTTAATATAGATTCAAAATGGGATAAGAACGGGACAGTATTGTCAGAAAACCAGGAGCAAAGCACGGTTCACAGGCACGTACCAGCACAAATGCCTCCACAGCAAGCAGCAGCTCTCACCTCAGAGCAAGAATCAGAGACAGCACCGAGATAAATATGATCATCACCATCGCAATAATGCTGCAATTATCCGCACTTCACACAATACCATGAAATGTAAAAAGACTATTGGGGGTTGGTTTTACTGCTTTGTAATTAAAATTATTGTCACCTTACTGGAATAATTCAAGCAAGGGAAATTATATACGGGGAGATAGAGGTTTTGGTTCAACTGACCAGTCCGTGATTCTATGATTGATGTGTTACCATAACTGAAACATATTGATATAAGCTTTATTAGATAATGCATGTACATATTTTAAGTGATGTATAGATCCAGTAGGGATAACCAGCATTGTATGAATGTATTTGGCTAGCCTTAAAATGAGTGTTTGTGTGTGTGTGTGTTTGAAGCGCTTCAAACGTTCGTAAGACTTACCAATTGGTTTTGATTAATCTTGAAAATATATCTCTGGGACCTTTCAATCTCAAATGTCCACTAAGCCGGCAAACAGGTAGATTTACCTGGAGATCTTTGGAATGAAAGGCTTCAGAAGGAAAAATTTTAAAATATCTAGCAATCTAACAAAAAAAAAAAGTATAAAACCTAGCCTTGCAGCTGTATGTGTATGAGAGTGTGTGTGTGTGTCCCTCCCCCGCTCCCTCTTCCTTTCTGAGTTTTTTTTTCTTTCAGCCTTTGCAGAAGTCCAGAGGAGTTAACCTTGTTACCTCTCTAGGAGAATGCCAATTTGTGAGAACACTCTGCATTCCAGGGTCACTCATCAGAAACTGCTGGGTCCTAGTGCAGACCGTCTTTAAAGAAAATTCAAATGATTCATTAACAACAAAAAATGCTAAGTGGTGCATGGCAAATATTTTGAATTTACAAGTAGATCTAACAGCTTATCCAGGAAGTGTTGATATCCATTTACCAAGTCCTATCATTACTGAATGTACCCCTCAAAAAGCACTTTTAGCAAAACAAAAAAGGGGGGAATCAGGAGAGACACTGCAAAACAGATTGATGAAGGTGCAATATGTAATGAATTTTCTGCAATTAGCAGGAGACGATCAAATTGTGCCGATATTGAAGCATATGCAGACCGTGTCATCAAATTAGAGCAAGTAGAAGACAATGTGAAAATGCTATTGAAAAACAGTCACTATGGGCAATGGACAGGTGTGTATAAGTTACTAACATGGGGGCAAGGTTATGCTTGTGTTTTAACAGATACAGGACCACTTTGGGCACCTGCAAGGTGGATCAAGCTCACGTTGCTGTATGACAACTGCTAAGCCCCAACCACGAAAACAGCCGAACAGCGAGGACTCCACAGACGACGATGCCGTCTTGAGTCTCTTTGCGAACTGTTAAGTCATTTCTTGAATATACCCATAGATTGGTCTGATCCTAATACTGATCATGTAACAGAAAAGTCACGACATCTCTGGAGAAAACACAAGTGCCTTATAATTACACCTGACTGTGGTTGTGGCCCAATATTGCTTTTGCATGCTTAAACAGTTTGTTCCATAATTAAAAATAGATAAGTAAGTTAATTAGCTTTTATAATTTTTATAGCACTTAAGTTACGCAAGTTATCTTATTTAGCAATGATATTTTAAGATACTAGTATAGAAGCAGTTAACAGTTAGCCATAGTTATTTGCATTATTACCATAATCGAGTAGAAGGTTGTTATTTGTAGAAATATGTTATTGATTTTTATAACTGTGTGTTTTTCTAGTGTTAGTGCCTGGATTCTTGCACAGCTAAAAGATGAATGTATGAGTAACCCTAGTCAATCTGACAAACCAAGACGCTATATGTTTATCCCTTTCCTCCCCAGGCAACCCTTTTTTACCTGCCTGGTAGGCGTACCGATTGATAAGTGACCCTGTCCTAAAGGTGTACCATCCTACAACATCTCTGATCCAAGATGGAACGTTATCCCCTATAATAGTCAGGGTCAATGTGGTTTTGGCCCATGGACATGGTTGTGAAGATTTTGATGGCATGTGTTGCATGGATCTTGAGGATAACTCGAGCTCCATTCACAAAGAGATTAAGCAATTGATGGAACATTCCCAAAAGATTCAACAAGATATTGGTCTTTTTGGTTTAGAGGGATTGACAAACTGGCTCAGCCTAGGAGGATGGTTAAAAAGTTGTATTCAAAGTTTATTATTGTTATTGATTATTGTAGCCATTGGATTTTTATGTTTAAGTTGTGTTTTGTCTTGTATACGTAAAATCATCGAGCGTAGCTTTGGGCCTGTGTTTTTGGCCCGAAAAGAAAAAGGGGGAATTGTTGCAGAATGGATGAGAGACAATGGTAACATCACGAAAAACAAGGTGCCCTTGAAGCACTGTACAGGCTGCAAAACAAGAGATACCAACCCTGAGAACTGAGAGTTGCTTTCCCTGGGAAAAGCTCTGCGGCGTGTAAAAACTTTCCACAGCTGTGTGAACAGCAACCTTTGAGCAAGTAGCCAATTAGAAGTCTGATGTTAAGTAAACACCTTTCCTTTGTTCTGAAAACTATATAATCTGACTAAACTTGCTGATAAATCGAAGCTTGCTTTATCACTCACATTGAGTCGCCTGCTTGCTTCCCCTCGCTCGTCGCAAGGAGAGTATATTGTTATTCAGAAACTAGGTTTTTTTTCTTCAGCCCAGAACAACTCTTTATCTCATTTTAAAGGTTTTGGTGTATCAGAGTACTTAGCTCATATACAAGCAGATATCACCAGATTTAAAATTATACAAAATATCTTAGGGTTCACATCAAAAACTTCTGATGTTTTGCTGTTCTTCTTCTGTGTTGGAATTAGTTGCTCTTTTGGATTTAGACACACAATCCAAATTCCAATGAACTGAATGTTAGTATTTATGCTTACTTCCAAAGATCAGATCAGATCTTGTCACCTTAAGGAGAGGGACCGCTGTATTGATGTCCCCATGTTAGGCAGATTTCCACCTGTTGTTGGCTGAAGTTCACCAGACTCTAGATAGAGAATGTTTTCTTGCCAATTTAAATTCCTATGGTTAAAATTAGTCAGATTTCTTTGCTGTTAACGAATATTATGTAATTTTGTCAGTGCAGAAGTTGGGGTAAAATTAAGACCAGTGTTCTTGGTTTCCCATCTCTTAGCAAAAGATCTGGTTTTCAGCAGATGGTTGCTTGTAAATTTCTTGCCTACTTTTTTCTTTGGAAACAAAAAATTGAGAGCAGCGTGGCAGTGTGTTCGAAGGAGAATCTCACAATGGACATAGATATTTTTGTATTTATTTGTTCATTCACTCTGATCTGTTTCTAAGAGTCTTAACTCAGTGTTTAGTACAGTTTTAAGTAAAATATTGGGCAAGACATTTTATGCATTTTATGAAGGATCGTTTAGTCAAATATCACTTTACTAATAGGGTTTTCAAACAGTTAAGGTTATTTGCTGTAGGAAAGGTACTCCTTTCACAGCTCCATCACTACTAAGAAGAAAATATTCTGCAAGTATTTAAGAAATGCTGTTTCTTCCTTTTACTTTTTTTCCAGCTGCTCCTGGTGTTTTGCGGAATCAAACTCTATAACTCCGTTAAGGGTTATAAAGCAGGTATGTGTTTATTCGCCGGCGGGTGCGAGGGGGTCCTCCTCCAAAAACTCGCACACCGAACAATCTAACAAGCAGATAGTTATAGTGTGAGGACATGACTATTCATAAGTGCCTATTACATATTCATGAGTCTTATTATAATTAGATTCGAGAAGCTTCTTCTATAGTTGTGCAGGCGCGATGTTGTGGTCTGGGACTCAGGGCTGAAGCCATCTTCATCTTCCTCAATAACTGCCCCTGAATTCAAACCGTGCACAGGCGCAGTCCCATCCTGATCGAGCTGCAGTTGTTTTCTGCATTCCAGCTTCTCTCTTATCAGCATCCAAGGTCTTCAAGGCCTTTGCCAGCAGACAGTGCGTATTACAGTAAGCTAAGCCGTCTAAGTTTACCTAACATTTCTGCAGTTTTTCTAACGAACATTTATGCCCGCACATCAATTCCCCCCTGTCTTTTAAACTTAGGCAAATTCGTTTGCCTCACACATGATCTACTTATGAAAGGGGAACTGGATAGTATTTTGCTTGAAAAATACCTTTCAATGCATTCTCACGAGCACTAGACATAGAGGTCAAAATTGTTAGTCATTGTAGCATTCTCCAATTCCAAACAAACAACACAATAGAGAAAACAAGGCTAACTAAAACTAACATCAAAAGGATAATAATGGGGTGACAAAGCTTATTTAGAATGCCAGTCGCAGTAGGGGACCATCCAAATAGCATGTCCCACTAATGATGGTTAGCATTTTCCTTTACCCTTTTCAGGACCCTGTTTATTTCCTCCATGTCATGGTGGACTGTTTTCAGGGTCTCTCTCCTGCTTTCTTGGACTTCATCCAAGATCTTGATCAAATTCCAGTCCTGATGTCTCATTAATTGTTTTACCAATATAAGATTCATTCCAATAGGTATAGGTGATAATTTGTGGTACATAGTGTAATTAGACTTTATCAATTGGTAGGATACGACTGGTGCCAAGTAAGAAAAGTCACACCCGACAATCTTAACAAAATTACAAATGAAAAAATTAGAATGATTCTTGCTATCTAGAATTGTCTCCTCTATTACTATAGAAATACAAGTAGTTCTTTAACATATACAACCTAGGCCAATATATATGAGTACAGTCTTCTGATTAGTGTCCGGATGGATCTCAAAGTGACAGAAGAGTCACTGGAACTCCAAAATGGTGTATTATCTCTTGTATTAATGTTCTGGTTACCTCTGAGCCTTGGCTGTTCTGGTAGGGAATGCCTCTGGCCAACCTGAAAAGGTATCGGTTAGTACTCACAAATATCAATACCCCATTTTTCTTGGAAGTTCTAAAATTATCAATTTGCCATTGTCATCCAGGCCCATTACCTTTCCCCATTTGGCCCATTTCCAGTGTGGGGGTATTTTGGATTAGTCTGGAGGCAAATATCACACTGCTGAGTCACTTGTCTCACAGCAATGTATACATTTCTTGCAACAATTGCTCTAATTAGACATTTCTACAGGGCCTCTGTTCCCCAATGCCTTTTTCTATGCCCCTCTTTTATTAAAACCCATATGATTAATTTACCTTGTGGGGTGAGAACTCATCCTTCCTCATTATATGACCCTTCCAAATCTGCAGTGAGCTTTTGATCTTCTTTGGTATATTTGGGGCTCTCCTTCCAGGGAGATTCACCCATTAAGGGTCAAAGTCCCTTCTGGTTTTACCTCTCCTTTGGCTGCCTGTTTTGCCTCTCTGTCCACCAGTTCATTTTCTCTTTCCAGTTCCGAATTCACTTTCTGTTGTGCTTTGATTTGCATGGTTGTTACCTTCTCAGGGAGCTGGAGTGCTTCCAATAGTTTCAGGATGTCCGTATTTGATGTGTTTACCCTGTGAGTTCAATAACTCTTTTTCCTTCCAGATTGCTCCGTGTGCATGTACAGCTCCGAATGCTCACCTCAAATCGCTTAGGACATAACTGCTTCCATCCATGAGCCAATCTTCAGCACTTTCCATAGGACTGTCCTTTAAATCCAGATGGCTCGAGTATATTGCCTCAGTAGTTTCCAGTCAGTCATGATGTACTGATTCCCCCATGTTTCTGCTAAGAAAAGAGGCTGGATTGACAATGTTAGTAATTACAATTTTCTACCACTGCAGTCTGATATTTCAAGAACCTTTGTAGGAAAAGCCAGCATTCACCTTTCTCTTCCAATACAGCAGACATTTTATGGGACACCAACATAATCATTCTCTGGCCCAGGGTGAATTTTCGAGCTTCCTGGATATCTAGTATTACGGCTGTAACCACTCTCAGGCATCTAGGCCAACCTTTTGCAGTTGCAGCCGATTGTTTGGAAAAGTATGCAACTGCTCGGTGATATGGGCCTGGATCCTGTGCCAATATTAAAGGAGAAAAAAGATAGCTTACTCACATCTGAGAGTCTCAAGGCTAGAGCTGACATCAGGGCCTTTTTCAGTAGATCAGAGGTCTGTATAGCTTCGTTATTCCTTTGAAGGTGTTTCTGTTCAGTGGTTGTTAGTGTGTACAGGAGTTTAACAAACAGTCAATCCACAGTCAGCACCACCCAGTCATTCCCAGGAAAATTTGTAACTCTCTCACTGTTTGCAATCTCGGAGTTTCATATTGCCTCTTTTAGGGTTTGTCCCAAAGTCCTCTGCCCAGCGCTGACTTTGTAGCCCAAGTAAATCATCTTGTGCTGCATTATCTGGGCCTTCTTTTTGGATTCCCAATATCCCTGGAGTCCTAGAAAATTCAATAACTCACCATCCAGGTCATCCAAGCATCCCTTGTCCTGTTGGCAATCAGGATGTCGTTCACATACTGCAACATTTTTTCTTCCTCAGACGGGACTTTTCAGGACTCAAGATCTTTTGCAAGTTGATTGCCAGATATAGTAGGGCTGTTTTGAACTCTGCAGTCCAAGTAAGCTGATTTCTGCATCTACTTTTGAGATTCTCCCCTTCAAATGCAAATATTTTCTGGCTGGCTTCGTGGAGAGGGAGGCAAAAGAAGGCAGCCTTCAGGTCTAAAATGGTAAACTAAGTTAGTTCAGGTGTCAATACAGTTAATAGAGTATATGGATTTGCCACCACTGGATAGAGATCTTTATTATTTTATTTACAGCTCATAAGTCCTGGACTACTTGACATGATCCATCAGGCTTACAGACAGGTATTGGCTGAATTTTGTCCCTGTCTTCTCTCTTCAGGGCATCTTATTTAATTCTTACTGGCTGCCACCCTTCTTTGATTTGACATCAACAGGTGGAGCATTCTTTGCTTTTCTGGGCACATGAGTGGCCCATACCCCAGGATATACCTGGTTCATAATTTCCTCATTGACCTTTCCTCCTGTGAGCACACTAGCTAGAGATAAGGTCATTATATGTATGCATTGTTGATAATTTACCTCTAGAGTAATTTCTCCTTTTACAAATTTAATCACAGCCCCTAATTGTTCTAGTAAATCTCTCCCCAGGAGTGCCTTTGGTGAAGTGGGGCATGTGCAGGAATTGGTGTATACCCCATTGTTTCCCCAATTTGTATTTCAAAAGTTTGCAAAATATGCCTTTTCTTTTGGTCAGTTGCTCCCTTTACCAGCATGTAGTCATTTTCCAGGGATATCAAAGCTTGGTTTAAAACTGAATATGTTGCCCTGGCATCAATTAAAATTCTACCTTACTTTATTCTTTCCCTAGATTCATTATTACCAGACAATCTGCTAGGGTGGATTTCCTAGATCTCCATCAATCCTCCTTCACATGGGCCACTATTTGTGCTTTCTGATTGCATCTCTCTCTTTCATTTCTTTTTCTCCTCATTCAACAATACTTGCAGGTTCCTATCTCCTATGGAACACAGCTTTTGGAATTTATGCCCGATATTCCCTGCTGAGTGACCCAAGAACAAAGAAACTAGTTGTTGTATTTCTACCTTCAACCCAAGATCCAGCGGTGTGCTGTGGTACATTGCGTCCCTTCATCAATCCAGGAATTCAGATGGTGACTTGGAAGGACCTTGCATAACTGCATATAATTCTGTCCAATTTATTGTTTGGGGAATGGCTCTCTCCATCCCTTATATCCACCTCTGATATGCTTGCAGCCTTTCTTTATGTGCATTCCCATTTATATGCCACTTTGGGTCTTGAAGAGGGAAATATTCTTTAATGTTCACCCCTTCTTGTTTATAGTAATCTTTGTCCAAATCCCCCACGGTCTTTAAGACTGTTTAATTATTTCTCAGTCTCTGTCAACCAGTCCAATAATAACTGTAGATCGCCCCTATCGGGGTTGTGTTGTCTTATAATAATCTGAAAATATTTGGCTGCACTTCCCAGATCATTCTGGTACTCTCAGGCAACCCTTTCCATGCTTCTAAATCAACAGTAGAAAAGGTACCTTGATTAGCATTGTTTCTCCATCAGGTCCTACTGCCTCCCAGAGAGCTGCCTGCAGGACCGTTGGAGCAGACTTTTCCTGATGTGGAAGGATCCAGGGCTCTCCAGAGGAGTGGGGGTCCTTTCTGAGTCGGCATCTTGTTCCTGTGATTGAGGGGGAGGCTTAAAAAGATCAGTTAGATCCTGTTCTGGTGCCTAGTGAGTTTTGTTTAACTTTGTGCACTTTTGCCCAATACTGCACACTGAACAACAATTGCCTCAGTTTACCTCCAGCTTCCTTGTTATTTTCTCGCTCAAGGGCAAGTGCCAGAGGCTCCTGTGGGGGGGCACAATTCCACAGTTCCTTTATCACTCCAGATTGTTATGGAGGGTTAAAAACATATCCTCGTAAGACACTTCATCTGACTTTCCTTCTCTCCTCAAAACCAATATTAATTGTAAGATGGTGTTATAATCCATTGTCTAATTAAGTGGCCATTTTGCCCCATCATCAAATTTGTAAAGTAGCTACCACTGATTACAATATTTTACAAGGGTCTTTTTGTTTTCAGTGTTCCAAACAACATGCTTCCAATGTGTTAATACACACCCCAGAGGGCTCTTTTTGTTTTCCATTTTTAGTTTCTTCAGTTTGTCTTTTCCTTAGCTTCACCTCCTTCTTTCTCAGTTTTCACTAAAACCTTTTTACACTGTTCTTTAACCCATTCCCGGTCTTTCCCTTCAAGGTCCTGGATTTCTGGAATCAAACTCTCTTTTGCACTACTGATCATACTTTCTGTTAAATTACGTTAAGTTTTGTCCTTGCCAATTAGGCAGTAGTTCAACCTTTCATACATTACTGATAAACATAATATACGCACACGTATACCAAACCTGAATGCATTGTTCCCCAATTATACACAATAAAACTGTCCACAGAAATAATCACACAACAAATTTTGGATAAATCAATATTTGGTACTCTTAAAATTTTAAGGATAATTTCTCCCATCTCCCGACAAAGCCTGTTTAGGAATCCCTATAATAGCCGGTTTGCTCATTATTCTTATGTGAACAGAATAGTTCATAACCCAGTATCTCCCTACAGAGATAACATGTTTAACTCCCGCGGACTCAGCAAAGAAGCAGAAGTGGGGGGCACCCATACACACACACAGTCGCAAGGCTGGGTTTTTCCATTTTTTTCTCTTCTCCCTTTTGCTAGATATTTTCAGAGTGAGCAAGCTGTCCTGCCTAGTTTTACCTGCACAGTGCTTGAAACTCCTTGGTGGCACAGGTCAGCTACTTGAACCCACCCCGGCGTACCCAATTCTCTCCCCACCACTATCCAAAGTTTTAAATTCTTGACAAACTCCAGCATTTTATCATACATTAAAAATTCACGAAACACAGAACAAATTAACAACACACAACAATCAGAACTCGTCACTCGCTTCGCAGCGATGCTGCATCTCAAACACACAGCCACTCATTCCAGGGCCAGCCCAAGTCACACAGTGTTAGTTACAACCAGTCAAATTGGATCCACAATTTCCGATGTTATGGATATCTGAACCAAATGCAGTACCGGGCACATACAACACTTGAAATACAATGTTGGTTTTTTGCTATGTTTTTTTTTTTGTTTTTTGGGTTTTTTCTGTTTTTTGGGGGGGGTTTGGTTTGTTTTTTTGCTTTTTTTTTTGTTTTTTTTTTTTGTTTGTTTGTTTTTTTCGTTAGCTCTCCCTAACCTTGGACGCCTTATAAGGTCTTGGCAAGCTTAGGGAATCCCTCCCTACAGCTACCTCACTACGCATCCAGACGCCTTACAAGGTCTTGGCACGGTATAGGGAATCCCTCCCTACAGCCTTCCTCACTACGCGTCCCTTTGAGCCCACCAATTCCCAGGGGCGAGCATTACAGCTTCTCGTCATGGCGTGAGGCGTCCCATCACGACTTACAGACTCTGCCCCTATTTCCAGTTACCAAGTATCCATATCCCCAAGTCACATACCTTGTCTGCCCACTGATGGTCCGTCTCTCTCCCTGCAGCGATCGGATGAGGATGGGAGATTCTCTGGAGAAATAATCCAGCGGCGCCTAGAATGTCCCACTCCCCACCGGTCCTGCAGCCGGACAGAGAGGGTGTCCCATCTGGGGTGCCAAATTGTTTTGCGGAATCAAACTCTATAACTCCGTTAAGGGTTATAAAGCAGGTATGTGTTTATTCGCCGGCGGGTGCGAGGGGGTCCTCCTCCAAAAGCTCGCACACCGAACAATCTAACAAACAGATAGTTATAGTGTGAGGACATGACTATTCATAAGTGCCTATTACATATTCATGAGTCTTATTATAATTAGATTCGAGAAGCTTCTTCTATAGTTGTGCAGGCGCGATGTTGTGGTCTGGGACTCAGGGCTGAAGCCATCTTCATCTTCCTCAATAACTGCCCCTGAATTCAAACCGTGCGCAGGCGCAGTCTCATCCTGATCGCGCTGCAGTTGTTTTCTGCATTCCAGCTTCTCTCTTATCAGCATCCAAGGTCTTCAAGGCCTTTGCCAGCAGACAGTGCGTATTACAGTAAGCTAAGCCGTCTAAGTTTACCTAATATTTCTGCAGTTTTTCTAATGAACATTTATGCCTGCACATCACTGGTGTTCTACATGAATATTCATTAGTGATTCTGGAGATGGACTTGCTGTCTGGAACCTACCTCTTGGCAGTCTTATTAACCTGTATTGTATTTCAGTTTGGTGCACAGGAGAATTATACTGTGCAGGAAGAACTGCCTGAAAATGTCCTCATTGGCAATTTGCTCAAGGATCTTAATCTAACACTGGGCCCAGATGTGCCCCTTTCCTCACCGCTACAGTTCAAGCTTGTGTGTAAGACTGGGGATGTACCATTAGTACGGGTGGAGGAGAACACTAGTGAGATATTCACAACTGCAAACTGTATAGACTGAGAGAAGCTCTGCTCTGGCATCTTTAGTGAGAAATGCTTTTATGAGATGGAGGTTGCCGTTTTGCCTGATGAAGTTTTCAGACTGGTCAGGATCAGATTCCTAATAGAGGATATAAATGATAATGCTCCCCTCTTCCCCTCAACAGTTATTAACATCTCTATCCCTGAAAACATGGCAATTAATTCTCTCTATTCTGTCCCATCTGCCATCGATCCAGACATTGGTGTGAATGGTATTCAATATTACAAACTCCTTAAGGTAGGTTTCTTCCCTTTTTCTATGTTACTGTCTGTGTTACGGTCTTCCTATGACTGTTGCCAGTCCTCATCAACCCATTGGAAGTATGAAGCTGTGTACCACGACAAGGATACGCTGCAGATACCTGACTTGAAATGCTGGTTCATACCCATGAGTGCATTCTAGTGCATTGTATCTTCACTTTGTCGAAAGCTGTTTGATATGCGTATGTCTGTCTGTGTAACAGTATGAGGAAACATGCATGTCTTCATAAACTCTCCTCCAGCACTCAAAGTGTTGTACACTTTGGCTGACAGTTGTCTTAGACCATTAAATATGTGTTCTTATTGCCACCAACATGGCAGTGCCAAGTCCAACCGTATTTTGCACTGTTTGTCTCCTCCTTGCATGACTGCTGGATTTGAGCAGCAGAGCTTACCCCAGGAACTGATGTGATGCTTATCTCTATAGTGATGGGCTGTTCCAGAGTGAGAAAGAGTTCAGTTGTCAAAGCAGCTTTGCAGTATTTGAGTGGGCGTAATGTCTGGGCAGGAGAAAGTCCAAGATAGGCATGAATGCAAGGATAACAGTGCCAGTGGCCTTGTAAGAGCAGGTGTTTCATATTCTTGCTTCTTCTACCCGTTCTAGCAAGCAGCACAAGTACTTCAATTAGGGAACAAAAGAATAAAGTACAAACATGTGGTGTGTGAGAGTGTATGATTGATAAGTAAAGGATAACATTAATTTGAATTTACTAAGCAGAGAGTTCAGACTAAGAAAGGAACTTAGCCTAAAAATGGTGGTTATGTGAGAAGCTGAAAATGTCTACTTTCCTTGGAACAGGGAAGAGTTTGGTAGTTTAACTGCTCAGCAGCCAGTCTGACACCCTCATTCCTGGCTGGAAGAATATAGGCTATAGGAGCCCATGCATTTCCTGAGTGACTTGATAGCTAATGTTCACCGATATCAGTACTTAGTAGCAATTTAATAAAAATAAGATGCTGCCTTATTTTAGCTCTTTTAAATTGCTTACAACCTGAAGTAGTTGTGACAGTGTGGGTATGGACTAGTGACAAAGACATAAAAAGACATAAAAATCTCTTTAAGAAAATTGCATCCCACTGGATAGTTCTGGTTATCTACCCAAAAAAACCCCAAACAACCCACATATGTCTGTCTTCTCTCAGTGTAGCTTAGGAATTTAAAACCTTTGAAGAACTTACTGTAAAGTTTGAGATCTTTGTAGTAAGCTCTTTAAAACTTTTAAATTCCTAGGTTATACAGAGAGCGGGCATATCTCCATGTGTATTTTTTTTTTTAGGCAGCTATCCAGAAGTGTCCAGTAGGATGCAGTCTGCTTTATTTTAAATGAGAATCTGGGGAACGAATAACAGCATATTAAATAAATAACAGTAGGAGTAGAAAATAATAAAAAAGTCAGGGCTACAGACAAAATGTGGCAAACTAATACATGAGAGAAATGCGCTGATATTCCAGGAAAAGGGGTGGGGGAAAAAGGAAATCAGCAAAATTAGGAGTCCCTGGGATTGAGTGCTCAACCACAATAGCAGTCTTGCTTTCTGAGTGCTTGGGTATTCCACCTAAAACTGAGAAATAATGATTTTGTTAAATCCTGGATTTGTCAGTGCTTACAGGAAAAGTGAAAATAAGTTGCATAATAAAAAGAACATTTGAGGGTTAGTTTTTTTTCCTTCCTTTTTCCTTTAGAATACGATTTGGAGTTGCATAATAGTACCATGTCTTCTTTCTCCATCCATGTACAAGCATAGATGGGGAAGGTAATAGATTTAGGGTGTTCAAAAATGGATTTAGGAAGGAGTTGCACTACAGTCAAGCCCTAAGGTCATCCTCTTATGCCTGTAATTTAATAAATATGGAGAGTTGGACATGTTGTCTCTCCAAGGCAACTTTTAGCTGCCCTTCAGAAGATGGAGGATTCCTAGGACTGACAGACAGTCTTTTGAATGGTGCTGAGTAATTTTTTTTACTAAAATCACAGTGGCAGTGGGCAGTAGGTCAGGACTGAAGCACCTTTCCCTTTCTCTGTTACTGCTGGAATATCAGTGTGTTTGTTTAATGTTATAACGTACTTTCATTTTTTTTCAAATGGGTAAAATCTCTCCTAGTCTTTTCCACTGAGATGTGGATAATTACCATTGGAATGACAAGAACTTCAGCAGTCCCTTGAAAATGTACAAATACTTCTTGCAGATATGGCTAAATTCACAA
Organism: Coccyzus lansbergi; assembly: GCA_033558105.1. Classification (NCBI taxonomy): domain Eukaryota; kingdom Metazoa; phylum Chordata; class Aves; order Cuculiformes; family Coccyzidae; genus Coccyzus; species Coccyzus lansbergi. The sequence continues at coordinate 1,575,662 of JAUMJK010000100.1, forward strand.
ATAGATATTGATTGTAAAACTTAGTTCCTTTGATATATGTTTGTAGAGGTTGGAAGGGCCATTCCAGATTTCTGTTATATCTTGATACACCTTGCTCCCTTAGCAAGTTTGCAGATGACAATAAGCTGGGTGAAAGTGTCGATCTGCTGGAGGGCAGAGAGGCTCTGCAAAGAGATCTGAACAGGCTGGACCGCTGGGCAGAGACCAATGGCATGAGGTTTAACAGGGCCAAATGCCGGGTCCTGCACTTAGGGCACAACCCCAAGCAGTGCTACAGACTGGGAGAAGCCTGGCTGGAAAGCTGCCAGGAGGAGAAGGACCTGGGGGAGTTGGTCGATAGCCGACTGAACATGAACCAGCAGTGTGCTCAGGTGGCCAAGAAGGCCAATGGCATCTTGGCATGTATCAGAAATGGCATGATCAGCAGGTCCAGGGAGGTTATTCTCCCTCTGTACTCGGCACTGGTGAGACCGCTCCTTGAATTCTGTGTTCATTTCTGGGCCCCTCACTACAAGAACGATGTTGAGGCTCTGGAGCGAGTCCAGAAAAGAGTGATGAAGCTGGTGAAGGGGCTGGAGAACAAGTCTTATGAGGAGTGACTGAGAGAGCTTGGAGAAGAGGAGGTTGAGGGGAGACCTTATTGCTCTCTACAATTATCTGAAGGGAGGCTGTGGAGAGGAGGGAGCTGGCCTCTTCTCCCAGGTAACAGTGGACAGGACAAGAGGGATTAGTCTCAAGCTCCGCCAGGGGAGATTTAGGCTGGACATCAGGAGGAAGTTTTTCACAGGAAGAGTCATTGGGCATTGGAACAGGCTGCCCAGGGAGGTGGTTGATTCACCTTCCCTGGAGGTGTTTAAGACCTCAAGCTCTGCCAGGGGAGGTTCAGGCTTGACATTAGGAAAAAATTCTTCACAGAAAGGGTTGTTAGGCACTGGAAGGGGCTGCCCAGGGAGGTGGTTGACTTGCCTTCCCTGGAGGTATTTAAGGTGCGGGTGGATGAGGTACTGAGGGGCGTGGTTTAGAGGTAGGTGGGAATGGTTTGACTGGATGATCCGGTGGGTCTCTTCCAACCTGGTGGTGATTCTACCTACCTTCCAATTTAGGAGTTTTTATTCTGACAATGACGTAGTAATGCGCAGCACAGCAGGTCTGGATTAGAAAGTTCTTCAGCTACGGGGAAGTTCAGGTGTTAGTAAAAATGCTCACTTCTTTTGAAAGAGTCTAAAACTCACACAGTCTAAAACTACTCACCAATACGTAACACTTCTTACCGATTATGTGGTTTAGTCAATGTTGTCCTTAATACTGTTGTGTAGTTTCAGATGCCGATTCTGTAAAACTCTGTTTGGGAAAAAAAGCCTTTTTGTTCAAGAAACCTGAAATCAGTTGGTTTCAAGTTGACACAATGGTTTTAGTTGCATCCTTTATTCTAAAAATAAGTTCTTGAAAAGAAAATATATTTCAAGAAGCTAATGGTTTTCCTTTCACTCAGGCCTTTATCTGATAATTGCAATTAGGCCTAATAATAGCTTGGTTTCTAAACTCATTTTATGCACTAATCCTCTCCCCCTGCATTTCTGGCTTGTTCTTACATGTACACCAACCTAACCTACCCTGCATAACTTTTGTGTCAACACCTTCCCATAAAAGAAACCTGAACTGAGCCCATCCAATGAAGATTTAGGTGTGCACAACAGGTATTTGATAAATGCTTTAAAGAACAGATTAAACGACTTAGGATGTGCTATGTTTAGGTGACCCCTTCTGTTTTTCTTGACAGAAGAGGGGAAAAAAATCTGTTAATAAGTTGTAAAAGTTCCTAATGTTAAATAAATCCTAATGTCAAAGATAAGACGAATTTTCTTGTTACCAGTTTCCTTATGATGTAAAAGATATGTTAATGTAACGAGGAATAGTTCAAATAGAATGGAATAGAGATTTTAACCAGTAAAAGTAATTGGATCCCTTCTACAATTTCTGTTGTCTAGGTCAGGTAGTTTGGGGTGCATGGATAACATAACATGAGCTGAAATTAGCCATAAAATGAGATACAGAAACTTGAGGGATGCTTACGAGTGCTAGGTGACATCCCAAAATCTTGAAAATCTCTCCTGCAAATACGAAAGGGACAAATAACTTTCATTTTGATCTATTTTTCTGTTATAGGAAAATATGAAAGGTGGATTATAAATACTTGTAGGTAGAATTCTTATCTCTTAAATTTGTCACTATCCTTAGACATCTAATGACATATATTTGCTTCTCACTGTTTTCCACTTGCTTACCTTCAGTAACATAAGGAATTAAAAACCCTCGAACCAAACAGCTATTCACTTTACGTAACTCCCTTACCTCAAAATCTTTTTACCTCATAAGACTGTTTGCATAGTTTTATGATGTAGATCAACATCCACCTTCTTACAAAGCCTCTCACATTTCTCCATTTTTCATACTATCTGAACCATCAATGTATATACTCCTTAATGAGAAAATTTTATAGCAGAATAAGAACTTTTACACAGAAGTGATGTCTCTGGAGAGATTTGGACAAATAAGTGGTCATCTGTGAACATTGTTTTGAATAAGTCACTGGGTCTTGTTTTTAAAGGGGGAAATACTGATTTGCATTCTTACAGCTGTGAATTAGTGTCTTTACTTTAGACCAAACTCTGCTAATGACTGGTGGTAGTGAGTCAAGAGTCTAGGTAATTGCTTCTTGTTGGTTGATACAAGGCTCCTTTAGGGTGGTTAATGGCCTTGCTACTGTAAAACTGTCAGGTTCCATTATCCTGACATAGCTTTGGGGAATTGACTGAAGACTGGAGGAGAAAGTCTTGCTTCCAGGCATGGTAAGTTCAGTGAGTTAGGGTGAGGGACAAGTTGGTGGATCTTTTTGCATTAAAGGCTCTGATTTTCACACTAGCCTTTGATTTTATCTATATGGAAGAAATTGCCAATTATACAACCTATAACACTCTCCACAGTAAAGCACAATAAAAGCAGTAAGAAACTCCCCATGCGTCTCATGGAACTGCAACTATGCAGTGCCACACAAAGTTATAAAGCATGTTGTATTTTTAAGCAGTGACACTGAAATATCCTCAAGTGAACAGTGAATTTTTGTTTACTATACAATGACATTGTAATGCACCTCTGAGGAAAATTTACAGCAAAAATACAGAAATAGATGTTCAAAATCAATTAACTCATATTTCATGCTCAACTGAGTTGTCCAAACGTGTCTTAATTTGGGTTTTTTTTTGAATACTTTAAAAATCTTTACAGATTGCCCAAATTTCTAAATTTCTAGTTGCCAGAATTTCTAATTGTTTACATCCATATCGACTACAGATGTGAAGTGTATGTCAGAAATAGTTTTCCATATGACATGTATGTTACAAGTTTTAAAGTTAGCTCAGTCATTAAATGAACTCTCTGAAGTTCATTGAAGGTTTCACGTAACCAACAATATACTGCAAACTTCTTTTTGCCCTTTTATTAGATTGCTGGCGATGTTATCTGGAGAACAGATTTTTAATGTGCTTGTTTGGGTTGGAATAGCTGTATCTTACAAGCTATTTGTAGGAATGACACAAATCAGTACTAATAGCTCAAAATAAGTCTGGCTTGAGAGAATTTGAGACTTGTGAGGTTTATGAAATGTGTAAATGTAGTGAAAAAATAGTTTTACAAGTACAACAATATGAATCTTAATTGTATTTTGGGTGTCTATCATGAAAAGCTTTGAATTAGGTTTCCAGCAGACTGCATGCAAATCTAAAAAAAAAATCTATTTATTCTTACAATTAAAAGTTCCAAGTTAATAGTGCTTATCTTTTTCACATAGACATGCAAGAGTTATATAGTCCCTAGTTTTTTCAAAATGTTCAGTGAAGGAAAGGAAGAATAAAGGTGAATGATAATATTTTCAAAACATTCACTTTTATCTTTTGTCCAACTCACTTTTCTATGACCTCTGTTTTTGAGGGATGAAAATTTCCAGTGTTTAAGATATGTTTTGGAAACAGGAGAGGTAGTTTCATTTGTTCTCAGTTTTAGTTCTCATAAAATATGTAATTAAAATATTGAAGAAGCTTTTGAATAATAATGTGCTCTTTATTTTATTTCTCCTTTTATCTTACTAATATTTTATATTAGTGATAGAGATATGAATAATCTTAGCTGTTTTCCCACAAAAAATCTTTATGTAAATTTTTTCTTCCTTTAAAGAGGAGGGAGAGGGAGAAGAAAAAGGTAAGTCCAAAATCATATTCTTTTGGTCATCTAAGAATAAATTGAGTGCCAACCATGGATTCTGGCACGTGACTGCGTTAGTATGGTTATTTTTATTTCTGAAAGAAAGGTTTATTACAAAGTAATTTATTACAAAGTAATTTATATTCCCTAGCCCAGAAATGTAATTGAACACTGAACACTGAAGTCCCATACAGCTTTTGATTCTGGGACATGTAGCAAGGACCATTCCAATCAATTTTAAAGAGACAAAAGGCAACATTAGTTAAAGGAATGAATTCTGAGTCATCAGCTGTCAGTATTGAAATACATTTTTCTCACATTGTGCTATAATTGCTGGCTCTATTAATGTGAAGTGTATTTTTGCTTTGGTTATTGCTGATGTTCCAAAGTCAAATCCTTGTAATTTTTTCTCTTTGCTTTATCAAGCCAATTGACATTTTCTGGTTAGGTTGGGTTTTTTTTTCTTTTTCTTTTTCTTTTGAGCCAAGATGTTCCTCTGTGCTTTTCAGAATGGGATATTATATAGCTTTTAAACTTCAGGATTAATCTTTCCCCTTAATTTTAACTACAACTGTATAATTTTCATTCTCATTCCCATTAGGGACTTTGCAAACCTATTTATTGTAGCCCATTTAAAGGTATAAACAAAATATTAGCCTCTGATTTTTTCACCATCCTGTTTCATGTGTAGCCTTGAAAATATTATTGTGGCAGTTCTTTATTAGTATTTTCCACTGGTAAATTTACCTTTGTATGGAAAGCAAACACAAAGTATGAATACCATAATTTGAAAGTCAATCTTACAAATAGACCATAAAAGACTGATAGAACGTTCCGGCTTTCCATCAGTGTTGCACAGCTTTATTGTTTCCTGTAAGTGAAGGCAGGTCTTGCCAAACTAACCCGATCGCCTTCTGTGACAAAGTGACTCGGCTGCTGGACGAGGGAAAGGCTGTGGATGTAGACTTCTTGGAATGATACAGCATTCTGCTACGGAAACTGTCAGCCTCTGGCCTGGACAGGCGCACACTCTCCTGAGTGGAAAACTGGTTGGATGGCCGGGCCCAAAGAGTGGTGGTAAATGGAGTTAACTCCAGCAGGAGGCCAGTTACAAGTGGGGTTCCCCAGGGCTCAGGGCTGGGTCCAGCCCTGTTCAATGACCTGGATGAAGGCATTGAGTGCACCCTTAGCAAGTTTGCAGGCAACACTAAGCTGGGTGGAAGTGTCGATCTGCTGGAGGATAGGGAGACTTTGCAAAGGGATCTAAACAGGGTGGACCGCTGGGCTCAGTCCAACGGCATGAGGTTTAACACAGCCAAATGCTGGGTCCTGCACTTGGGGCACAACAACCCTATGCAGAGCTACAAACTAGAAGTCTGGCTGGAGAGCTGCCTGGAGGAGAAGGCCCTGGGGGTGTTGGTCGACAGCCGACTGAACATGAGCCAGCAGTGTGCCCAGGTGGCCAAGAAGGCCAATGGCATCCTGGCTTGTATCAGCAGGTCCAGGGAGGTTATTCTCCCTCTGTACTTGGCACTGGTGAGGCCGCTCCTTGAATACTGTGTTTAGTTCTGGGCCCCTCACCACAAGAAGGATGTTGAGGCTCCAGAGTGAGTCCAGAGAAGAGCAACAAAGCTGGTCAAGGGGCTGGAGAACAGACCCTATGAGGAGTAGTTGAGAGAGCTGGGGTTGTTTAGCCTGGAGAAGAGGAGGCTGAGGGGAGACCTCATTGCTCTCTACAACTGCAGAAAGGAGGGTTCTGGCCTCTTCTCCCAAGTGACAGGGGACAGGACAAGAGGGAATGACCTCAAGCTCTGCCAGGGGATGTTCAGGCTAGACATTAGGAAAAAATTTTTCATGGAAAGGGTCATTGGGCATTGGAACAGGCTGCCCAGTGAAGTGGTTGAGTCACCTTCCCTGGAGGTGTTTAAGGTGCAAGTGGATGAGGTACTGAGGGGCATGGTTTAGAGATTGGTGGGAATGGTTGAACTCTATGATCGGGTGGGTCTCTTCCAGCCTGGTGATTCTATCATTCTAGTGATTCTATGATTATATAGGGGGTCTGTAGGGTCTCTGTGGGCCCTAAAGGGGGCTGTGGGGGCTCTGTAGGGGTCCTATAGAGACTATAGGTACCCTATAAGGGGTCTGTAGGGGCTCTATGTGTCCTCGAGGGCTTTAGGGGTCTGTAGGAACCCTATAGTCAGCCTCTGGCCTGGACAGATGCACACTCTCCTGGGTAGAAAACTGGCTGGATGGCCGGGCCCAGAGAGTGGTGGTAAATGGTGTTAAGTCCAGCTGGAGGCCAGTGACAAGTGGTGTTCCCCAGGGCTCAGTGCTAGGTCCAGTCCTGTTCAATGTCTTCATCAATGACCTGGATGAGGGCATTGAGTGCACCCTTAGCAAGTTTGCAGATGACACAAAGCTGTGTGCAAGTGTCGATCTGCTGGAGGGTAGGGAGGCTTTGCAAAGGGACCTAAACAGGCTGGACCCCTGGGCAGTGTCCAACGGCATGAGGTTTAACACGGCCAAATGCCGGGTCCTGCACTTGGGCAACAACAACCCTATGCAGAACTACAGACCGGGAGAAGTCTGGCTGGAAAACTGCCAGGAGGAGAGGGACCTGTGGGTGTTGGTCGACAGCCGACTGAACATTAGCCAGCAGTGTGCCCAGGTGACCAAGAAGGCCAATGGCATCCTGGCTTGTATCACAAACGGTGTGACCAGCAGGTCCAGGGAGGTGATTCTCCCTCTGTATTCAGCACTGGTGAGGCCGCTCCTTGAATATTGTGTCCAGTTCTGGGCCCCTTACCACAAGAAGGATGTTGAGGCTCTGGAGCAAGTCCAGAGAAGAGCAACGAGGCTGGTGAAGGGGCTGGAGAACAGGCCGTATGAGGAGCGGTTGAGCGAGCTGGGGTTGTTTAGCCTGGAGAAAAGGAGGCTGAGAGGAGACCTCATTACTCTCTATAACTACGTGAAAGGAGGTTGTGGAGTGGAGGGAGCTGGCCTCTTCTCCCAAGTGACAGGGGACAGGATAAGAGGGAATGGTCTCAAGCTCTACCAGGGGAGATTTAGGCTGGACATCAGGAGGAAGTTTTTCACACAGAGGGTCATTGGGCATTGGAATAGGCTGCCCAGGGAGGTGGTTGATACACCTTCCCTGGAGGTGTTTAAGGCGCAGGTAGACAAGGTCCTGAGGGACATGGTTTAGTGTTTGATAGGAATGGTTGGACTCGATGATCCGATGGGTCTCTTCCAACCTGGTGATTCTATGATTCTATGATTACCAGTTCAGATTGGTTCATCAGAACATTCCTTTTGTTACGATTTGTCTCATAAAATTGCCCAGCCCTGAACATAAGATAGAAAAAAAAGTCAGTGGTAAATGTTCCCAGTTGACTGCAAAAATAGGAAACCTAAATGATAAAGAGTAACTGAAAACCAGTTCATCCCCTCCTCCACACAGTGAAAACAAAAGTGGTAAAAATCATTTTCTGCTGGAGATGACTAATTGCAGTGACATTTTTATATTCAGCACCATCAAGGTAGATCATCTCAAAGCAAGCCTAAGCCCCATGTCTAAATTATGTGCTAACAAACAAAATGTGAATATTGCAGATTGCTTTCAATGATGTACACTTTTCCTATAGAATATTCTGCATATTTCAGAAATTCTACAATATACTGTACATCAACACTTTATTATTGAAATTACTAATGATGGAAGAACAGTCCCTATGTAGGAGGCCTCCTGGAACTCTGAGAGCCTTGGATTCAGCTGCTTGGACTACCAAAAATTCCCTGTATAACATCTGCTCTTTTCATTTATTTAAAGTCCACATCTGCAGGGTTCTGAAAATTTCAGACTGAGAGCATCTAATGGTATAAATGTAACACAGCCTTTTATACACATTCATTAAGACAAACAAATAATATGGATAAGAAGTTTTCCTCGATGTAAACTGAAGGAAACAGTCCATCATTGTGGAACAACTATGTTTAATGACCAAGCAACTACAAAATAAACTGCAGAGAGTGGAGAATTACTGAAATATTTTAATAACAACTATGTGCTTTTCAAGGGAACAAAGTGTTCTCATCCAGACAGTAGAAACAAAATAGAAAATGAAATGGTACAGCAAGAGTCAAAGATGGAAAACACTGAATGAGTACATTCAGTATTCTGCTGAGCTTGCAGTTAAAATTGAACCAAAAAAAACCCAGACACAAACCCATGGAAGTAATTCTTAACCTAAATTTCAGTTAAATTTAGCATATGCAGTATTATGATTCTTTTAGACATTTAAAAAACATCCCAGTGACATGATGTTATACAGACAGCATGGAAAATAAGTGCAAGCACCTGAAATTTAAAAGTAGTCCAATCTAGCTTTAACAACAGCAACACCAAATTGTGAAATGCTAGTACAGACTCAGGCATCTTCATCACCACTTTGCAGTGTACAATTTTGTTTGACTACTTGCTTTAACAAATAATTTCACAATGAAGCGAAGGGTAAAGCAGGGTTTCTGGAACAGTAAAGAACCTTTACAGAGAAAGCATAAGAACTTTAGTATCATTTACCATGCTCTTCTCCTATATATAGTAAAAGCACTTACTTTTCTGTTCATAAAAAATATTGTCTATTCTCAACCTTATCTTACTGTCTTATCCTTACAGTCCATACATTGTTAAGTCCTGCCCTAGAAAGTGCATTTCTTACATTTCTGTAGTGAATTTGTCAATCAACCCTCAGACACTCTTGTACTAAAAAGTACTAAACCATCAACATGAAGCATCAGCAGAATGCTCTTCACAAATGCAAACAAAATTACACTCCATCTAATGTGTCCACTCCAGAACACACTCGGGTAAAACTGAATTAACAGCTTTGTCTTACAGCTCTGAATGTCAACTAACTTGGGTCTTGCAGGACTAAGGGAAAAGAAGCAGTCTAGGGTTTTCTTGCTTTCAGTTCAGTTTATAAAGCTGAGGCTTCTGCTTTCCAGATGGATTTTACAGAAGAACAAAAACATACAGCAGGTCTTTCTCAGAAAGACAAATGAAACTATAAAGCGTTTTATAGATCAAAAGCCATACTTTAAACTGTTATTCAGAACAGCACTGTAGAAAGACAGGTGACTTGTGGAAGTGGTAGCCTGTCTATATAACCTCCACAACTACACCAGATAGCACACACTGAGACAGGAATGGCAAACTATGCTGTGATCCAAATCCAAGGAAAAAAAAAAACACAAAAAAACCCCCAAACAAATCAAAAACGGCTCTCTTCTGCTCACTACTCAGTTCCTCTTCCTGTCTCATTCCTCACTACTTCTTGAAGAACCAAAACAGCAAGGACATAGTAAGCTCCTGATTTTGAGAAAAAAAAAATCACAGTCAAGACAAAGCAACAAGGTGCAACCTATATTGAGGAGTCAATGACTTTTTCATGGAACCACAGAGAAGTTCAGATTGGAAGACACATCTGGAAATGCTTCCCCTCAAAAACAGTTACAGCTGAGGTTATAAAAACTATACCTATCAAAGCTGTATATGTTAAAAGAAAACAAAAAGGAGGAAAATCTGCCATGATGGTGCTTCACAAAATGATGGATGGCATCCTTAATCTGTTCTCATGGGTCACAAACTAGTATATTAAAAATGATTATTCACTCAGTGATCAGACAAAGAAATTTCTGAGCATATCTAACTTTTGTCAGGTTAATCAACAGGTATTTTACTACCATAGTAAGCTACTGAAGTTGTGTCCAAGAGTATCTTGAGATTTCATCATTTCAACCTCACTGTCCATCAGAGGTTCCCTACAGTTTAACTGTCTTCTCCATCAGACATTTTGCAATGTCACGGTGTAATATATTTATTATGCATACATATAACCACATATACCACAGTTAAAGAGATGCCCCGACAAAGTTATCACTTCAGTCACAGAAACATCCCAAATTTTTCAAGAAGTAGTTTGTTGGTTGATTAGTATCTCTGTCAACCACTGTCTTGAAGTTCCGCAGATCAGCAAAGCGGTTACTTTTCCTTCAGCAATGACTACATCAAGACACAGATTCAATACTCTCAAGTGACTGAACTTTTAGAATTCAGTTAATCTTGCAACAGCCACACTAAACCACCTGACAGCCTCATCTAAATCGCTTACTCTAAACCTTTTTCCAATGATTTCTTTCAAACTTTTTTAGTGTTTATAATACCATAAAAACTAAAAGTACTGTACCTGCCAAAATAAATTACGTATAAGGAACCGAGACTATATGCACTTTTTGCAGACTGATGTTGCACTACTTATGATTCAGACTTTTTTATTTTAAATACTCATTTTTTTTTTAAGTGCCATACAACAAAAATACACACATTGACATTCGGGGGACTCATAACGGCACATATGAAGCCAAATTAAGCTTTCATCAAACTTAACACGAAAATATTCTGGGATTTTATATTTTCCTGTTGATGTTAAGCAATAACCAAAACTTGAAACCTGCTTGAAGTTAGCAAGATAAAAAAATACCTAAAGAAACCAGTTACTGAACATATTGCGTAACATAGTATAAGAAGCTAAGTAGTCCCAAATAGCAATAATATTTTATTAATAAAGATTTTTTGGTAATTTAAAAATACCCCACACAGTGTTTATAAAGAGCACTACTCAAACACAGAATTGGATCCAAATCCCATGCCTATTGTTAGAAGCTTGTAACTGAATTGGAGCTGCATTATGCGATACAATCACAAAAAAAGGCTTGTCCTATCACAACGAATTTACCAGCGCATTACCTTTTCCTCCAATCTGATGGATGGTACAATGGATTTCAGGTTTAGTCCACCATTCTATAACTAATAAACAATTATTATCATCAATTCAGGCAAATCTCAGTTAGTTCTTTTACTTTTTACTAAACTCTTTTTCCAGTTTATTGTCAGTTTATTGTCTCCCTTTGTCAGACTAGATTTTAAAGTTCAGATGAACAGGAAGTAAAAGGTTTCTCTTTTTCTGACTGATATTCATGCTTAATGTGATTGTTTTAAAATACTAACAAGTCTTCTTCCACTGCTGAAGATTCAAATCGGTAACAGTTAGTTAACTCCACAGGCTGCTAGATGCTTAATCGGATCAGTTTGATGAGCCACAAAATCTTATTTAACATGAATGTTAAATAAGAAGCAACAGACCATAAACTCTTCCTCTCTATTTCAGTATTTAAAATCTGCTTGAATAAAACAAAATTGATCAAAAGGACATAACCATTCCTTTAAAAAGGGGGGGGGGGGGTTTGTGCCACTCTGGTAAAGACTGCAAGTTTTTAGCTTAAGCTCATAGTTTCCTATTAGGTTATTGATAGAATAATCACCTTCCATATTATGAATATTAGGTGTGACTAGTTGTAACGTCCCTTACAAGAAATGTAAGAAAAGACAGATGAGGGACAAACTGTTACTACAAGCAATCTTTAACAAAAATGCTACTATTTTTAAAAACACCTAAAAGATTTCCGAAAGCAGACAAGCTTTAGGTTCTTTCAGAGTCCAACTCACTTCGAAAACGGGACTTGTATACCCAAATTACGAAAGTTCTTTTGAAAATATTAGTCCTGCTCCAGTTTAACCATAAAAATTTTTAGTTTACTGCTTTTCAACTTCAGTTAACAAAATAAATTCAAAGAAATATTGGTTACAAAGAATCCAAAGAAACTGAGTTCCTGTATCTTTGAGGAGGAACACGAGTTTATTATTTTATCATAGAATCATAGAATCACCAGGTTGGAAGAGACCCATCGGATCATCGAGTCCAACCATTCCTATTAAACACTAAACCATGTCCCTCAGGACCTTGTCTACCTGCGCCTTAAACACCTCCAGGGAAGGTGTATCAACCACCTCCCTGGGCAGCCTATTCCAATGCCCAATGACCCTCTGTGTGAAAAACTTCCTCCTGATGTCCAGCCTAAATCTCCCCTGGCGGAGCTTGAGGCCATTCCCTCTCGTCCTGTCCCCTGTCACTTGGGAGAAGAGGCCAGCTCCCTCCACTCCACAACCTCCTTTCACGTAGTTATAGAGAGTAATGAGGTCTCCTCTCAGCTTCCTCTTCTCCAGGCTAAACAACCCCAGCTCTCTCAGCCGTTCCTCATAGGTTCTGTTCTCCAGCCCCTTCACCAACTTCGTTGCTCTTCTCTGGACTCGCTCCAGAGCCTCAACATCCTTCTTGTGGTGAGGGGCCATTTATACTCATTTCCTCATCATTGTAAAAAGGAGACAGAGGTTATTAACAAACTTTCACCTACATGTTAAAATGACATTTCTCTTTCTCTTAGACAATATCGTTCCACTCTGAGAATATTACGCTCTAATAAACAATTGAGTCAAATTTAAAAAGTGAGAAAGAGTGGGCACTGCGTAAATTCAATTTTCTTTATTTCCACAGACAGGAGAAGAAAGAAAGAATTTTTAAATGTTTCCATTAAAATGTTCAAAAGTCACACAGGCAACACTCAAACTCTTCAAAGAGTCACCAGCATTTAGTTACCAAGTATATCTCTTCCTTAGCACACAAGCTTCACATTGTCCAGTGCCACTTGCAGCTCCATACTGTCACGGTCCTACGGCCAGAAGGTATTACTGGCTCATATCTCTTCATAAGGCTATCAACATTTGACACAGCCAAACCTCATTTCTCAAGTAAGAGGACAGTTCCTGACCACACACACTAGTGACACAAACTGTGAATGCTTGAAACACCTTGACTTGATGTTCTGTGAACTCATTTCAAACATTCTTTTGTATTATTCTCCAGGGTACTTTGAGAGCAGCTCTTGAAAATAATTTTCTTGGTATACGCAGATAGCACTAAACTGTGAAAAATATAAACTAGCTGATATTTGACTGAACATACTGTCTAATATTAAATAAATATAACTGATGGCTCACAATTCAGTAGCCTTTTGAAGAGGTATTTTAATGTTTTTTGGTTGAGTAAGAGTGGTTTACATTGCCCTCCTAGATGTGTTGTCTTTTTAAGGAGCTTATATACGAAAAGTTAAAGAGTTGGGGAAGAATACCTGCATACCACAACTGTTATTATAATTCCATTTTGTAGTCATTGTTGTTCCAGATAATAACATACAATTAAAATAGACTTATTTTACAGTGTCTAAAGACCTTTTCATAACTTTCATTCACTTTGATTTTTTTTCCGCCCTTTAGCATGTATTTGCTGCTACTTCAGTAGACAGCATAAAGCGCACATAATCACTAATTAAATTTCTACAAAAATAATAAAACTATGTCCTTAAGGATGTAACAGATAAACACTGATATACAAACAGACTACATCATCAGTGACATCTTATTTCTAGACCAGCTTGGAGGAAGAAAATCATCCCAAAACCAACCATATCAAAGTAGTACAGAACGCAAGATGCTCCTCAGGCAGGAAAATGAAGCAGGCAAAGATTCCTAGCACAGCGCACTGCCATCCTAAACTCACCGTGATGGGTTTAGATACAGTGGCCACCTCTCTTTATCATTTCACTACTGAATGACTGGTAATATTTCAATTTCATCAGTCTGAGAACATGTTTGGCTGTCTGCTGATCTGGTGCTGTCAGTTCCCTTGAAATGTTATAATTCTTGCAGAGTCTATTGCAACTTAAATGAAAGAAAACAACAGCAATTTCAAAAGAACCTCCCTGAAAAGTCAGTAAAGCACTTGCTATTAAACAGGCTAAGTTCTGCTGTCCTTGCAAGCAAAACTCCCCTACAGTAACACCTTCTATTCCACGTCAACATGTTGAATTCCAGAACAAGAAGGTGAAGTACATATGTTACGTAATGCAAGAAGCAGTTACTGAAGGCCCTGTTGTAACAGGAATTTTTTCACAGACTCCAGGAAGCTTTGGCTCAGGCCATGTTGGATCAATGCTAAATCTTGAATCATCTATGGGAAAATATTACTGTATTTCAGATATGTTTAGACAAGAAATTTGCAACAGGATGTTTATTAAAGGCAATGACAAAAGACTTAAAAAATAAAAAGAATGTTTAATTATGACACAATTACAGAAAATCCCTTACAACTTCCTATTTACCGTCAAAACTATGATGATTTGAGTGTGTCTACACCCTCAATTCCACAGTCTTTTTTTTAATCTGTAATTTTTACATTAATATTCTCTGGACTATCATGAAACCTCTTGTGTAAGTGAGGTGGGCTTGGTGGGGTTTTTCTACTTCGAATATGAAAACTTACTGCATGATCGTGAAAACATTATTCATTGCCCTTATTTAGAAAGAGGTGTTTTGCGGAATCAAACTCTATAACTCCGTTAAGGGTTATAAAGCAGGTATGTGTTTATTCGCCAGCGGGTGCGAGGGGGTAATCCTCCAAACTCGCACACCGAACAGTCTAACAAGCAGGTAGTTATAGTGTGAAGACAGGCCTATTCATAAGCACCTATTAAATATTCATGACCTTCCCTACTCCTTATTATAATTAGATTCGAGAAGCTTCTTCTATACTTGCGCAGGCATGATGTTGTGGTCGGGGTCTCAGGGCTGAAGTCACCTTCATCTTCCTCAAGAACTGCCCCTGAATTCAAACTGTGCGCAGGCGCAGTCTCATCCTGGTCAAGCTGCAGTTTCTGCATTCCAGCTTCTCTCTTATAAACATCCAAGGTCTTCAAGGCCTTTGCCAGCAGACAGTGCATATTTCAGTAAGCTAAGCTGTCTAAGTTTACCTAACATTTCTGCAGTTTTTCTAACGAACATTTATGCCCGCACATCAGAGGATTCTTTTTCTAAAAAGTTCTTTGAAAATTAAAAGTATGTATATATCTTCCATTCACTTGTGCCAGAAGTAGTAAATACTACTACTATCACTCAAAATGTCTTTTCCACTAATCCCACTCTTCATATAAGAACTTAAAGACTATATGACTATATGAGCTCCTCTTTCAGTGGAGCTTTTAAATATGCGAAAGCTAGTTTATATTTCCTAGCAAGTCACTCTACTAATTCAGAGACCGTAATTGAAAAAGACTGTTTCAAACCTATTTTCCTTACTTTACTGTTGGATAATGAAAATGGGAGTCTCCCCACAGATCTTAAGGGATAATCAAATTCTCATTTCCACCCTAAATTTCCTGCTTCATCTTACTTGCTTGCATATTTTCAGTGAGCATGAATTTTCAGAAGACCCAAGAACCATGGTCACCACTACTTCACCGCACTGAAGAAAACCAGCTGTTACAGATTTCCTCTCAGTGATTTCATCCAGAGAAGAGGTAATTGGGACAGCAGACTATTAATCTCCCTGGGGATCTTTTATTTCAATGACAAAACTATCATTCAAACAATACTCACTCACTTCATAGCAGAATACTTGGAATACATCAAGCTGTACCTTGAACCTACTACTAGAACACAAGTACCATACAGCATGTCCCTCTGTGACATTGATACCACAGCTATTTTTAAACCTTGCCCTTTAGTTTCTATCCTGAAATATGCATGAAGTTGTTCTGAGCATCCACATACCTTGCACAGAAGCAGCAACTACTCCTCAGTTAGAAGATGGCTACCTGAGACAGGCAATTGCAGAAGATCGTGGGTTGCTTTAGAAGGAAAGGTTCTGTTTAAGTGTTAACTGACCATTAGTCCCTCTCAATGCTCCTGTGATGAAAAGCCGATTGCCGTAATGGCTCTTCTCAGGTGGGATAGCTGGCAAATGGGCTTCAGCAGCAGCATCACCCAAAGGCTCTCAACACCAGTGTCAATCAACATTATTCAAAAAATGTGTAGTTCTCTTTAGCTTATTGAAAAGAAAAATCCCCCAGTCCAGAGGCAAGGTTTGGGGGTTTGTTGTTCCAGTAACTTAACCCTCAGAAGAACTGACTGGAATAATGCCAAAGGCATCAGTTTTAATGCAATCTACAACTGAACCATCAAACTGAGATATCACTAATCTCTGTTTTGAGCCAGTGCTCTTCTCCTTTACGGAAAGCCCTCTTGCCTGATTAAGTCACAGGCTCCTTTAAAATCCAGGTGAAAATACTCACCTGGATGCACAACGGCCTTTCCACAGCTGAAAGGATTCCCCCCCCCCCCCCCCCGCCCCAATATTTCAGTCAGGTTTTACTTCCTGCTAAGCTTTCTATAAATTCAACTTAACAGTGTCCTATTAGCAAATGTCAATTATTATTATACTTCATTGCTAAAGATATGTTTTTTGCTATAGAAATGTGCTTAACCTAAGCTTAAAGCCTGTCTTTACTGTTAAATCACTAAGTGATTTAATTTAAGTGATTTAATCACTTAAAACACTTTACTGTTAAATCATTGTTAAATCACTAAGCAAATGAGTGTTTTAATGGAAAGACTGACATTCTTAAGGATGGGAGCGTGAACAGCTCCAGTATAAGATTACTCAAGTCTATATAGAATACAAATGCAACATAGGATCACAGGTTCAGATCTTTGATCTCCTTTTTTGCGGAGGCTGTGATGTATAAAGCCAATTCCACAGAGCAGACAGTACTACACTGAATAAAGAAATGCTGCAATGATGAACAATGCAGCCATGAAGCAGAGTTCTTCTGTGGCAAAAATACAGACCAAGATCTGCATGGATAACTGTGGTTTCAGTAGACAACTTTTTCCTCAGCTGTTATTTGATAAAACACAGAATCAAATCTGCAACACTTGTACATACAGAAGCACAATTAAAGTACACTGCTTGCTCTTTCCATAAAAGACTGACCTAGGAATACTTGCTTTACTTTCCAGATTAAGCATCATTCCCTTAAGAAGCATAACAAATTATTTTTAATTGTGGAAACCAACAGTCTCAAATGAATATGGCTTGAAATTTAAACACAACTTCTCCAGATCTCTCTTCAAAGAAAGAACCTTCTGCCTGCTGAGCTAACACTAAGCTACCTGGAGTTTAGCCATGAATATTTTAAACCCACCTCTTATAACAGGCTGTATGCAAGCTTTGTGCCGTTGTGGCAAAAGTCACAAACGAACCATCCTTCTCTTCCCCAAACGATAAGATTCTGTGCTGGTTTGCTCTGCGTTTCTCCTGACACGTGGAATCAAGACTCCATAACTTATAAAGTGAGCATGCACCGCTTCAAAGACGTATTTTGAATCTGTCCATCTATCTGTCTTCCCTCCTTTTGCTAATTCCAGTGCTTGACTTAAGGCGATTATTCCAGCTTTCTGGGCTGATGTTCCTGGGGCAATGGTCTGGTCTCGATTGCTTCTCTGGTGGTAGCCACTGCATATCCAGGCTTGCGATGTCTTTACTTCACAAAGTTGCTTTCCTCAGTGTACCAGGAATCTTCCGAAGCAGCTCCACTAAGGAAAGATGCTGGATTTACAGTGTTAGTGGTGATTATATTCACATCATTTTGCTCCACCATTATGGCAAAATTCTAGAAGTGGGAAGCCAGTGACCTCCTTTCTGCTCCAACACCACTGAGACTGTGTGTAACACTATGACAGTCTTATAGTGAATTTTTGGGCTTCTTGCATATTCAGAACTACAGCTGCAACTGCCTGTAGGCATCCAAGCCTTGCAATTAATTGTCCAAATGCCTTTCTTGCCTCCCCAGTCCAAGCCAATTTTGATGATCCCATTGG
This sequence comes from Coccyzus lansbergi, assembly GCA_033558105.1. Classification (NCBI taxonomy): domain Eukaryota; kingdom Metazoa; phylum Chordata; class Aves; order Cuculiformes; family Coccyzidae; genus Coccyzus; species Coccyzus lansbergi. The sequence goes on from JAUMJK010000100.1 coordinate 1,593,588, forward strand.
ATATTCTTTCTGTGGTTCATATAATGGTTTCACTAAGATATCCATAAACGACACCAACCTGTCATTCGCAGAAATGTTCTGAGGTTTTTTTTTTTTTTACCATTCCTGGCATGTGTGCAGCAAATAGCTTTCTTTTGGGCTGTCTGTATCCTCTGGAGATCTCGAATCCAAGGCAAGTAAGTTGTCACTGCATAGGTTGGGCCTTCTGCTGAAAGACTTGATACCTGCTCAGTCCAAAAGTTCAATAGACTTACGGTCTGTTGCTCACAATCCTTGTCTGTTTGTGTAACTCTCAGGAGGTCGCATACTGCAGCAGGGTTCTAGTCCCATGTTTTCAGGTCTCAAGTTCTCTGGCTCTCAAAAATAGTTCAGCTGTCCTTAAGACCTTGAGGCAATACTGTTCAGGTTAGTTGTGTTTTACTACCAGTTTCAGGGTTTTCCCATTCAAAGGCAAGTCACTTTTTTGCTTTCTTCAGCCAATATCAAGCAGAAGAAGGCATCCTTCAAATCCAATACGGTAAACCACAATTGATCTTTTAATTGGTTGGCAAGGCACAGGAATTTGCCACCACTGGATGTAGTTCTTCTTACAATTTTATTTATGGTCCTTAAATCTTGCACTAAACAATAACCTTTAATCTACTTACTTTACAGGAAATATTCTCATTTAAATTCTTTTAGTAATCCCAGTTGTAAAAATTGTCACTAATCATTTCTATCCCCTTACAATTTTCTAATCGTAGAGGGTATTACCCAACATTCACAGGGGCCAATTTTACCTTCGCACGCTCTGCATTTCTGGCCTTGCCAGGTATCTCAGAAGCCAATGTGCCTGGATAAACCTGTTCCAAAATCTCTGCTGTTACTGGTGTTTCTTTTCCACCTGTTTTAAAGATAAACTCAATACTCTGATTAGTTGATGATCTCTCACTTTAAATTTCATACCTCCTGCTCCAAATATTATTTCTGTATCTAACTGCTTTAATAAATCTCTTGTCGATAATGGTCCAGAGTCTCCTGACAAAATCATATATACCTACTTGTTTTCCCAATTCATATTTAGCAGACTGCATAGAGAATGCTTTTTCAGTTTGGCCAGTAGCTTCTATTACAATCACAATACTTTATTTTTTTATCTGTAGGAATCGGTTGTTAGTTGAAACAGAGGCTTCCATATCTATTAAAATATAACCTCTTTACCTGTATTCCCCAGATTTATTTTAAGCAGTGGATCCTCTAGGGTAACTTGCCCAGGTCCCTGCTATTCAAGCTCAGCTACGACACCTGGTCCTGATTCTTCTATAGTATGCACATCGATTATTTCTTAATCCCGGACCCCATTCTCTTGCCACTCCAGGTGATTTTGCAAACTGAAAAACAGATCTGCACACAGTACTTCACCCAATTCTCCTTACACTTCAAGAACAACATTAATTACAATAAGATATTATGGCCACTTTTCTCATAATCAAGCTTATACACCAGCCACCACTGATTATCAAAAAGGTTTTGTCAGGGTTTTTCTGTTTGTCCACCCTTCAGTGGACCACCGATTCCCTTATAATTTGAGATCTTATTGATCTAAAATACATCCCAGCTGGCTTTTCTTGTTACACCACGTGCACTACATCAGGATCTGATAAACACCCACCAGTCATTCGTATACAATCTGGACAAAACCCACCATTATTTCTACAACAAAACAAATACAATCTTATACAAATACCCCGTTTCACTGAATGAGGGAATAAATCATGTTAAGGGTTTCCCACAGCAGGAACACAAGGCAGGTCTGAAGCCACAAGAAGGACTGAGATACGATAAAGACTAACAGAGGCAAACAGAAGACACGAAGAAACTGTGATATGCATCCCGGAAAGCAATAGGCAGGCAACATATATAACTGCTTAACCAGCATTTCCCGAAACCCCCACAAATATACATGTTTAACCAGTATAAAATCATGCAGCCAATGGGGGACTCATTAGTGGGACACATTAGGTGGACTAGCCCATGTGTGCTCCAGAATTGTTTATTAAAATCATTCCTGCTTAATAATCGAATTGGCATTGATAATTGGGTTTGGCTTTAACATCACAGCATCATCACAAAAATAACACACACGTGACACAACAATATTAACTTGAACAAATCAAATTGGCACATAGAAACCAAATATTCACTCAAGCTTCCACATAACTCCAGTTTCTTTGGTTAATATCATCTGTTACAACCAAGACTTCCTAATCAGACCGACAGAAACTAGCTAATCATGTATATCTTCAGTTACTATCAAGATGTCCACAGAAAATCCAAATATTTGCTTTTACAACCAAGACTACTCACAGAAACTGAATATATTCCTTTTACGATTAACACCCAAACAGCTTGAATATATGCCTATAAGACACTAACAGTCCAGCATACGCTCACCCTGCCTTATACAGTAACAACTTATGAGGAGCCAAACTACGTGGACTGGTCCTCAACCCAGAAAAAGAAAAAAATTAAAGCATACCTTTTTATCAAAGAAAAAAATTTAAAGCATACTTTTTGTCTGATGGTCCTTGTCTACCCCTGCAGAGATCCAGTTGAGAAGAGGACTCTCTCTGGAGAAATCCCCGGGGTACCCAAGAGATTCTTGTTCTCAATGAATCCTGCAGCCAGGCAGAAAAGGTCCTATCTGGGTCACCAAATCTGAAACAAAGAAACTTAGACTTAACAATTAAGGCAGGTACACTTTATTCAGGGCTGGAGAAGACTTGGGAATTGTCCTCAGAGTGCTTCTGCCAATCAGTGATTTCAGAACTCTATATACACAAAATGATTTCCATATTTTTCTTGAAATGACAAGCACACTTCTTTCCTGGAACCTCACTGCATATCCAGAGGGAGATGAGACTAAACCCACCCAGAGTCATAAAGGTGTGGACATACTCGAGCAGTCAATCTCAGTGACTCTGTCTGACAAGACCATAAGGGTCGTTATCACTATTTTAGTTGTTAATCTTGTTCTTACTACATTGCAGTTGATATTCCACATCACTATTTACAAGTCACCATTTCATATTTCTACGATATTTAATAAAAGTCATATTATTCTCTGTGCCCCCAGTTCCAGTAATATCCCTTCAATGTGTCAGTATGCAACCCGGGGGCTCTTCCTTAAAATTTCTTTATTCTGAGTATTACCCATTTCTGACTCCTTAAGTCAAATCTCCTTTTACACTGTTTTAAGGTTCACTCCCAATCTTCCTCCCAAACGTCACCAAATGATTTTTTTTCCCCCTACTGCAGCACTGTCACCCCCCTTCTCTGTCTGAATTCCTGATCCTTATCTCAGGCAAACACTTGCTAAAAGCTTTTAACACTTAACTCCTACAGACCAAAAAGGGGGAAATTTCGCAATCAAGGAGGAGAAGTCAGGGGGGGCAGGGTTACCCACGGCCACAGGGTTGTCCCTGATATCCAGCCAAGTCCCCACCCGTGATATATTCAAGAGTTTAACTGATTATTAAAGTTCAACACACACAAACACATCTCCGCTTGTTTTAAAATTATCTTAATATAATGTTGTGATCACTCTAAGTTGTTCACTTTCAAATCCACAGTTTCCCAATGTTATGGAAATATGATTTATACTCGGTGCCAAACACACAAACAAGGCAACGCTATCACTCAAGGCCTCAACACACACACACAGAACTTTTAACACAGAATGAATCCCCGGGCAATCACAAGATCAAACACACAAATATTACTCCAGTTTGGATCCCTCCAGTTTGGATCCCTCCAGCAGCTGCAAATATTACCTAGGTAACAAAGAGGTTGTGCTTACCTTTCTCCCGCTTCTCACAGTCATTAGCAGGTCCGTCCTGGCTCCCAACTGGGATGCAGCAACAACCTAGGTTTGCTCAATCTACCCCCAAGATCGCTAGTGGCCGCTCTATCGGTCAGCAAACCCCTTCAACCGGTTTGGCCGCTCTATCGGCCGAGGGTACCTTCCTCAAAAAACCAAAAAAGATTGTGCTTACTCTTCTCCCGCTTCTCACAGTCATTAGCGGGTACATCTTGGTTCCCAATCGAGATGCGGCAACAATCTGAGGTTTGCTCGATCTACCACCAAGATCGCTTGCGGCCACCCTATCGGTCAGCAAACCCCTGGTACCCGCCTTCCTGCATGGGGAACTATGCTGTACGCCAGACGTCTCTGCACGCTTTACCAGCAGCCCCAGCCACGCATGGGTGTCCCCAACGACTTGCCCTCCAGAACTTCCTAACCTTTCCAGCTTTCCAGGACTCCTTAATCTTAGTTAAACATACCGTTTGTCCGCTACTACAGGCGATCTTTTTCTGCCGTGTAGTGAACGGCTGGGAGAGGAGGTCCTCTGAGGAATAAGCTCGGTGCGCGCCTAGGATATCCACTCCACTGTCACAGAATCACAGAATCATAGAACAACCAGGTTGGAAGGGACCCATCGCATCTTCTAGTCCAACCATTCCTATCTAACACTAAACCAAGTCCCTCAAGACCTCATCCACCCGTGCCTTAAACACCTCCAGGGAAGGTGACTCAACCACCTCCCTGGGCAGCCTATTCCAATGCCCAATGACCCTCTGTGTGAAAAACCTCCTCCTAATCTCCAGCCTAAATCTCCCCTGGCGGAGCTTGAGGCCATTCTCTCTCGTCCTGTCCCCTGTCACTTGGGAGAAGAGGCCAGCTCCCTCCTCTCTACAACCTCCTTTCAGGTACTTGTAGAGAGTAATGAGGTCTCCTCTCAGACTCCTCTTCTCCAGGCTAAACACCCCCAGCTCTCTCAGCCGCTCCTCATAGGGCCTGTTCTCCAGCCCCTTCACCAGCCTCGTCGCTCTTCTCTGGACTTGCTCCAGAGCCTCAACATCCTTCTTGTGGTAAGGGGCCTAGAACTGGACACAATATTCAAGGAGCGGCCTCACCAGTGCTGAGTACAGAGGGAGAATCACCTCCCTGGACCTGCTGGTCACACTGTTTGTGATACAAGTCAGGATGCCATTGGCCTTCTTGGCCACCTGGGCACACTGCTGGCTCATGTTCAGTCGGCTGTCGACCAACACCCCCAGGTCCCTCTCCTCCTGGCAGTTTTCCAGCCAGACTTCTCCTAGTCTGTAGCTCTGCATAGGGTTGTTGTGCCCCAAGTGCAGGACCCGGCATTTGGCCGTGTTAAACCTCATGCCGTTGGACACTGCCCAGCGGTCCAGCCAGTCCAGGTCCCTTTCCAAAGCCTCCCTACCCTCCAGCAGATCGACACTTGCACACAGCTTTGTGTCATCTGCAAACTTGCTAAGGGTACCCTCAATGCCCTCATCCAGGTCATTGATGAAGACATTGAACAGGACTGGACCTAGCACTGAGCCCTGGGGAACACCACTTGTCACTGGCCTCCAGCTGGACTTAACACCATTTACCACCACTCTCTGGGCCCGGCCATCCAGCCAGTTTTCTACCCAGGAGAGTGTGCGCCTGTCCAGGCCAGAGGCTGACAGTTTCCATAGCAGAATGCTATGAGAAACTGTGTCAAAGGCTTTGCTGAAGTCCAGAAAGACCACATCCACAGCCTTTCCCTCATCCAGCAGCCAAGTCACTTTGTCATAGAAGGTGATCAGGTGGGTTTGGCAGGACCTGCCTTTGGTAAACCCATGTTGACTGGGCCTGATCACCCGGTTCTCCTGCTTGTGCTTCATGATAGCACTCAAGATCACCTATTCCATGACTTTCCCTGGCACTGAGGTCAGACTGACTGGCCTGTAGTTCCCCGGATGCTCCCTGCTACCCTTCTTGTAAATGGGCACTACATCAGCCAGCCTCCAGTCCAGAGGTACCTCCCCAGTCTTCCAGGACTGCTGGAAGATGATGGAAAGGGGTTTGGCCAATACGTCCGCCAGCTCCCTCAAAACCCTAGGATGTATCCCATCTGGCCCCATGGACTTGTGGGTGTCCAGTTGGCCAAGCAGGGCTCTGACCACCTCCTCTTGGACTATGGGAGCCTCGTATTGCTCCTCTGTTTCTGGGGTATCTACACAGAGGGAACAGCTTTCTTTACAATTAAAGATGGAGGCAAAGAAGGCATTAAGTACCTCAGCCTTCTCCTCGTCCCCTGTCACTGCTGTTCCCTCTGAGTCCAAAAGGGACTGTATGGTCTCCCTTGTCCTCCTTTTACTGTTAATATACTTATAAAAAGATTTTTTATTGTCTTTTGCAGACTTAGCTAATCTGATCTCTAGCTCAGCCTTAGCCCCTCTGATTTTTTCCCTACATAGCCTTGCTTCCCTCCTGTAGTCCACCCAAGAGGCCTGTCCCCTCTCCCAGAGCCTATAAATATTCCTTTTTTTCCTAATTTCACTCAAGATTTCCCTACTTAACCAAGCTGGTTTTTTCCCCTGCCAGCCTTTTTTCCAGAACACGGGGATGGCTTTCTCCTGAGCTGCCAGGAACTCCTTTTTGAAGAGCTCCCAGCCCTCAAGGGCTCCCTTGCCCTCAAGTGCTGTCTCCCAGGAGACTTTGCCAACCAGCCTTCTAAAGAGTTCAAAGTCTGCCCTCTGAAAATTTAGTGCTGCCGTCCTGCTTAGCACCCTCTTCACTTCACCTAGGACAGAAAACCCTATCATCTCATGATCACTAAGACCTAGGCGACCCCCTACTATCACATCCCCCACAAGCCCCTCTCTGTTGACAAACAGCAAGTCCAGGAGGGCACCTTCCCTCGTAGGTTCATTAACCAGCTGCACAAGGAAGTTGTCTTCCACGCACTCCAGGAACCTCCTAGACTGCTTCCTTTCTGCTGTATTGTACTTCCAGCAGATATCAGGGAGATTGAAGTCTCCCACAAGGACAAGAGGCACTGACTTGGAGATTGACCCCAGCTGTTTAAAGAAGAGCTCATCAACTGCTTCTCCTTGGCTGGGTTGCCTGTAACAGGCTCCCATCACAAAGTCTCCCTTGTTATGGGCTCCCTTGATCTTAACCTACAGGCACTCAATCTCCTCATCGCCACAGTCCATCTCAGTGGTGTCCAAGTCCTCCCTTACAAAGAGGGCTACTCCACTCCCTCTCCTACCCTTTCTATCCCTCCTGAAGAGTTTATACCCCACCATACCTGAACTCCAGTTATAAGAGTCATATGATGTGTCGATCTATTGTATAATACAAGATCCACAACCACAGGAATATAGCTGGTTTAAGGATAACAAACCTGCGCCTCAAGATAATAGACATCAAGTCAGAATTCGTTTAGGGGGAATTTTAACATAAACAATAAGGAAAATTGAAAGGACAGACTTAGGAACCTGTGGGAAGATTTTACAGAGAACAAGGCCTGGATGCTGTGAGACTGCTTGATACTGAAACAACTAAAAAGACCTTGAAGCAGAGAGTCGAAAGATAAACACAGGCCAGCTGGGAGGAACCCAGCAGCTAGTTCGGTGGGAATCCATACCAGCTGAAAGGAAAACAATGGAAATGAAATATCAACATAGCTAACTTTAATATAACTTGGTTTCTTGGCATGCGTGGTAGTTTAGCCAATAATATGTTAGTAATAGCTTTATGGACAGTTACCTTTAGCCAATAATACACTGTAGTCACCCTCGTGGGCACGCAGTTATGTAACGGTGGGGGGTATATAGAAAAGGGGCTAAGCTGAATAAACTACTACTTGCTCACTGATCAGATTGATCTCTGCCTCTGCTTCACAACAAATGGCGCCCAACATGCGGCCCTCGAATTACCTACCTGAGTTTGCTCAGAAACTTTGGAAGATTTAAGAGGTAAGCAGTCTGAAATTATATGGTTTTGCTGATGTTTTCCCGGCAAAAGCTGCAGTCTGAAATTTTATGTTTTTTTCTGATGTTTTCCAGGCAGAAGCTACAGGCTGAAATTTTATGGCTTTGCTAAAATTTTTCCAGCAAAAGCTACCGACTGGAATAAGACGTGCATCCACTTTAAGAAGACTCCAGGAGTCTTGGATCTGCTATAAGGTGAGTGACAGTCGGTGGGGGAAGCATGGGCTCCACACTTTCTAAGGGCAAGCAAGCGGTGGCAAATCTCCTACATTACATTCTCTCCAGGAGAGGAATTAAATATGACAAAAATTGTCTAATTGAACTGTTGAAATGGAGCAGGGATAAGGGACTTATTCCTAATGCTGGTTTGATGTTTTACCAAGCTACTTCAAAGGACATAGGGATTTAACTGTGGGACACTATCAGCAAGCGGGGAGCTGAGGGAAAGGAAGCAACCAAATTTGCTACTTTATGGAAATTTATATCTGAAACTTTGGAAGATTTAAGAAGTGAGCAGACTTCTGCGGCCTCTGTATTTGCAGCATTGAACTTGGGTCCAGAACCAAATGAGGAAAAAAACCCACAAAACCCTGAACTTAATGCTAAAGGTGCAGAAGCTTCTAAACCCCTCCCCTATCCCCCCGCCCTGCGCCGAGCCCGACTCACTCCATTCGGTACTCGCTAATCCTTTTAAGGCACATGAGGCGCCTCCTGGAACAAAAATCATAGATGGTATCGTAAAAACTTGCCATCTTGCTGTATCTGGTCCTTGAGCTATTCCTAAAACCCTGATGGGGAAGGGGGAATGCGGAAGTTGCGCTATGACTATGCCTGCACCAACTGCAGATACACCGGAAGTTGCGGTCGCGTTACCTTCGGAGGGAGGCCCTGATCCGGAAGTGCTATTGCCTCTAACCCCGGATACACCCACTTTGACACCCCCCCCGCCCCCGGCTCTGGCTCTAGCTCTTCACTTAAAGGAACACAGGATACAACAGATGATATCATTCAAACGTTATAAAAAAATAGATCAAATCGAGTTGTCCACGACTACAATTGAGCAACCGAAAGAGCCACTCGCCATTCTTGAGAAGGATACAGACAGATCAAATTCTAACACTGCTGTTGTACCGATGCCTTCCTCCGGGATGCCTACACCTGCTCCATCTACACCGCCTAATCCCGTACCTCCCTTTTTGCCAAATCAGGGTATTGTACCGTCTAACCTTTATACTACCCCGACAAGGGATGTTACTGCGTCTCATCAAAAATGGAAAGGAATAATTCAAGATGCAATAGTAGAGGGGTCATTTTTGCCCGAGGCCTTTCCGGTCTCTGTTACACCAACTGGGGTACAACAATGGGAAGCTGTAGATTGGAAATTGTTAGAAAAGACTCGTAACTCAGTTACCCAATATGGTTTACATCATCAGATGACCAAACAAATTATACAATATCTATTTAATTCTGATCTACTAATTCCTAGTGATGTAGACCAAATCATGTCTATCATATTATCTCCCTCCCAACAGATGATTTTTACTAAAGCCTGGCAAAGGGCAGCAGAGGCTGAATCAGATAGGCCAAAACAGCAAGATGACCCACTTTATGGTGTTCCATCACTGATGTTAACTGGAGCAGGACCTTATGCCCCTGTAGACATGCAAACACAATTTTTTTCTAATGCAGTATTACGGACATATCAAACACTGGCATTACAGGCACTTGGTAACGTCCCTGATTCTGACTGCAGAAAAGTAGATAAATTTGTGTCCGTAAGGCAGGGCCACATGGAAGCCTTTTCACAATTTATTGATAGATTGTATTCGTCTTTAGAACAACAACATTTGTCCCCTGAAATGAGACAACACATGTTTAAATTATTGGCCCTTGAAAACAGTAACCTGTCAACCAGATGACTCATAATTACTTTACCGTCAGGATCATCAGTAGTTGACATGTTAGAATTAATGAGCAGGAATGCCCAGGAAGCTCAGGCTGCTGCATTTGTTGCTGCCAGACGTGAGGCAGTACAACCGTCAGCTGGGGCAAAAGGTTGTAAGCTAAAGGAATGTGATAATTGCAAAAAATCCCATCATTTAAAATCGCGGTGTAGAGCTCTCAAACAAGAAAAGCAGTGTGATATTTGTAAGACAGACAATCATAATTCTAATATGTGTAGGAGAGCAAGCCAGGGAAACTACAGACCAAGCGCAATGCCCCCCCCCCCCCCCCCCGCATTGGGACACAAATGGAGAGGGCCTGGCCTGTGCAGATGCAGCCAGGGTCAAACCAATTGACAACCCCTATGTCGGCCCTGAACCCGCAGTCCAATCAGGAGGTATCACCTGCATCCCCTCTGCCACAGCAGGGAGTGCCAGAGTGGATGTGGAAACTACAGTAGATGTCACCTTACAAGAAGTTAAAGTATATCAAATTGAGTCTACTATAAAGGGTCCTTTGGGAAAAGGACTTAGCGCCTTTTTAATGGGTAGATCATCTGTTATTTGTAAAGGCATACTTATTCAATCTGGAGTAATTGATGCCGACTCTACTGGAACTATCCAAATTATGGCACTAACATTAACACCTTCTGTGTTCATACCTGCAGGAACTCGCATTGCTCAATTAGTACCCTTTATATCTTGTGTACCGACGACAGGAACTGACTCTCGTGGGGATGGAGGTTTTGGTTCAACTGGGGACCCACAAGTATATCTTGCTTTAGACATACACAAGGCAAAACCAGAATGTCACATCGACATGATAGCAAAGACCGGTAAAATCAAAACGGCCAAACTGCCTATTGACACTGGTGCTGATGTGACCATTATCTCCCGTCAGTGGCCTCCTCATTGGCCTACGGTGTCGACTGCTACTGGTGTTTTTGGCATTAGTGGTGCTCAAGCCACACAAGTCAGTTCAGATCCCATATGTTTCCGGTTTCCGGATGGTGCTCAGATTAGTACTAGACCTTATGTTATGGAAGTCCCCATTACCCTAATCGGCCGCAAAGTTCTTAGTCAATTGCATACTGCCTTGATTACTCATCCTTTTTAGGAATGGTCATTGATGAGCAGCCAGTTATAAAAATCACTTGGAAATCCCAAACACCTGTTTGGGTGGATCAATGGCCATTAAAACAAGAATGACTGCTAATTATTCAGGATCTAGTACAAGAACAACTGAAGGCTGGACATATTGTTCCATCTACCAGCCCTTGGAATACTCCGATCTTCACTATCCCAAAGAAAAACGGGAAGTGGAGATTGTTGCATGATTTAAGAGCCATAAATCGGGTTATGGAAACAATGGGTGCACTTCAACCTGGCTTACCTTCTCCAGTAATGATTCCAGAGCACTGGGAGATACTAATAATCGATTTAAAAGATTGTTTTTTCACTATTCCGCTTCATCCAGATGATGCTGAAAAATTTGCTTTTTCTGTACCCTCAATTAATAAGATGCAGCCAGCTAACAGGTACCAGTGGGTAGTTTTACCACAAGGCATGAAAAACTCTCCTACGATGTGCCAAATCTTTGTGGCATGGGCATTACAACCTTTTCGATAGCAATATCCCTTTTTAATTGTATATCATTACATGGATGATATACTCATTGCAGGACCAAACCTGTCAAGACTGGATATTTTACCAGTTGTCACAAATCTTTTAGAAAAACGGGGACTGAAAATTGCTCCAGAGAAGGTCCAATTAAGACCTCCATGGCAGTATCTGGGATGGTGCATTACAAATAGTACCATACGGCCACAAAAAATTCAAATTACTACAGATATCAGGACATTAAATGATGCACAAAAATTGATGGGAGACATTCAGTGGGTTAGACACATTTGTGGAATCACGAATGATGATTTATTGCCACTGGTTCCCTTGCTGGCTACGTCAACGAATGCCCAAGATGAACGTATCTTATCAAAAGAGCAGAAAACTGCCTTAAATAACATAACCCAGAAAATTGTTGAAAGTCATGCGCAACGAATCTGTCTTGAATTGCCTGTTATGCTTATTATACTCAATAGTAGGGGCCCACAATTGTATCCTTTAGCAATTCTTTTTCAATGGGACATTTCTAAGCAGAATCCTTTGAGAATTCTGGAATGGATTTTCTTACCAATTACGCCGCGAAAGACTGTAACTACTCGACCTGAATTATTGGCGCAATTGATTATGAAAGGACGGTCCCGGCTACAAGAAATCATGGGCCACGATCCAGATACTATTATTTTACCATTGACTCAGGATTATATGGATTGGTTACTGAGACATTCAGAGGCGCTTCAAACTGCTCTAGAAGATTTCACAGGACTTCTCAATAATACATACCCAGCACATAGGTTACTTCCCCTTATCCAAAATCAAAAGATAGAACAATTTCCACAATTTTCAGAGGTTCCTGTCCAAGGACTTACAGTATTTACTGATGCTGGGAAAAAATCAAACCGCGCCGTCTGTACCTGGAGACGTGATCAATCTTGGGAACATTACTATATAATGGGGGACAGTGTTGATTCACTGCAAACATTGGAGTTATCTGCAGTAGTCTGGGCTTGTAATAACTGGTCTCATGAGCCTTTAAATATCGTATCAGACTCTCTATATGTAGTGGGAATTGTTAGACAGATAGAAAGAGCGATGGTCAAGGAAGTGAAAAATGAGTGTTTATATAAGATTCTTTTACAGCTCATGTGAACCCTGGATATCCGACAACATCCTTATTTCATCACTCATATTCGTAGCCATCATAATGGCCTAGCGATTGGAAACAATTATGCCAATCACCTAGTTGCCCCAGCTTGGGCGGGTCCATCTCCTAACACATTTGCTAGAGCTCGAGATTCACATGCCCTTTTGCATCAATCTGCAAAGATGCTGACTTGCCAATTTGCAATCCCACTTAGTGATGCACAAGGTATGGTAAAATCTTGTCCTAGTTGTCAAAAGGTAGGATTTGGAATAGGTATTTGTGTTAATCCTAAAGGGCTAGAACCCTTACAGATCTGGCAGATGGATGTCACCCGTGTCCCAGAGTTTGGGAGACAAAAATTTGTCCACGTGATCATCGATACCTTTTCTATGGTTATCTGGGCAACAGCTCAAACTGGAGAAACTGCCAAACACGTACAGAAGCATTTATTTGCTTGCTTTGGAGTAATGGGTGTTCCACCGTCAATCAAGTCAGATAATGGTCCTGCTTACACTTCACGTCGTTTTCAACAATTATGTAATACGTGGGGTATTAAACATGTTACTGGCATCCTACATTCAGCCACAGGACAGGCAATGGTTGAATGTGCTAATCAAACACTGAAGCATCAGCTCCAAAAACAAAAAGAGGAGGACTCTCTGGGCCCTACAGAAAGATTACATAAAGTATTTTATGTTTTGAATTTTCTGCGTCTGACAGGATCCAGGGAGGACCCTCCAATAACTATACATAGTAGTGCTTTGAAGTCTGGGCATCCAAAGGAAAAACATAAAATATTGGTAGAATACAAAGATGTCAGAACAGGTATGTGGAAAGGACCAGCAGAGGTGCAGCTAACAGGCAGAGGATACATGTGTTTACTTACAGAGGAAGGTGTTCGTTGGATTCCTGCTAAATGGGTTCACCCTTGGAAAAAGGAAGACCATTCATAGCATCAAAAACTGTGGATCCACTAGCAATAACCAACATGGTATGAATGTTTGGCTAGCCTTGAAATGAGTGGTCGTGTGCGTATGTGTTTGAAGTACTTCAAATGTTTGTAAGACTTGCAACTTAATTGTGATTAATATTGAAAATATATCTCTGGGACCTTTCAATCTCAAATGTCCACTAAGCCGAAAACCAGGTAGATTTACCTGGGATCTTTGGAATGAAAGGCTTCAGAAGAAAAAATAAAAGCCTGGTCTTGAAGCTGCATGTGTGTGACTGCCCCCTCCCCCTTCCCTCCTCTCTAAGTTTTTTTTTTTTTTCCTTTTAGCTTTGCAGAAGTCCAGAGGAGTTAACTCTATTATCTCTCTAGGGGAATGCCTGCATTCCAGCAGTCAGCGGCTGCTGGGTCCTACTGCTCAACATTTCGGGATGATTGAGCTGACACATTAAAAAAAAAAGGGGGAGGGGAGAGGAATCACAAAAGAGATTAATGCAGGTTCAATATTAAATGAATTTTCACAGGAGATGACTAGATTGTACCAATGCTAAGGCACGTGAATGTCATTTAAATTAGAGAGAGTTTAAAAATCAGTTACTATGGTCTGTTTAAGCTACTAACACGGGGAGGAGGTTATGCTTGTGTTTTAACAGATACAGGACCACTTTTGGGCACCTGTGAGATGGATCAAGCCCATGTTGCTGCGTGACAGCAGTTAAGCCTCAGCCATGAAAGCAGTCGACAGGAACAAGAAGGACTGTTATTTTTAATGGGGCTAATTGCTTTAACAATCATCCTGTGTGTTACAGTGTATACAACACCAAGTCGATCATATGTTTTACCTGAACGCTTTTGTCATCGAAAAACAAAAAGGGGGAATTGTGGGAAGATTTTACAGAGAACAAGGCCTGGATGCTGTGAAACTGCTTGATACTGAAACAACTCTAACAAGACCTTGAAGCAGAGAGCCGAAAGATAAACACAGGCTAGCTGGGAGGAACCCAGCAGCTAGTTCGGTGGGAATCCATATCAGCTGAAAGGAAAACAATGGAAATGAAATATCAACATAGCTAACTTTAGTATAACTTGGTTTCTTGGCATGCATGGTAGCTTAGCCAATAATATGTAAGTAATAGCCTTATGGACAGCTACCTTTAGCAAATAATATACTGTAGTCACCCTCGTGGGTGCACAGTTATGTAACGGAGCAGGGTATATAGAAAAGGGGCTAAACTGAATAAACTACTACTTGCTCACTGATCAGATTGATCTCTGCCTCTGCTTTGCAACAGGAACCTATAAGTGCTGGTATGTCAACACCACCTCATTAGGGTATAGTGAAATCAGAATTACAGAAAATTGAACAAAGAGATCCGTAGACCAGCCACAAATAATTCAGTTGCCCTATCGGGATCCAGAAGAAAATGTGATGATTGGGCTAATCAGAGATTTTGCAAAAATGCAAAACACAAGCAGGATAACTGCCTGTCTACCAATACCTAGAGTGGCCAGAGAAACAATCGATTGGGGAATAATAACTTCTCCCCTCCTTGAGATTGAGAATAAGGAAAATAAGACAGTATTTTGGCAGAAGTTTAAAATTATACAGAAGGAGCTACCGAAAATTGTGAGACAAGAATGGAAGAGTCCAGGTAGCCGAGATGATTGTAAGAAAAAGTTAAACCCCATATTCACGCTGGTAGCAAGGTTTAAGAACGTAGGGTGGTGTTCTTACGATGAAGTTCAGACAGTGATGGTTCCTGAGAAGGAAGTAGTCTGGGAATGTAAGGAGTAAAATAGCTCAAAATCAGAAGAGAACTGGGATGCAGCCTGGTCAATGAGTATATTAGAGAAATTCCAGTATGGGGGAGAAACTCCCTGGTGCCTTAGGTGGACTGGGAAAGGGCAATTTTATGCTCCTACTAAACATGTCCCATGGTGGAATTGTTCTAAAGTTTTAGACTGTGATACAGACTTAGAGAAAATTGTTTTGCCACTGATAAGGGTGGCCTTGAGAATTGGCTGTACATGCCACAGATTAAGGAATGGGAATGGAATTCAAAACATAAATTGTAAGACGACCACCATACAGAGCATGGGACACTTGGTATGGGCAGCTAGTGATGGAACCTGGACTACCCATTTAGCGATAGATGGACCTGTCAAAGGAATCACTTTAGGTCTGACGACACTCTGCCCTATTTGAAGAAGATCACCCTTTAAAGGAGAGTTAGAGACATTACAGATCAGGACGAAAAGAGAAATAGATGATTCAGATGATGATGAAGATAAATGTCAGGAACCCTCCACTGGTACAAAGATTGGATGGGCCTTAGAATCTCTATTTGCACCAATCTCTAGCTATCGAAATAGAGAAATGATTCATAATCTGATCGGTCAAACAGAAAGGCTAGTTAAAGTCACTAAAAAGGGGTTCAGAGACCTAAATTTGCAGTTACAAGCAACTACCAAGATGACCTTGCAGAACAGAATGGCATTAGACATGCTCCTAATCAAAGAACATGGCGTATGTCAGTTTCTAAAGGATAAAGTAGATCATTGTTGTGTTCATATTCTCAATGTCACTGCTGATGTAGAGCATGATATTTCCCAATTGATGCATGTTGAACAAGAACTAGAAAAAGAAAAGGAAGAAAGTGAATAAAGTTGTGTTGGAGCACTTTTTGACAGCTTAGGTTTACACCTGGGAGGCCGGGTCCGCTCTCTCATACAAACTGTGATAATATTACTCATTGCATTTTTAGCGATATATCTAATGTACCGTTTTATTCAAAGAAAAATTGCTTGCAACAGCGCATGGACTCACCGTATAATAGGAGCCATGACTAGAGAACATCCAGAATATCCCACTCTTCCACCATCTTATCAGGAGGCATTGTAAACATAATAATCAATAGGTCTTGTATTTATTAGAAATGAAAATTCTTGCATTTTAGAATGAAGTATTTTCAAAGGGGGGATATGATAGAATAAGTATTAGGCTGAAATTTTAGGGTTCTGAATTTCAGTAAAAGAATGAATTTTAGTAAAGAATACAAGCTTTAACATTAACCAGAGTATTACAATGGCAGCCATGGTAGCAAGGCCAACACAACCTTATATGGAGATAGAACAGTAGGGATGAATGAGTGAAGGTATGGGAAACGTGCAGCTCTGGATGTACCTGAGTGGTCAAGCAGGGATGAAAAATAGCAGAGTACCTAGAAACAAAGAAAGCTACAACTGAGTATGCTCTGGGGAGAGCCAAGGAACAAAAGGTGAAAAGGACAATCTGAGGAAGACTATTTACTTCATCCCAACGACCACCAGAGTACGTGGCGCAAGCACAGAAGAGGCTGATGTCGCAATAAATTGATGATGCAATCCGTAATGCATATGCATTAGTTAATGTAGCCATACCTTGAATAATGTATTAGGTTACATAACTTTAGAGTATAAATTATGGTCGTGTTGTAACGGGAATTTGGAGCCAGATTTGAGTGCGTACCCCTGGTTCCCAGCGCTGCAAAAAAGCACCTCATATAACTGGTCTGGTGGTTATGTGGTTTCTACACTAACATACTGAAGGCAAATCCTGGCCAGCTAGTAGTAATGGAAGATATGATTGTAACAGGAGTTTAGCCTGTTTACTAGTCAAAACAAGGATAGTTACCCAGCAGGAACAAAGAGCAGACCTGAGCTCACCAAGAGGAGACAATGAGGAAGGAGATAAGATAAAGAGCATCAGAGGAATCTGAAGACACAAAGGAACTGAGATGTACATTTGAGAGTAGGTGAAATGAGTTCTGTGTATGGTTAACCAATATTAATGTATGTAACCAATATTTCTTATAATCTGTATGAATATGTATGTCCAACCAGTATAAAACTCCTGTAACCAGCCTTTGCATTATGCCTTTTTGAGAAGGGCATCCAATTCAGCGCTGAATTGTAAAATAAAAATATTATCTTTGCTTTGAAGACTTTGTCCTTTATAATATTTTAGCAGTGAATGAGTGTTTCTCACGTTACTGTTGGGTGGGGAGCCAGGTTTAAACTCTTTCCTGACGGACAAGAGAAGGAATTGCACTTACCTTAATGACACACATTTTTACACATGTCCTTCTTTAAGAAATGGTATAAAATGTATGTGAAAGCTGTGTTTTACTGTAACAAGACAGAGGTGCTGTCTCACTTTTATCATTAAATATAGTTTAAACACCAGAATTTCTCCAAAATAACAGTAGATAAGAGAGAGGATGAAAGAGTTTTATAGGCTGTTCTGTGGTAGAGGACAGTGCACACTTGGTTAGACAAAATTCATAGACAAATAGTCTTAAGAAGCTAGTATTACATCCACAATGAATGAAGCTGAAATAGCCTAAAACTTAAAACTAGAATTTCCAACTGAATTGCAAACTCCATATGACGTTGGTTTCTCTCTCTCATTGGTGAGTTTTTCATCCCGTATTAAATAAACCCAGGTTTTGAAGACAAAATCACAAATAGCTTGCTATTTTTGCCATGGAAACTATATACATGTATCTTACATGTATATACAATGAAAGTGATATGGCTTTTTTCATGTATAGAGATACATCCCTTTACAACAAAAAAAAGAAAAAAGTCAAAGCTGAGTTTGTCCCTTAATGAAATAAAATCTTATTAGAAAAGAACTCTCTGAAGGAAATCCACTTCAAGGTATGTGGAACTAGTTTCAGAAGCATGATATCAATACTAGCCGATCAGATTCACTGGAGATAAAACCATGTGACAAATCAAATAAAGTAACTGTACAAATTTTATAAAATTCAGCCCCAGGGTTCTTCCCAGAAAAGAACTATTTTCTGACCTGGAGCTGATTTTTAACAACAATACATTATTTTTAAATATTGTAGTTCACATTGTTGTATTACAGGTTTTAAAATGTAAACAAAACAAGCCAAACCAAAACAAGCCAGTAAAGAGTTAAAAGAATGAAAACACAATAAGAAAAAAGGACCCTTAAAACCAGCCCAGGGACTCTAGAAAAGGCTATTTTCACCTGAAAGCCCTAAAGAGTATTGCTTTACACTGAAAGACAAAGTATGAACTTTGTATCTTAACTATGGCAAACATACGGCTTAATAATGAGATTTACATTTTATCTCAGAAAACATTCTGATCTTAGTTTCTATCATAGCTCCAACTATTCCTCTTTACTATTTTTGTTCTCTTACTAGTAAAAGAGACATGCATTATTGGGATCTTGCACTGACTTCTTTGGCGGCACTCAGCTACAGGACGGTGAGTACTGGGGCGGGGGACTGACTTTTGAGGCTCCGAGGTTTTTCCCTGAACCGAGATTCTAGAAAACCCAGGCGGGAGTTGGGCTCCCTGCACCCGGCTCGGACGGCTGATCCCGCGCAGTGGCTGACGGGAAGGGGGCAGTCCCAGCGGCTCCGCGGGAGATATAAATGGCCCCCGGGAGTGTGGCGACCCGGAGCGTGGCGAAGACCACAGTGGCAGTTTGAGCGGCGTGGCAGTTTGAGCGGCAGTTCGAGTGGGCAGGGCGCAGGAAGGACTCTAAGTGTAGAGAGGGGGCAGCAAAGACCATGGTGGCTACACGGCAGAGGGTTAAAGCTGCTCTGAGTGCTGCAGCCAGCAGGAGGGATGCTGCTACCCAAACGCGGCCACAGTGGGTACATGCGGCTGCCCAGACCCTGAGCTGTAGGCAGTGCCCCCGTCTCAAACCAGCTCGTGCCTCTGCTCCTGATATGGGCTCCACTTGCGAAAGCTGCCTACGAGTGGAGGAATTCCTTCGCATGGTGGAGGAGTTAAGGGAAGAGGTAAAGAGGCTGAGGACCATCAGGGAATGTGAGAGGGAGATAGACATGTGGAGCAGTTCCCTCTCACTCCCTCAGCAACCTGCTGCACCTGGTATAACTGATAACCACCCACCTGCACGCTGCAGGCTTGGGACTGTAAGGGATGGGGAATGGCAGCAGGTTCCTTCCAGGGGAAGGAAGCCTGCTCCCCTTAAGCAGTCAGCAATACCCGAGATACCCCTGGCAAACAAGTACCGGGTGCTCCAGGAGGAAACTAGTCATGAGGATGATGGCCATCATAGCCTAGAATCTTTTCCTAGGCCACACCATCCTCAGAAGAAAATCACAACCTCCTCCACTAAGAAGAAGAGGAGGGTGATTGTTGTAGGGGACTCCCTCCTCAAAGGAGCGGAGGGACCCATTTGCAGACCTGACCCGCTCCACAGGGAGGTCTGCTGCCTGCCAGGGGCATCAGGGAGGGAAGTAGCTGGGAAACTCCCTTCCCTGATCCATGAGACGGACTGCTACCCTCTAGTAGTAGTCCAGACAGGTAATGTTGGCCTAGCAAACAGAAAAGCTAAGGACATCAAAAAAGACATCAGGGCCCTTGGGAAGATGAAGGAGGGCTCTGGGGCACAGGCGGTGTTCTGCTCCATCCCCAGGCTACACGGAGTGGACGTGCACATCACTAAGAAGAACTCAATTAATGCCTGGCTCCGAACCCGGTGTGAGGAAAAGGGCTTTGGGTTCTTTGACCATGGAGTGCTTCATGCACCCCCTGACACGGGTGCAAAGGTCAGGGCACGGGGGTCTCCTAGCGGGGCTAAGACCCTTGCTAAAAACTTAGCTAAGCTCATAAATCGAGCTTTAAACTAAATGTGAAGGGGGAGGGGTTTGAGTCCAGCCTGAGGACCACCAGCACGTCACTGCACAGAAGTGGGGGAGAATGCACCCTGGATCAGCAAGGGAGATATAGGTATTCTGGTACCAGCTACTCCAGTTAACAGGCAATTGGGAACAAACCCTGTTCCCTCTAAGAGGGCTGAAGGCTTGGCTACTCAGCTGAAGTGCATTTACACCAATGCACGCAGCATGGGGAATAAGATGGAATAGCTGGAAGCCGTTGTAGGGCAAGGAGCCTATGATGTCGTTGCCATCACGGAAACGTGGTGGGATGACTCTTATAACTGGAGTACAGCTTTGGTGGGATATAAACTCTTCAGGAGGGATAGAAAGGGTAAAAGAGGAGGTGGAGTAGCCCTCTTTGTAAGGGAGGACTTGGACACTGTCGAGATGGATTGTGGTGATGAGGAGATTGAGTGCCTGTGGGTTAAGATCAGAGGAGCCCATAACAAGGGAGACTTTGTGATGGGAGTCTGTTACAGGCCACCCAGCCAAGGAGAAGCAGTTGATGAGCTCTTCTTTAAACAGCTGGGGTCAATCTCCAAGTCAATGCCCTTGTCCTTGTGGGAGACTTCAATCTCCCTGATATCTGCTGGAAGTACAATACAGCAGAAAGGAAGCAGTCTAGGAGGTTCCTAGAGTGCGTGGAAGACAACTTCCTTGCACAACTGGTGAATAAACCGACGAGGGAAAGTGCCCTCCTAGACTTGCTGTTTGTCAACAGAGAGGGCCTTGTGGGGGATGTGACAGTAGGGGGTCGCCTAGGACTTAGTGATCATGAGATGATAGGGTTTTCTGTTCTACGTGAAGTGAAGAGGGTGGTTAGCAGGACAGTTGCATTAAATTTCCAGAGGGCAGACTTGGAACTCTTTAGAAGGCTGGTTGGCAAAGTCTCCTGGGAGACAGTACTTGAGGGCAAGGGAGCCCACGAGGGCTGGGAGCTCTTCAAAAAGGAGATCCTAGCAGCTCAGGAGAAAGCTATCCCCGTGTTCTGGAAAAAAGGCTGGCAGGGGAAAAAACCAGCTTGTTTTAGTAGAGAAGTCTTGATCGACATTAGGAAAAAAAGGAATATTTATAGGCTCTGGGAGAGGGGACAGGCCTCTTGGGTGGACTACAGGACGGAAGTGAGGCTGTGTAGGGAAAAAATCAGAGGGGCTAAGGCTCAACTAGAGATCAGATTGGCTAAGTCTGTAAAAGACAACAAAAAATCTTTCTATAAATATATAAACAGTAAAAGGAGGACGAGGGAGACCATACAGTCCCTTTTGGACACAGAGGGAACAGCAGTGACAGGGGACGAGGAGAAGGCTGAGGTACTTAATGCCTTCTTTGCCTCCGTCTTTAATTGTAAAGAAAGCTGTTCCCTCTTTGTAGAAACCCTGGAACTAGAGGAGCAATACGAGGCTCCCATGGTCCAAGAGGAGGTGGTCAGAGCCCTGCTTGGCCATCTGGACACCCACAAGTCTATGGGGCCAGATGGAATACATCCTAGGGTATTGAAGGAGCTGGCGGACGTATTGGCCAAACCCCTTTCCATCATCTTCCAGCAGTCCTGGAAGACTGGGGAGGTACCTCTGGACTGGAGGCTGGCTGATGTAGTGCCCATTTACAAGAAGGGTAGCAGGGAGCATCCGGGGAACTACAGGCCAGTCAGTCTGACCTCAGTGCCAGGGAAAGTCATGGAACAGGTGATCTTGAGTGCTATCATGAAGCACTTGCAAGAGAACCGGGTGATCAGGCCCAGTCAACATGGATTTACCAAAGGCAGGTCCTGCCAAACCCACCTGATCACCTTCTATGACAAAGTGACTTGGCTGCTGGATGAGGGAAAGGCTGTGGATGTGGTCTTCCTGGACTTCAGTAAAGCCTTTGACACAGTTTCTCACAGCATTCTGCTGCAGAAACTGTCAGCCTCTGGCCTGGACAGACGCACACTCTCCTGGGAAAAAAACTGGCTGGATGGCCGGGCCCAGAGAGTGGTGGTAAATGGTGTTAAGTCCAGCTGGAGGCCAGTGACAAGTGGTGTTCCCCAGGGCTCAGTGCTGGGTCCAGTCCTGTTCAATGTCTTCATCAATGACCTGGATGAGGGCATTGAGGGTACCCTTAGCAAGTTTGCAGATGACACAAAGCTGTGTGAAAGTGTCGATCTTCTGGAGGGTAGGGAGGCTCTGCAAAGGGACCTAAACCGGCTGGACCACTGGGCAGTGTCCAACGGCATGAGGTTTAACACAGCCAAATGCCGGGTCCTGCACTTGGGGCACAACAACCCTATGCAGAACTACAGACTGGGAGAAGCCTGGCTGGAAAACTGCCAGGAGGAGAGGGACCAGGGGGTGTTGGTCGACAGCCGACTGAACATGAGCCAGCAGTGTGTCCAGGTGGCCAAGAAGACCAATGGCATCCTGGCTTGTATCAGAAATGGTGTGACCAGCAGGGCCAGGGAGGTGAGTCTCCCTCTGTACCCAGCACTGGTGAGGCCGCTCCTTGAATACTGTGTCCAGTTCTGGGCCCCTTACAACAAGAAGGATGTTGAAGCTCTGGAGCAAGTCCAGAGAAGAGCGATGAGGCTGGTGAAGGGGCTGGAGAACAGGCCTTATGAAGAACGGCTGAAAGAGCTGGGGTTGTTTAGCCTGGAGAAGAGGAGGCTGAGAGGAGACCTCATTACTCTCTACAACTACCTGAAAGGAGGTTGTAGAGAGGAGGGAGCTGGCCTCTTCTCCCAAGTGACAGGGGACAGGACGAGAGGGAATGGCCTCAAGCTCCGCCAGGGGAGATTTAGGCTAGTGATTAGGAGGAAGTTTTTCACACAGAGGGTCATTGGGCATTGGAATAGGCTGCCCAGGGAGATGGTTGAGTCACCTTCCCTGGAGGTGTTTAAGGCCTGGGTAGATGAGGTCCTGAGGGACATGGTTTAGTGTTTGATAGGAATGGTTGGACTTGGTCATCCGATGGGTCTCTTCCAACCTGGTGATTCTATTATTCTATGATAATCAACTTAGCTCTCCAGTCTCCATGAGGCGAGACATTGCTAGACAAGGGAGAGTGAGTGAGGTCCAAAAATAATGTCATGAAGACAGAGGATATTAAGAAGGTGCAGTAGCAATCCCACAGAGTGCACACTCATTTAAGTAAACTCGACTAGCTTCAGTTTACATCAGTGACAAGAACAGCAGTAACACCAAGGATGTCTATGGAAGAATCTGTGCTCACAGGGTGATGAAAGGGAATACATGAGGAGGAAATGATGAATTACACATTCTAATAAGAAACTTGTCAGTGGATGGTGGAAATAAGGGAGATTTGTGGAAGTGGTGTTTGTCTGGTACCAGTTTGCCTTTGTTCTGAACATCTATTCCCCTTGAATTAACTCATGGAAGAGAAACAGAAGCTTTAAACTAATGCTTGAATGTCAGCATTTATTCTGAATTATATAAATCAGTGGCATTGTAACAAGGCTATTATTTATAGATTATATTTTTTTATTAGAGTTTATTCAGGTCAGTTGCTTACAAATATTTTTCAGAAAAATCTGGAACTAGTTTTAGGAATCCTCTCTATCTAATGATACATTGTTTTTAAAAGCTGGAAATAAGATATTTCAAGTGTTCTGGAGTTTCATGATGAAATAAATATCCATATTTTCTGGAGCAGAAATTCCTGATTTTTGTTCCTTTTCCTCATGTTTGACTGGCAGTCATTGATATATAGCTGCAAATAAAGATTCACTGTCTATCAGAACTCAAAGACCTCCACTTTTCCCCTAGATGAATATTCAAATGATCAGAAATCTATAAATCTCAGAATAGAAAGGTGCAGAAATGACATCTTCATTATTCTTCTGGTTCTTTTTTTTCTGATCAAGGATGTAAGTGTTAGATTTTTCTATGTAGTTGCTGTTTCAGACTAGTGAAGTGTAGTGTTTGAAATGGTGACACTTTAGCCTTTGCATGTGGTTAGGAGAGATGACAATGAAATCTCTGTTAGAAACTTTTTTTTTTTTTTGTACAAAAGGCATCAAATATTTTCATATAAGCTATTGCTAGATACTTCAGAACCACATTGGTAAGTCTGGTTCTGAACACATGAAAGAAGCACATTATAGATGATGGGCTTACCATAGAGAAAAAGGAAAGAAAATTAAAACATCAGTGAAAATATTACCCCTCTCTGTGGAAAATGTATTTTTTACTCTACTCCCCTCATCTTCCATCTGTTGTAAAATCAACTGTTTCAATAAAGCAAATAAAACCTAAACAGTACAGGAAATTTAATTTTCTATCTCAAAAAATGTTTTGATGGGAAATTTTCAACCTGCCCTGAAATAGCAAGTATAATGTGAGAGCTGTCTTAGTCAAGCCCCTGGTTGTGCTTAGTTGTTCCTAAATGCTGTTAATGGGAATGCAAACCAATCATACTCTTGACATGTAAAAAGGGAAAAAAACATCAGAAACTTCATGTGTGAGCAGAAAAGGGGGTGCCTCTCTTTCCCCATGGATCTGTCCCTTTCCCAGATTTCAAAAGATTTTGACTGCATGGTGGTTAGCTATCTTTCTAGCATGAGAGGAGGAGTAAAATGGGGAACAAAAAGAGAAAGAAAAGGAAAAGAAAATTCCACTTGATTAGTTTCTTAGTATCAGTTGGATTTGACAACTCTTTGCATATAGATGAAGTCTACAAGAGGGATCATCTCCCAACAGTAGTAAGTATGAAGTAAACAATGCTGGAGATTGGAAGGCACCTGTCTGACCAGCTAATGGAAGAACTGCAGGAGAGAGAGTTTTTCTATCTGATTATTATAAGGACTGTAATTTCTGCCCTTCCCACCACCTTCTCTGCTCTGTCTTAAAATTATACCAAGGCTATTGTTATTATAACTGGGATTTGAAAGAGATCGTCCTATGAAGAGCTTTATTCTGGGTCAGAAAAGTCAGCACTTAAAATTACAAGTGGTTTTGGAGGAGGAAAGCCATGTTTTAGGAAATTCCAGCTAGGAGTTCCTTGCTACTGCACTTAATTTTAGAATTCATTGTGTCATGTCATGTCATATCATATATGCTTTTAAAAAAGCATTTAACTGATATATATATTCTTATGTGCTCTTTACTTGCAATAATACAAGCAGAAAGATTTGGGATTTTTAATAATTTCCCCAGCTCACTGAATTTACAGCAAAGGCCAGAGTCTATAAAATGGAACGAGTTGAAGTTAAATCCAGGGGAGAAAGAAATGCAATGAAGAGAAAGGCTCATATGTCACATGCATAGTTTAAATCCTGTGCTGTCTCCCTAAAGCAGATGAAGATGCTCTTGCATTTAAGACTAACACACTTGACTTAAGTGCTGGACACATTTTGCTGGAGGAACAAAATGAGGCTCCCATGGTCCAAGAGGAGGTGGTCAGAGCCTTGCTTGCACCACTAGATACCCACAAGTCTATGGGGCTGGACGGGATTCACCCTAGGGTATTGAGGGAGCTGGCGGATGTACTGGCCAAACCCCTTTCCATCATCTTCCAACAGTCCTGGAAGTTCCACTGGACTGGAGGCTGGTTGATGTAGTGCCCATTTACAAGAAGGGTCGCAGGGAGGATCTGGGGAACTACAGGCCTGTCAGTCTGACCTCAGTGCCAGGGAAAGTCATGGAACAGGTGATCTTGAATACTATCATGAAGCACATGCAAGAGAACCGGGTGATCAGGCCCAACCAACATGGGTTCACAAAAGGCAGGTCTTGCCAAACTAACCTGTTCGCCTTCTGTGACAAAGTGACTCGGCTGCTGGACAAGGGAAAGGCTGTGGATGTGGTCTTCCTGGACTTCAACAAAGCCTTTGACACAGTTTCTCATAGCATTCTGCTATGGAAACTGTCAGCCTCTGGCCTGGACAGGTGCACACTCTCCTGGGTGGAAAACTGGTTGGATGGCCGGGCCCAGAGAGTGGTGGTAAATGGTGTTAAATCCAGCTGGAGGCCAGTGACAAGTGGGGTTCCCCAGGGCTCAGTGCTGGATCCAGTCCTGTTCTATGTCTTTATCAACGACTTGGATGAAGGCATTGAGTGTACCCTTAGCAAGTTTGCAGATGACACAAAGCTGGGTGGAAGTGTCGATCTGCTGGAGGGTAGGGAGGCTCTGCAAAGGGATCTGAACAGGCTGGACCACTGGGCTGAGTCCAGTGGCCTGAGGTTTAACAAGACCAAATGCCGAGTCCTGCACTTGGGGCACAACAACCCTATGCAGAGCTACAGACTGGGAGAAGTCTGTCTAGAAAGCTGCCTGGAGGAGAGGGACCTGGGGTATTGGTTGACAGCCGACTGAACATGAGCCAGCAGTGTGCCCAGGTGGCCAAGAAGGATGAGGTGCTAAGGGACAGGGTTTAGTGTTTGATAGGAATGGTTGGACTCGATCCGGTGGGTCACTTACATCCTGGTGATTCTATGATTCTATGATTCTATAATACTGGACCTGATGGTCACTAATACAAGTGAGGTCATCAGTGACATAAAGACTGGAGGCAGCCTGGGCTGCAGTGATCATACACTGGTGGAGTTCAAGGTCCAGAGGGTTATGGGACAGGTCAGGAGTATCATAGTATCATGAGGTTGGAAAAGACCCATCAGATCATCGAGTCCAACCATACAGTAGGACCCTAAATTTTAAGAAAGCAAACTTCCAGCTCTTCAAGGCCTTAGTCAGTAGGATCCCCTGGGAAAGTGACCTCAGAGTTGATAGAGCAGAGCACAGCTGGCAAGTCTTTAAAGATGCTTTCTGTAGAGTGCAAGCACATTCAGTCCCCAAGATGGCACTAGTATATGAGGTCTGAAATAAAAAAAAAATGAGATTTTTGTCTGTAACTCCTTTTTATTTAACAAATTAGGAAAATCAACTATGATCACCTTCAAAGTAGTTCCCTTTTCATAGAATCATAGAATAATCAGGTTGGAAGAGACCCACCGGATCATCGAGTCCAACCATTCCTATCAAACACTAAACCCTGCCCCTTAGCACCTCGTCCACCCGTCCCTTAAACACCTCCGGGGAAGGTGAATCAACCACCTCCCTGGGTAGCCTTTTTCAGTGCCCAATGATTCTTTCTGTGAAAATTTTTTTCCTAATGTCTAGCCTAAATCTCCCCTGGCGGAGCTTGAGGCCATTCCTTCTTGTCCTGTCCCCTATCACTTGGGAGAAGAGGCCGGCTTCCTTCTCTCTACAACCTCCTTTCAGGTAGTTGTAGAGAGCAATGAGGTCTCCTCTCAGCCTCCTCTTCTCCAGGCTAAACAACTCCAGCTCTCTCAGCCATTCCTCATAAGACCTGTTCTCCAGCCTCTTCACCAGCTTTGTTGCTCTTCTCTGGACTCAATCCAGAGCCTCAACATCCTTCTTGTGGTGAGGGGCCCAGAAATGAACACAGTATTCAAAGAGCGGTCTCACATGACATGGGACCTCTCCCCACCAAACGTTCAAAACCATTTTACCTATTCTCATTTTAAATAGACTAAATTGCAAGTTACATCTCCTTCCCTTGGGGCTCTTATTCATAATCTAAAAAAATTCACGAGAGCTTTCTTCCTTGAACCTTGTATGAATTATATAAACACAGTTGGATGCGATGATCTTAAAGGACTTTTCCAATCTAAATGATTCCATGAAATTCTCCTTTATTTGAATTTTGTGCACAAAATAGAGCTTCTGTTACTTCCTGGAAGAGTTTAGTTAGAGAGCTCTAAATTGTCTTATTGCAGAAGTTTGAACATGCACATACGTTCAAAACTCATCCAATCTCGTGTTTGCCAGCCATGAAAACCACATATGTCCTTAAAGCAATAGAAGATTCTTGCAAGCAAAAAAAGACATATCCTGCTGAGTCTCTGAAGGTACTATATCAGTACTACTAATAATAAATAGATATGATCTATCACATAAAGGGAGACAGAAGAAAACTCAGAGATGAGACCCTTTAAAGTTTTAAAGTGAGTATCTACCCATGAACCTATGCACTCCTTGAACAAGGTATGATCTCTGTAATAATTGTTACAGTACTGAGATGGTTGCCTTACTTTTAGAAGTTGAACCAGAGAAAATCACTGCAAGTCCTCTCCAGCAGCAAGACAGAGGACATAGCCCACATGACTGTGCTGTTGCTGTCCTCTAGACAAATATTTACAAGATGTACTTAAGAGGTACTCCACATTGACCTGGACATGGAGGCAATTAATGGATGCCAGCTTGGCTTCACCAGGGGCAAATTCTGTATGATCAACTTAGTGGCTTTCTGTGATGGAGTAAACACATCAGTGGACATGGGAAAACCAACGGATGTGATCTATCTAGACTTCTGTAAAACTTTTGACATGGTCCTCCACAACATCCTTCTCTCTATAAATTAGAGAGATATGGATTTGATGGATGGACTATTTGGTGGATAAGAAATTGGTTGGATGGTTGTATTCAGAGAGTAGTAGTTAACAGCTCAATTTTTAGATGGAGATCCGTGACAAATGGTGTCCCTCAGGGGTCCATACTGGGACCGGTGCTGTTTAATATCTTCATCAATGATATTGGCAGTGAGATTGAGTGCACCCTCAGCAAGTTTGCAGGTGACACCAAGCTGAGTGAAAGGATGAGATGTCATCCAGAGGGACCTGGACAGGCTGGAGAAGTGGGCCTGTGAAAACCTCATGAGGTTAAACAAGGGCAAGTGCAAGGTCCTACACCTGGGTCAGGGCAATCCCTGATTTCAGTACAGGATGGAGGATGATGTGATTGAGAAGCGCCCTGCAGAGAAGGATGTGGGGATGCTCCTTTACGAGAAGCTTGACATGAGCCAGCAACGTGTGTTCCCAGCCAAGAAGGCCAACATTATCTTGGGCTGCATCAAAAGAAGCATGGCCAGCAGGTCGAGGGCGGTGATTCTGCCCATCTATTCCTCTCTTGTGAGACCTCATCTGGAGTACTGTGTCCAGTTATGGAATCCTCAACATAAGAAGGATATGTAACTGTTGGAATGGGTCCAGAGGAGGGCTACAAGGATGATCAGAGGGCTGGAGCACCTCCCATACAAGGACAGGCTGAGAGAGTTGAGGTTGTTCAGCCTGGAGAAGAGAAGGCTCAGAGGAGACCTTATGGCGACCTTCCAGTACCTGAAAGGGGCCTACAGGAGAGATGGGGAGGGACTATTTACAAAAGGCATGTAGTGGTAGATGAGGGGGAATGGGTATAAACTGGAGAGGGGTAGAATTAGCCTAGACATAAGGCAGAATTTCTTCACTATGAGAGTGGTGAGGCACTGAAACAGATTGCCCAGGGAAGTTGTGGATGCCCCATCCCTGGAAGTGTTCAAGACCAGGTTGGATGGGCCTTGGGCAGCCTGATCTGGTGCCCATGGCACTCTATATATACATTATGTTCAACAACGGACCATTATTTATTATCTCTGATACACTTCACACACCTCCATAATGGCAACTAGGATCCATGTTCCTTCTGGCTCGGCACTTTTCACTCCTTTTCACTGTGTTACTATGGCAAACAAGGGGAATGTTCAGCTGTAAACGTGTCCTGGACTGCTCTTTCACAGAAGCTGCTGAGCATGCAGCCCCATGTTTAGCTTAGCTTCTTAGGTGGCTGCAAACTACAACTTGTAGCAGGAACCATTAGTACTATTAATAGCCTCTTTTTACATGTGACCTTTTCAAACTGCAAGACTCAAAAGGACTTGTTGCATTTGTTGCAAATTCACAGCCTCCTAGGAATTTCACAGACATCACTGATGCAGGCTGAGCTCCTTCTAACTGTAGAGCAACAGCATAAACAGACTGTGGGCATAAAGATTCCAGTATTGCATGTATGCTTGGGCAAGTCGCCGATGCCTTGGTGTACCTGCAATATTAGCAGCAAGCACAGAACAAACAGCTGATGTTCTCAAGCTTGCTAGCTTGTTGAGACCTTGGAATCTTTATGAAGACCCGTGGGTCAATAGGAAAGGAATGCACTAGGCGGAAAACATGAAGATAAGGGGCACATCTGCAGAAAACAGGGGGCTACACTCTGTCACTGTACTGCGGAATTCTCACAGGTGGAAATTCACTGGGATAGCTGTTACTGGATACAGAGGCACTATACAAGGTTTGCATCCTCTCAATAAAGTTGGTCTCATTTGTTGCCTCATCGACGGGGTCTGTGCCTTAATCGCTACAACAGACCTGAGGTTGTCCTGCCTAAACTCATACATGCATCTCTACAAAACAACGGCAGGTCTTCTCTAGTACCCCAGATACCTACTGTGCTTTCATGTATCACCAAAAAACTCCAGACCTGTACAGACAGGATGGTGCTGAACATTCCTGTTCACCAGACCACTGTAAGTGGTGTGCAAATTCCATCTTCCTGGATCGCTTCTCCTAGCAGCAAAATACCAGTAGCAGTTCAGCCGAGACTGGCAGACTCGCCATGTAGGATAATGTTGCACCTAAATGGAAGTATCTGCAAGACATTTCAGGCAGGCAGAGTGTAATCCCTTGAAGAGCATTACTACCTTCTAGAGTTTTGATCTCCTGTCTAATCTTTTTACCATTATATGCAGCTGTCTATCTACCCATCTAACCATCTGTCTAGTCACCGCTGTGCGGGCATATTAGTCAGTTAGAAAAACTGCAGAAATGTTAGGAAAACTTAGACAGCTTAGGTTACTGAAATATGCACTGTCTGCTAGTAAAGGCCTTGAAGACCCTGGATGTTGATAAGAGAGAAGCTCATTCACAGACATTCACTGATAAGGAAGAAGCACAATAGTAGAAAGCTGACCGCAGCTCAACCAGGATGAGACTGCATCTGCGCACAAATCGAATTCAGGGATGGTTCATGAGGAAGATGAAGGCTATTTCAGCCCTGAGCCCCAGACCACAACACCGCGTCTGTGCAAGTATAGAAGCAGCTTCTCGAATCTAATTATAATAAGAAGCGGGGAAAGGTCATGAACATGTAATAGGCGCTTATGAATAGGCATGTCTTCACACTATATCTATCTGCTTGTTAGACTGTTTGGTGTGCGAGTTAGGAGGATTACCCCCTCGCACCTGCCGACGAATACCTGCTTTATAACCTTTAACATAGTTATAAAGTTTGATTCCGCAAAACAATTTGGCGACCACGAAGGGACACCCTCTCTGTCCAGCTGCAGGACCGGTGGGGAGTGGGACATTATAGTTGCTGCTGGACTATTTCTCCAGAGAATCTCCCATCCTCATCCGATTGCTGTGGGGAGAGAGACGGACCATCAGTGGGCAGACAAGGTATGTGACTTGAGGATATGTATACTTGGTAACTGGAAAGAGGGACAGAGTCTGTAAGTCATGCATGGGATGCCTCACGCGATGACAAGAAGCTACAAATGTTCGCCCCTGGGAATTGGTGGGCCCAACAGGATGCATAGTGAGGAAGGTTGTGGGATGGGATTCCCTATACCTTGCCAAGACCTTGTAAGGCATCAGGACACGTAGTAAGGTAGCTGTGGGGAGGGATTCCCTAAGCTAGCCAAGACCTTGTAAAGCGTCCAAGGCTGGAGATAGCTATCATCGTATTTCAAGTGTTGTATGTGCTCAGTACCATGTGTGGTTTAGATATCCATAACATCGGAAACTGTGGACCCAATTCAACTGGTTGTAACAAACACTGTGTGAGTTGGACTGGCGCTGAAATGAATGGCTGTGTGTTTGAGACGCAGCATCGCTACAAAGTGAATGAAGAGTTCTGATTGTTGTGTGTTTTTAATTTGTTCTGTGCTCCGTGAATTGTTTAATGTATGATAGAGTGCTGGAGTTTGGCAAGAATTTAAAACTTTAGATACTGGTGGGGAGAGAAGCAGGTACGCCAGGGTGGGTTCAAGTAGCCGACCTGTGCCACCAAGGAGTTTTAAGCACTATGCAGGTAAAACTAGGCAGGACAGCTTGCTCACTCTGAAAAGCGAGGGACGCTGCCAGAGACAAAGAGCTTGAAGCTTCAAACATTTATAGAACTTGCAAATTAGTTCTGAAAATATCTAGCAAAAAGGGAAAAGAGAAAAAAATGGAAAATCCCAGCCTTGTGGCTGTGTGTGTGTATGGGTGCCCCCGCCCTTCTGCTTCTTTGCTGTGTCCGCGGGAGTTAAACATGTTATCTCTGTAGGGAGATACTGGGATATGAACTATTCTATTCACATAAGAATAATGAGCAAACCGGCTATTATAGGGATTCCTAAACAGGCTTTGTTAAGAGATGGGAGAAATTATCCTTAAAATTTTAAGAGTACCAACTATTGATTTATCCTAAATTTGTTGTGTGATTATTTCTGCAGACAGTTTTATTGTGTATAACTGGGGAAAAATACGTTCACATTTGGTATATGTGTGTGTATATTATGTTTATCAGTAATGTAAGAAAGGTTGAACTACTGCCCAACTGGCAAGGACAAAACTTAATGTAATTTAACAGAAAATATGATCAGTAGTGCAAAAGAGAGTTTGATTCCAGAAATCCAGGACCTTGAGGGGAAAGACCGGGAATGGGTTAAAGAACAGTGTAAAGAAAGGTTTTAGTGAAAGCTAAGAAAGGAGGAGGTGAAACTAAGGAAAAGACAAACTAAAGAAACTAAAAATGCAAAACAAAAACAGCCCTCTGGGGTGTGTATTAACACATTGGAAGGATGTTGTTTGGAACTGGGAACACTGAAAACAGAAAGATCCTTATTAAATATTGTAATCAATGGTGGCTGCTTTACAAATTTGATGATGGGGCAAAGTGGCCACTTAATTAGACAATAGATTATAACACCCCCTTCAATTAATATTGGTTTTGAGGAGAGAAGGAAAGTCAGATGAAGTGTCTTATGAGGATATGTTTTCAACCCTCCATAACAATCTGGAGTGATAAAGGAACTGTGGAATTGTGCCCCCCTACAGGAGCCTCTGGCACTTGCCCTTGAGCGAGAAAATAACAAGGAAGCTGGAGGTAAACTGAGGCAATTGTTGTTCAGTGTGCAGCATTGGACAGAAGTGCACAAAGTTAAACAAACCTCACTAGGCACCAGAATAGGATCTAACTGATCTTTTAAGCCTCCTCCTCCTCAATCACAGGAACAAGATGCCGACTCAGAAAGGACCCCCACTCCTCTGGAGAGACCTGTATCCTTCCACATCAGAAAAAGTCTGCTCCAATGGTCCTGCAGGCAGTTCTCTGGGAGGCAGTAGGACGTGATGGAGAGACAATGCTAATCAAGGTATCTTTTCTACCGTCAATTTAGAAGCATGGGAAGGGTTGCCTGAGACTACTGGAATGATCTGGTAAGTGCAGCCAAATATTTTCAGATTATTATAAGACAGCACAACCCCAATAGGGGCGATCTATAGTTATTATTGGACTGTTTGACAGAGACTGAGAAACAATTAAACAATCTTGAAGACTGTGGGGGATTTGGACAAAGATTATTATAAACCAGAAGGGGTGGACATTAAAGATTATTTTCCTCTTCAAGACCCAAAGTGCCATATAAATGAGAATGCACATAAAGAAAGGCTGCAAGCATATCAGGGGTGGATATAAGGGATGGAGAGAGCCATTCCCCAAACAATAAATTGGTCAGTATTATATGCAGTTAAGCAAGGTCCTTCCGAGTCACCATCTGAATTCCTGGATTGATTAAGGGATGCAATGTCCCACAGCACAATGCTGGATCCTGGATTGGAGGTAGGAATATAACAACTAGTTTCTTTGTTCTTGGGTCACTCAGCAGGGGATATCGGGCATAAATTTCAAAAGCTGTGTTCCATAGGAACCTGCAAGTATTGTTGAATGAGGCGAAAAAGAAATGAAAGAGAAAGGAGTAATCAGAAAGCACAGATAGTGGCCCATGTGAAGGAGGATTGATGAAGATCTAGGAAATCCACCCTAACAGATTGTCTGGTTATAATGAATCTAGGGAAAGAGTAAAGTAAGGTAGAATTTTAATTGATGCCAGGGCAACATATTCAGTTTTAAACCAAGCTTTGATATCCCTGGGAAATGACTACAGGATGGTAAAGGGAGCAACTGGCCAAAGAGAAAAGGCATATTTTTGCAAACTTTTGAAATACAAATTGGGGAAACAAAGGAGTATACACCAATTCCTGTACATGCCCCACTTCCCCGAAGACACTCTTGGGGAGAGGTTTGCTAGAACAGGTAGGGGCTGTGATTAAATTTGTAAAAGGAGAAATTACTCTGGAGGTAAATTATCAACAATACATACAAATAATGACCTTATCTCTAGATAGTGTGCCCACAGGAGGAAAGGTCGATGAGGAAATTAGGAACCAAGTATACCCTGGTGACGGGAGAAATGGGTCATCACACAAAGATGGGTCATCATTCCAAAGATCCCCAGGTAAATCTACCTGTTTGTCAGCTTAGTGGACATTTGAGGTTGAAAGGTCCCAGAGATGTATTTCCAAGATTAATCAAAACCAATTTGTAAGTCTTACAAATGTTTGAAGTACTTCAAACACACGCACACACGACCACTCATTTTAAAGCAAGCTGAATACATTTATACAATATTGGCTATCACTATTGAATTCACAATTTTTCCAGCAAGCTAAGGTATGCAATGATTTAGTGCCTGCATGCTCGTTATTTGTGGAAAAAGGAGAAAACAAACTATAGATAAGGCTCGACCTCATAAGACTACATTATCATCACAAGTTTCCATCAATTGGATGGTGGATCACCTTTTTCTTACCACTGTTTTGTTAAGTTCTTTAAAAAATTGCATGTGCTCTTTTTGAGGCATCAGGAAACTCAATTTTCCGATATAACAAGACCCTCCAATGGGCAGAGCAGGTATTTCTATCAGACAAGTTCTAAAAGGGTCTCCTACTTGCTTTAATGACAAATAAAAGTCAGTTATATAGGCTTTGTAAGCCCAAGAGACCCACACATTCGGTGAATTCTGTGACAGGGCCATATAATTGTGATTGATTGAACTCACACAATAGGCCACAAAAGAGAACGATGATTAAGAATCTCAATTTTGCCTTTTTTTTCCATCTGAAACATTTTTCACATTGTTTTACTATTCTATCCCAACTGTCACTATTTATTGTCCAAATATGAGGCACTAAAAATGTTTTGCTACATACTATTTTCAATACACAAATAAGATCACTTTTGTTTCTGATTTCTGTTTGCCACATAATTTGGTTGCTATATAACCAAAATGTAAAATCTGGTTCGTGACCTGTGACTACCGCAATTCTAATGGCTTGTCCTGTGGTCTTGAATTGTTTTTGTAAGCATGGATCACACCGTCTACATGTTAATGAGGCTTTTCGGTAAAAACAAACATTGCATTCCTTACATAATTTTCCACCCAAGGTTCACATTTAACACATTCTTCACAAGTTAATTGCTGTCGGTGCATCTCATTATATGCTCTTTGTTATGCACGTTCTGTAGACCCAATGATTGCCGCTCCTTCCAGGGCTTGATCCACTTCTGCGGTACCCAGTGAGGTCCTGTATCTGTTAAAACACAAGCATAACCTCTCCCAGTCATTTTGAGTTCAACAGGTCCTTTCCATTCACCTGAATCCCAGTCTTTGTATTGTACTTTGACACCTTGCTGATTCTGGTTATTCAATCCTTACTCCAGTGATCGATGATGAATTACAATATGAGGATTATTCCTAGTTCCGGTTAAACGCAAAAATTTAACACATAAGTCGCTTTTGCAAGTCGTTCACTAGGGGGTAATACATTGCCTCCCCCATTTTGTTTTTGCAAAAGGCACTTCAAGGTCGCATGAGAATGTTCAATGATTGCCTGACCCGTTGGAGAATGTGGGATACCCATATTATGACGGATTCCCCATTGAACACAAAAATGTTTAAATGTTTGAGAGACATAAGCTGGTCCATTATCTGTTTTTATCATTTGAGGTATTCCTAATGCCATTATAGCGTCATACATGTATTTAATCACATGTTTTGCAGATTCCCCGGTCTGTGGTGGCCATATGGCCATAGAAAAAAGTATCTACTGAGACATGGACATATTTCAATCGCCCAAACTCTGGAATATGGGTCACATCCATTTGCCATAATTGTAAAGCATGAAGCCCTCAGAGGTTTACTCCAAATCCTAATTCTATACCTTGTTTTTGGCAATCTGGACAAGAATTGATTATACCTTGTGCATCAGACAGAGGAATATCAAATTATCGTTTAAGTACTCTAGCACTTTGGGGGAAAAATTTGTGTGAGGCTTTGGCTTGTAAAAAGAGATTTGTTCGGAGATCATTCCAAACTGCAGCAACAAGGCAATTGGCATGATTATTCCCAATTGCCAGGCCAAAATTAGGCTGATGGCTACGTATGTGAGTAATAAAATACTTATGCTCTCGTTGTTTCAACAGGTAAAGCAATTGTAACAATAAGGCATACAAAACTGCATTTTTAATTTCTTTGATCATAGCCCACTCTATTCTACAAACTGTACCCACAACATATAATGAATCAGAAACTATATTGATAGGCTGTGACGTATATTGCTGAAATACCCAAACCACTGCTCGTAGCTCCATAGTTTGTAGTGAATCACCTGGCTGCAGAAAGATTGACTTCTGGTTCCATTGCCCTCACTTTTGCCAAGTAATAGCAGCACTACCGGATTTCTTTCCTGTATCTGTAAAAAATGTAATGCCTTTCATTGGCGTTTCAGATTGCATCGGTATCTGTTCAAAGGTCTGGTTTTGTATCAAAGGTATCATTTTGCTAACTGGATATGTGTTGCTTACTTCTCCCATAAAATCTGCTAATGCAATCCAAATAGGTTCTGAATGTTCCATAAGCCAATCCAAATATTCTTTATTGATGGGCAGATAAATTTGTGAAGGTTAAGTCCCAGATAATTCCAAACATCTTTTCCTGTCTTTCATTATTAATTGACCAAACAGTTCGAGTCTAGTAGCTATAGTACTTTTCGGTTGATATGGTAAAAATATCCACTCAACGATTTGAAATTTCTTAAGTGTCTGTCCTAAAAGGCCTAACGGGTGTTTCCGTTTCTGGCCAGAATTAATCAAAATCAATTCTAACGGCTTGTCTGCACTAGGAACCAGCAGTGGCTGCACTGAAATGCAGAGTGTTCTTACAAATTGGCATTCCCCTAGAGAGATAACACAGTTAACTCCTCTGGACTTCTGCAAGGCTAAAACAAAAAACTTAGAAAGGAAGGAGAAGCGGGGGACACTCACACACATAAAGCTGCAAGGTTAGGCTTTATCCATTTTTTTTCTCTCTCTTTCCTTTTTTTATGATTTGCTAGGTATTTTAAAATTTTTCCTTCTGAAGCCTTTCATTCCAATATATATACCAGATCTGGTAACAGTTGATAAGTTTCTAATTGCTCCACCGCTACTAGGATATGATCCATGTAGTGATACACTAATAAAAAAGGATATTTTTGCCTAAAAGTTTGCAATGCCCAGGCAACAAAATTTTGGCATATCATGGAATCATAGAATGACCAGGTTGGAAGACACCCATCGGATCATCGAGTCCAAACATTCCTATCAAACACTAAACCATGTCCCTCAGCACCTTGTCAACCCGTGCCTTAAACACCTCCAGGGAAGGTGAATCAACCACCTCCCTGGGCAGCCTGTTCCAATGCCCAATGACCCTTTCTGTGAAAAACTTCCTCCTAATCTCCAGCCTAAATCTCCCCTGGTGGAGCTTGAGACCATTCCCTCTCGTCCTGTCCCCTGTCACTTGGGAGAGGAGGCCAGCACCCTCCTCTCTACAACCTCCTTTCAGGTAGTTATAAAGAGCAATGAGGTCTCCTCTCAGCCTCCTCTTCTCCAGGCTAAACAACCCCAGCTCTCTCAGACATTCCTCATAAGGCCTGTTCTCCAGCTCCTTCACCAGCTTTGTTGCTCTTCTCTGGACTCAGCCTCAACATCCTTCTTGTGGTGAAGGGTCCAGAAATGAACACAGGATTCGAGGAGTGGCCTCACCATTGCCGAGTACAGAGGGAGAATCACCTCCCTGGACCTGCTGGTCACACCATTTCTGATACAAGCCAGGATGCCATTGGCCTTCTTGGCCACCTGGGCACACTGCTGGCTCATGTTCAGTCGGCTGTCAACCAACACTCCCAGGTCCCTCTCCTCCTGGCAGCTTTCTAGACAGACTTCTCCCAGTCTGTAGCTCTGCATAGGGTGGTTGTGCACCAAGTGCAGGACTCGGCATTTGGCCTTGTTAAACCTCAGGCCACTGGACTCTGCCCAGCGGTCCAGCCTGTTCAGATCCCTTTGCAGAGCCTTCCTACCCTCCAGCAGATCGACACTTCCTCCCAGCTTAGTGTCATCTGCAAACTTGCTGAGGGTGCACTCAATGCCTTCATGCATGTCATTGATGAAGACATAGAACAGGGCTGGACCCAACACTGAGCCCTGGGGAACCCCACTGGCCTCCAGCTGGATTTAACACCATTTACCACCACTCTCTAGGCCTGGCCATCCAACCAGTTTTCTACCCAGGAGAGTGTGCGCCTGTCCAGGCCAGAGGCTGACAGTTTCAATAGCAGAATGCTATGAGAAACTGTGTCAAAGGCTTTGCTGAAGTCCAGGAAGACCACATCCACAGCCTTTCCCTCATCCAGCAGCCGAGTCACTTTGTCACAGAAGGCGAACAGGTTAGTTTGGCAAGACCTGCCTTTTGTGAACCCATGTTGGCTGGGCCTGATCACCCGGTTCTCTTGCATGTGCTTCATAATAGCATTCAAGATCACCTGTTCCGTGACTTTCCCTGGCACTGAGGTCAGACTGACTGGCCTGTAGTTCCCTGGATCCTCCCTGCGACCCTTCTGGTAGCTGGGCACTACATCAACCAGCCTCCAGTCCAGTGGAACTTCCCCAGTCTTCCAGGACTGTTGGAAGATGATGGAAAGGGGTTTGGCCAGCACATCCGACATCTCCCTCAATACCCTAGGGTGAATCCCATCTGGCCCCATAGACTTGTGGGTGTCTAGTTGGGCAAGCAAGGCTCTGACCAACTCCTCTTGGACTATGGGAGCCTCGTATTGCTCCTCTAGTTCCAGGCTTTGTATACAGAGGGAACAGCTTTCTTTACAATTAAAGACTGAGGCAAAGAAGGCATTAAGTACCACAGCCTTTTCCTCATCTCCTGTCACTGTTGTTCCTTCTATGACTATATGCTCTCCCTAGTCCTCCTTTTATTATTTATATATTTATCTTTCACAGACTTTGCCAACCTGGTTTCTAGTTGAGCCTTAGCCCCTCTGATCTTTTCCCTACACAACCTCAATTCCCTCCTGTAGTCCGCCCAAGAAGTCTGTCCCCTCTTCCAGAGCCCATAAACAATCCTCTTCTTCTTGATATCACTCAAGATCTCTCTGATCAACCAAGCTGTTTTTTTTCTACTGCCGGCTTTTTTTCCGGAACTCGGGAATGGTTTTCTCCTGAGCTGCTAGGATCTCCTTTTTGAAGAGCTCCCAGCCCTCATGGGCTCCCGTGCCCTCAAGTACTGTCTCCCAGGAGACTTTGCCAACCAGCCATCAGAAGATTTCAAAGTCTGTCCTCTGGAAATTTAATGCTACTGTCCTGCTAACCACCCTCTTCACTTCACATAGAACTGAAAACCCTATCGTCTCAGGATCACTTAGTCCCAGTCCTCCTCCTTCTGCCACATCCCCCACCAGGCCGTCTCTATTCACAAACAGCAAGTCCAGGAGGGCACCTTCCCTCGTAGGTTCATTCACCAGCTGTGCAAGGAATTTGTCTTCCACGCACTCCAGGAATCTCCTAGACTGCTTCCTTTCTGCTCTATTGTACTCCCAGCAGATATCAGGGAGATTGAAGGCATTGAAGAGGCATTGACTTGGAGATTAACCCCAGCTGGTTATAGAAGAGCTCATCAGCTGCTTCTCCTTTGCTTTGTGGCCTGTAACAGACTCCCATCACAAGATCTACCTACTTATGGGCTCCTCTGAGTTTAACCCACAGGCACTCAATCTCCTCATCACCACATTCCATCTCAGTGGTGTCAAAGTCCTCCCTTACAAAGAGGGCTACTCCGCTTCCTCTCCTACCCTTCCTATCCCTCCTGAAGGGTTTGTACCCCACCATACCTGTACTCCAGTTATATGAGTCATCCCACCACGTTTCCATGATGGCAACAACATCATAGCCTCCTTGCCCTGCAACAGCTTCCAGCTCTTCCTTCTTATTCCCCATGCTGTGTGTTTTTGTGTAAATGCATTTCAGCTGAGTTGCCGAGCCTTCAGCCCTCTTAGAGGGAACATTGTTTGTTCCCATTTGCCTGGTAAACTGGAGGAATATGGTGGAACCGAAAAAGCAATTTTTTTCCGAATCTCCGGGATGTAAAAGAATTGTGAGAAGAACAGTATTTTAAATCAATAATTAACAATTCTCAATGTTTTTGGAATCATGATTGGGGAATGTCCAAAAACACCAGTGGTGACCGACACTGTTAGCCAGTGAGAAGGCCAGTGTTGTTTTGAAATAATATTTACATCAGCACTGGTATCAATAAGCATTTTTGCTCTCTTAATTTCACCAGTTTTGGCTATCATTGCGATTTGAAATTCTGGCTTTGCCTTATTTATGTCTAAGGTATGATATAGTTCAGGTTTTCTGGTAGAACCAAAACTTCCATTGCCGCAATCATCAGCTCCTGTCACTGATATACAAGATTTAAAAGGAACTAATTGAGCAAGGCAGCTCAACGTTACTGTGATGGCAACGACATCATAAGCTCCTTGCCCTACGACAGCTTCCAGTTCTTCCATCTTATTCCCCATGCTGCGTGCATTGGTGTAAATGCACTTCAGCTGAGTAGCCAAGCCTTCAGCCCTCTTAGAGGGGAGTTCATAACACTAGTGGAGACAGCATCCATACCCTTGCTTGAATGGTTCCGGTACAGCCTGCATCAATGACCCCAGGTAAAACTAAAAATCCCAACTGAATTATTGATAATCATTCTAATTACAAGGCAGTAAAGTCACTCCCAAATGGTCCTTTTACGTTCCGTGGTATTGTGTAAAGTGTGGATGATTGCAGCACTACTGTGATGGTAGTGATCACATCTATCTCGGTGCTGCCTCTGGTTCTTGCTCTCAGGTGAGACCTGCTGCTTGCCGTGGAGGCATCTGTGTTGGTACATGCCTCTGAACCATGCTTTTGCTCCTGGTTTTCTGACAATACTGTCCTGTTCTTATCCCATTTTGATCTACACCAAATGGTAAAATGCTCCCTCAATACCCTTGGGTGGATCCCATCCGGCCCCATAGACTTGTGGGTGTCTATCTGGGCAATAAATCTCTAACCGCATACTCTTGGATCATGGGAGCCTCATTCTGTTCCTCTAACTCCTAGGTTTGTACACAGAGGGAACAACTTTCCTTACAGTTAAAGACTGAGGCAAATGAGGCATTAAGTACCTCAGCCTTCTCATCATCCCCTATCACTGTTGTTCCTTCTGTATCCAATAGGGACTGTATATTCTCCCTGGTCCTCCTTTTCTTGTTAATATATTTATAGAAGGATTTTTTTTATTATCTTTCACAGACTTAGCCGATCTGATTTCTAGTTGGGTCTTAGTCCTCTTGATTTCTTCTCTGCATGATCTCACTTCCCTCCTGTAGTCCACCCAAGAGGCCTGAACCTTCTTCCAAAGCTCATAGATATTTCTCTTCTTTTTGATATCTCTCAAGATCTCCCTGTTTACCAAGATGGTTTTTTCCCCCGAGTCGTTTCTTTTTCCGGAACATGGAGTGGTTTTCACCTGAGCTGCTAGGATTTCCTTTTTGAAGAGCTCCCAGCCCTCATGGGCTCCCTTGCCCTTAGGGACTGTCACCCATGGGACTTTGCCAGCCAGCCTTCTGAAGAGTCCAAAGTCTGCCCTCTGGAAATGTAGTGCTTCTGACCTGCTAACCACCCTCTTCACCTCACCTAGAACTGAAAACCCTATCATCTTTCAATCGCTCTTTCCCAGGCATCCTCCTATCACCACATCCCCCATAAGACCTTCTCTATTGACAATCAGCAGGTCCAGGAGGGCACATTCCCTTGTCAGTTTGCTCACCAGTTGTGCGAGGAAGTTGTCTTCCACACACTCAAGGAACCTCCTAGACTGCTTCCTTTCTGCTCTATTGTACTTCCAACAGCTATCTATCTGGAAGATTGAAGTCTCCCACAAGAACAAGAGGCATTGATCTAGAGATTATCCCCAGCTGTTTATAGAAGAGCTCATCAGCTGCTTCTTCTTGGCTGGGTGGTCTGTAACAGACTCCCATCACAAAATCTACCTTCCTATGGGCTCCTCTGATTTTAACCCACAGGCACTCGATCTCCTCATCACCACAATCCATCTCAACAGTATCCAAGTCCTCTCTTACATAGAGGGCTACCCCGCCTCCTCTCCTACCCTTCCTGTCCCACCTGAAAAGTTTGTACCCCACCATAGCTATACTCCAGTTATATGAGTCATCCCACCACATTTCCGTGATGGCAACAACATCATAGCCTCCTTGCCCTACAACAGCTTCCAACTCCTTCTTATTGCCCATGCTACATGAATTGGTGCAAATGCACTTCAGCTGGGCTGGCGAACCTTCAGCCCTCATAGAGGGAATAGATTTTATTCCCAATTGGCTAGTTGTTGGGGTAGCTAATGCCAGAGTGCCAGTTTCTTCCTTACCGTCATCAGGTGTAATCGCCCCTACTTGTTCTGTGGTGATGTACTGATGGTCCTCACCGGCACACCATCTCCGATTCACTGGTACCCCAATTCCAGGTTCATTCCCGACTAGCCTGGTCTCATCCCCCTCCCCCTTCACATCTACTTTAAAGCTCAGTTAATGAGCCTGGATAGATTTTTAGCAAGGGCTTTAGCCCCCTTAGGAGACACGCATTACCCATCCCTAGTAAGAAAGCTTTGATAAAGTGAGGTTACTTGTAGCAGAGTTCTGCATGGAACTGTACCAGCTCTGATGCTAGTCAGCATTGTCACGAATGATGTGGAAATAAATATCCTGGCTGATAAAATCTGTGGATAACACAAAATGGAAAATTGTAAGGACAGCAGTCTGATACATAATCACTTAGGTCACTCTGAATGAACTTTGGCTGGCTGAGGCATTATGAGCTGATCCATGGAGGAATAAAGCTAAAAAAACAGGCCTAAAAAATGAGGGTTATGTTTCACAGGACAGCGACCTAGAAAAGTGTGGGAAACCTCGGCTGCTCCAAGGAATCAGAATGCAAGCTTAACATTGACCTTGAGCAGATACTCGTGTATCCTTGAAAAATCTGGAAAGCACCAAGAGCCAAGTAAACAAGATTAAGAAGCTGCCAGGCCGCAGGTGGAATCATCCAGTTATGAAGTTACAACAGAGGAAGAGTCATCCAATTATGAACTGTTGGTCTTTGGCTAAACCAATCATATATGAACAAACAGTCCCAGAAAGAGTATAAAAAGTCCTGTAAAACCAATAAAGACGTCCTTTTGCTCATAACTTCTACGTGCCGTTGACCACCCCAACTGCGACATCTGGCGACCTCGATGTGATTGAAGCAATTGGACCTTTGACAGCGGAGCTCAAGAGCCGTGGGGGTGGTGCCCAGCTAAGCAGAGAGCAGTGGGTAAAGAGAGCTGCAAGAAACCGGCTATTTCTGAAGAGACACCTGGAAGAGGTGAGCCACTGTGGACATGAGTACTTCCTTAAGTAAGGAAGAGACAACAATCATTACTATGTGCAAAATAATCTTGCAGAAACAGGGAGTTGAGTTAGAGGAGTCGGTGTTGCAAAAAATGCTATTATGGAGTAAAGAACAGGGATATGAAGCAACTATCATAACTTCTTTTAGTGTTTCTATCTGGAAAGATGTGGGCGATAAACTGCTTGACTCGGCTACACAGAGGGATAAAGATACTGCAGCGCTTTTACCAATGTAGCGTCTGCTTTATGAGACCCTGAAAGATTTTAAGCTGCAGCAAGACCGGGCAGAGGGCATCACTTCTGCTTCTAATGCCATGCAGTGTCTTGTGCCTCTCATGCCTCTCCTTTCAGAGGAACAGACTCCAGGGAGTAAACAAGCTATGAACACGAAAGGAACAACGGGAAAGTAAAGTTAGAAGGTGAAAAGAAAGTAGATTTCAGAGTAGGCCCTAAAATTCATGAGCTGCCTTTTGATGTTTGTTCAGCATTCAAGCAAGAAACCTGGGATAAAATCAGAGTTCGAGTATGGGATCAAGAGACTTGGTTGGATAACACGGCTATTAAGTTGCTTGGTCCCTCGGGGAATGTTTTTGAAGTGCTAAAGGTGTATGTCGGCTCTAAAGAGCACAGCGATAATTCAGAGCCGAA
Source organism: Coccyzus lansbergi (assembly GCA_033558105.1). Lineage (NCBI taxonomy): Eukaryota > Metazoa > Chordata > Aves > Cuculiformes > Coccyzidae > Coccyzus > Coccyzus lansbergi. Next base: position 1,638,185 of record JAUMJK010000100.1, read on the forward strand.
TGCAGGATCGTCAACAACTGCAGTAACCCCCTACTCCCCCTGAACTGGCTGCACTTGCCTCTGCACCCTACGAAGGGGATACCTACAACCCCTTCGATCTGCATCTAAGAAACCCCAAGGAAGAGCCTGATCCATCTCTAGCCTGTCCCTCAGTCTGATGGGTACAAGCCAGGAGGGAGGTGCAGCAGCGGGGGGACCTTGAACTATTGCAAGCTTTTCCTGTGATCTATGCATCAGACGTCGGTCCGTGCTGGGAACCATTTAGTTGCGAAATTATAAAGGAGATCCCAAAAGCTGCAAAAGAGAAAGTACTAAAAGAGAAAATACTCCAGCTGGAGGCCAGTGACAAGTGGGGTTCCCCAGGGCTCAGTATTGGGTCCAGTCCTGTTCAATGTCTTCATCAATGACCTGGATGAGGGGATCGAATGCACCCTTAGCAAGTTTGCAGACGACACTAAGCTGTGTGGAAGTGTCGATCTGCTGGAGGGTAGGGAGGCTCTGCAAAGGGATCTAAACAGGCTGGACTGATGTGCAGGCATAATAGTTAGTTAGAAAAATTGCAGAAATGTTAGGTAAACTTAGACAGCTTAGCAGCTTAGCTTACTGAAATACGCACTAACCCTTAACGGAGTTATAGAGTCTGATTCCACAAAACAATTTGGCACCCCAGATGGGACACCCTCTCTATCCGGCTGCAGGACCGGTGGGGAGTGGGACATTCTAGGCACTCCTGGACTATTTCTCTGGAGAATCTCCCATCCTCATCTGATCGCTGCGGGGAGAGAGACGGACCATCAGTGGGCGGACAAGGTATGTGACTTGAGGATACAGATACTTGGTAACTGGAAAGAGGGGATGAGTCTGTAAGTCATGTATGGGACACGCGATGACAAGGTGCTAGAGTGCTTGCCCCTGGGAATTGGTGGGCCCAAAGGGGAGCGTAGTGAGGTAGCTGTAGGGAGGGATTCCCTAAGCTTGCCAAGACCTTGTAAGGCATCCAAGGTTAGGGATAGCTATCAAAAAAAAAATCATCATATTTTCAAGTGTTGTATGTGCCTGGTACTGTTTGTGGTTTAGATATCCATAACATCAGAAATTGTGGATCCAATTTGACTGGTCGTAACTAACACTGTGTGAGTTGGGCTGGCCCTGAAATGAATGGCTGTGTGTTTGAGATGCAGCATCGCTGCAGAGTGAGTGAGGAGTTCTGATTGCTATGTGTTGTTAGTTTGTTTTGTACTTCGTAAATTCTATGGTGTGATAGAGTGCTGGAGTTTGGTGGAAATTGAAACTTTAGATATCAGTAGAGTTACAGGGGCGCGCCGGGGGCGGGGGGGCGGGGGGGGGGGCTCGGCCTGCCGGCCCTTGGAGGGACAGTAGGTTGCACTGACCGGTTGCACCACCAGGTGACTTTGAGTATCGCACGGATAAAACTAAGATAGTCTGCCCACTCTGAAAGGAAAGGGGGGGGGGGGGGGGGAGGGGGGGGAGCGCGCTGTCCCTATTGTTCCTTTGCAGACAGGGACGCAGGATTCTCTAAGTGCGGGGGTGGATCAAGCAGAGAGTAATATAATGGGGTCAAAACCAAGCAAGGAATTTCCTCAAGCAAGCCCCTTAGGATGCATATTGAAACACTGGAAGGAATTGGGGGCAGGGCGGGGGCAGGAGGTACAATGAGCAACAAGAAGCTAGTGATGTTCTGCAATCAGTGGTGGCCCCTCTATATATTAGATGATCAGGAGAAGTGGCCAGTAAATGGCACCCTGGATTATAACACCCTTTTGCAATTGACTTTATTCTTAAGGAGGGAAAGGAAATGGGAAGAATGTTCATATGCAGACCTATTCTTCACTCTTAGAAATCACCCAGAGTATCGGCAGGATTGTGGGCTTAACCCACCACAAGATCCTATGGTGTTGGCATTAGAGAAGGAAAGGGGAGAAGGGAATGGAAAGTTGAAGAGGTGCTGCTCTGCATGTAGTATAGGGCAGAGGTGTATAAATCCTGATAAGGTTCGGAGAGCACAAGATAAAGGGCTGCCGGAGCATGAAAGACCGCCCCCAGTAAGGCCACAGGAAAGCTCTGAAGAGACAGAACCTGAAAGTACCCCGAGTGTTGATAGCACCTGGGGAGCCCCCATAGCTTCCCGCACAAGAGCAAAAGGGGGAGTGAAAGAGGAATATATCCAAGCGCCTCTACGGGAAGCAGTGGGGCCGGACGGAAATGCTGTGCTGATTAGAGTACCATATACTTCATTGGATTTAGAATCATGGCAATTGAAAGCAAAAAGTTATAGGCAGGACCCCATGGTGGTAGTGAAGCATTTCAGCTATTTAGTCAGACAACATAACCCTGATTGGAAGGATATTCAGTTAATGCTAGACAATTTTACTGAAACCGAGAAGCAGCTAATGTTAAAAAGGGCTCAAGAAGTAGCTGAAGACCATCTTAAAGGATCAGGGAGGGATATAAAAGAACATTTTCCTTTGAGGAATCCCCAGTGGGATCCTACCAGGTGAGCACATATGGAACTGTTGGAGCAATATCGAGATTGGATAGAAAAAGGAATAGAGAGAGCTATCCCTAAAACAGTAAATTGGTCAGCATTGCATGCAATCCGGCAAGAGCCAAATGAATCCCCATCAGAATTTCTCGAGAGACTGAGAGACACGATGAGACGCCAGACTCCTTTAGATCCTGAGTCAGAAATAGGAGTACAACAATTAGTTTCGCTTTTCATTGGGCAGTCTGCCCGGGATATACAAAAGAAGTTACAAAAACTGGGAATACCTGAAGGACGAAATTTGAAAAAGCTTCTTGATGAAGCTTGGAAAGTGTTTAGTAATAGAGAACTGGAAGAGAAAAAAAGGGGCCAGAGAACAGTAGCGGAAGAATGTAAAAAGGACAGGAGAGTTTTAATAGCAGCTTTACAGCAAAGTGGAGCCCCAGTAAAAAGAGAAACAGGGGTCTCCAGAAATACAGGTTTCAGGGGAACCCCTCTAGGGATTAACCAATGTGCATGGTGTAAACGCTCCAGTCATTGGAAGAAAGATTGTCCCCTGGGGAAGCAGGGATACAGGGGTGATATGAGGACCCCCAGAATCCAAGCCCCAGTGGATCAAGATGACTGACGGGGACCTGGGGAATCTATCCTAGCAGATCCACTGGTTATGCTAAAGCTAGGGGAACAACGACAGCGAGTTAAATTTTTAGTGGACACTGGTGCAGCATTTTTGGTACTGAAACAAACTTTGACACCTATAGATAATGACTTTGTAACAGTGAAGGGAGCCACTGGCCAGAGTGAAAAGGCATATTTCCTCCAACCTTTAAAATTTGAACTAGGAAAACAGTTGGGAATTCATAGGTTTCTTTATATGCCAAACTCACCAAGACCTTTATTGGGACGAGATTTATTAGAAAAGCTGGAAGCAGAAGTAAAATTTGGAAAAGAGGGAATAGAATTTAAGGTGGGAGGTGACCAGTTAATAGAACTTTTAAGTTTGGCCTTGATAAGTCCCTGTGAAGAGATGATGGTGCCAAAGGAAGTGCAGGACCAAGTATTTCCTGGGGTGTGGGCCACTGAAATGCCTGGCAGAGCAAAAACAGCTCTACCTATAATTGTCAAAATCAAATCAGGAACCAAACCAGTGAAAGTGAGACAATATCCTTTGAGATTAGAAGATAGGGAGGGAATTTGCCCGATCATAGAGCGATTTTTAAAGTATGGGTCATTGGTGGAGTGCGAGTCTGAATATAACACACCCATATTACCAGTAAAGAAGCCAGATGGGAAATACAGAGTAGTTCAGGATCTTAGGGCCATCAATAAAATAACTGAGGATTTATACCCTGTCGTGGCCAAACCATATACCAACAAAACTAAAACCTGAATTGGCCTGGTTTACCGTACTGGATTTAAAAGATGCTTTCTTCTGCCTACCTTTGAGCCCGAAGAGTCAATTACTGTTTCCCTTTGAGTAGGAGAATCCAGAGACAGGAAGAAAAACACAACTCACATGGACTATGCTTCCACAAGGCTTTAAAAATATCCCTACTCTTTTCAGTAACCAGCTAGCCAAAGATTTAGAACAATGGGAGTGACCCTCTGGGCCTGGAACACTGTTGCAGTATGTGGATGACCTCCTGGTAGCCACTGAAACAGAGGAGCAAAATATAACATGGACTGTAAGCTTATTGAATTTTCTTGGACTAAGTGGTTATCGAGTTTCTCCACAGAAAGTTCAAATAGCCAGGCAAAAGGTGACGTATCTGGGATATGAAGTCACGACTGGTGAGTGGACCTTGGGAGCAGCATGGAAGGAGGCCATCTGCCAGACTCCCAGGCCACAGACAGTTAAGGAACTTCATACTTTCTTGGGAATGACAGGTTGGTGTAGATTATGGATTTATAATTATGGACTTTTAGTGAAGCCACTCTATAAGCTTTTAAAAACTGACTCAAAGAATCTCGCTTGGAGTGGAGAAGCCATTCAAGCCTTCCACAAATTAAAGCAAAAACTAATGCAGGCACCTGCCTTGGGCTTACCAGACCCCACAAAACCATTTTGGTTATTTTCTCATGAGAAACAAGGGATTGCACTGAGAATATTGGCTCAAAACCTTGGCTCGGATCGGAGGGCAGTGGCATACTTTTCCAAACAATTGGATGAAGGAAGTAGAGGCTGGGCAAGCTGCCTGAGGGTGGTGGCAGCAGTAGCACTTAACATCCAGGAAGCTCGAAAACTCACAATGGGACAAAAGATAACAGTGTTAGTGTCTCATACAGTGTCCACCGTACTGGAAGCAAAAGGAGGACAGTGGCTACCTCTGCAAAGATTCCTAAAATATCAGACCATCATGATAGAGCAGGATGATGTTCAGATAACGTTAACTAACATTGTCAACCCAGCATCTTTCCCTAGTGGAATTACAGGGGAGCCAGTGACACATGATTGCCTGGAAACTATTGAAGTGGTCTACTCCAGCCGTCCAGATCTGAGAAAACCAATGGAAGATGCTTCTTGGGTGGACTACAGGAGGGAAGTGAGGTTGTGTAGAGAAAAAATCCAAGCGGCTAAGGCTCAACTAGAAATCAGGTTGACAAAGTCGGTGAAAGATAACAAAAAAATCTTTCTATAAATATATAAATAGCAAAAGGAGAACTAGGGAGACCATACAGTCCTTTTGGACACAGAAGGAACAACAGCGACAGGGGATGAGGAAAACGCTGAGGTACTTTGTTTTGTGGAATCAAACTCTATAACTCCGTTAAGGGTTATAAAGCAGGTATGTGTTTATTCACCGGTGGGTGCGAGGGGGGCCTCCTCCAATCTCACACCCCAAACAATCTAACAAGCATATAGTTATAGTGTGAGGACATGACTATTAATAAGTACCTAGTACATATTCATGACTCTTATTATAATTAGATTCGAGAAGCTTCTTCTATACTTGTGCAGGCACGATGTTGTAGTCTGGGACTCAGGGTGGAAGCCATCTTCATCTTCCTCAATAACTGCCCTTGAATTCAAACCATGCGCAGGTGCAGTCTCATCCTGGTCGAGCTGCAATTGTTTCTGCATTGCAGCTTCTCTCTTATCAACATCCAAGGTCTTCAAGGCCTTTGCCAGCAGACAGTGCGTATTTCAGTAAGCTAAGCTGTCTAAGTTTATCTAACATTTCTGCGCTTTTTCTAATGAACATTTATGCCCGCAGATCAATTAATGCCTCAGTCTTTAATTGTAAAGTAAGTTGTTCCCCCTGTGTACAAACCCCGGAACTAGAAGAGCAATACAAGGCTCCCATGGTCCAAGAGGAGGTCGTCAGAGCCTTGCTTGCCCAACTAGAAACCCACAAGTCTATGGGGCCAGATGGGATTCACCAAGGGTATTGAAGGAGTTGGCGGATGTACTGGCCAAACCCCTTTCCATCATCTTCCACCGGATCTGGAAGACTGGGGAGGTTCCACTGGACAGGAGGCTGGCTGATGTTGTGCCCCTCTACAAGAAGAGTCTCAGGGAATATCCGGGGAACTACAGGCCAGTCAGTCTGACCTCAGTGCCAGGGAAAGTCATGGAACAGGTGATCTTGAATGCTATCATGAAGCACATGCAAGAGAACTGGGTGATCAGGCCCAGCCAACATGGGTTCCAAAAGGCAGGTCCTGCCAAACTAACCTGATCGTCTTCTATGACAAAGTGACTTGGCTGCTGGATGAGGGAAAGGCTGTGGATGTGGTCTTCCTGGACTTCAGTAAAGCCTTTGACACAGTTTCTCACAGCATCCTGCTACAGAAACTGTCAGCCTCTGACCTGGACAAGGTGCACACTCTCCTGGGTGGAAAACTGGTTGGATGGCCGGGCCCAGAGTGTGGTAGTAAATGGTGTTAACTCCAGCTGGAGGCCAGTGACAAATGGTGTTCCCCAGGGCTCAGTGCTGGGTCCAGCCCTGTTCAATGTCTTCATCAATGACCTGCATGAAGGCATTGAGTGCACCCTTAGCAAGCTTGCAGATGACACTAAGCTGGGTGGAAGTGTTGACCTGCTGGAGAATAGGGAGGCTCTGCAAAGGGATCTGGACAGGCTGGACTGCTGGGCTGAGTCCAACAGCATGAGGTTTAACACGGCCAAATGCCGGGTCCTGCACTTGGGGCACAACACCCCTATGCAGAGCTACAGAATAGGAGAAGTCTGTCTAGAAAGCTGCCTGGAGGAGAAGGACCTGGGGGGTGTTGGTTGACAGCAGACTGAACATGAGCCAGCAGTGTGCCCAGGTAGCCAAGAAGGCCAATGGCATCCTGGCTTGTATCAGAAACGGTGTGACCAGCACGTCCAGGATAATTGTTAAAGCAATCAACACCATTAAAAACAGCATTCCTCCTTTGACCAACAGTTCTCATACCCGTCCTGTTTTCTACACACTCTTTCGAGAATTAATTGCCCAGGGACATCCTTTAACTACCACCCATAGGATTAAGAACATCTATAACGTTAACATCTTCCTTATTCTTGTCAACTGTTTTCGTGGTTAGGGCTTAGCAGTTGTTATACAGCAACGTGAGCTTGATCCACCTCGCAAGTGCCCAAAGTGGTCCTATATCTGTTAAAATACAAGCATAACCTTGCCCCCATGTTAGTAACTTATACACACCTGTCCATTGCCCATAGTGACTGTTTTTCAATTGCATTTTCACATTGTCTTGTACTTGCGCTAATTTTTATGACACGGTTTGCATATGCTTCAACATCGGCACAATTTGATCATCTCCTGCTAATCGCAAAAAATTCATTACATATTGCACCTTCATCAATCTGTTTTGCAGTGTCTCTCCTGATTCCCCCCTTTTCTGTTTTGTTAACAATGCTTTTACTACTTGAGGGGTACATTCAGTAATGATAGGACTTGGTAAATCGATATCAATACTTCCTGGATAAGCTGTTAGATCTACTTGTAAATTCAAAATATTTGCCGTGCACCACTTAGCATTTTTTTTTTGTCATTAGGATATAAATAATTGTCGAGTCTTGGCCTAATAACTGAACACTTCTTTTTCTTCCTTTGGTGATTATCATTGTAATCATTTTAAATCTAGTGACTGTGTCTTTTTGTGTGTTAGTTTGTTTTTAAGGTGTATGTGGTAAAATATCTACTCAGTAATTTGTAATGAATCATTTGAATTTTCTCTAAAGACTGTTTGCACTAGGACCCAGCAGTTGCTGATGAGTGACACTGGAATGCAGAGTGTTGTCACAAATTGGCATTCCCCTAGAGAGATAACAGGGTTAACTCCTCTGGACTCCTTCAAAGCTGAATGAAGGAGAAGGGGGGGGGGGGGGGGGGGGGGGACGGACTCACACACATACAGCTGCAAGGCTAGGCTTTATACTTTTTTTTTGTTTGCTAGATATTTTAAAATTTTTCCTTCTGAAGCCTTTCATTCCAAAGATCCCCAGGTAAATCTACCTGTTTGCTGGCTTAGTGGACATTTGAGATTGAAAGGTCCCAGAGATATATTTCCAAGATTTAAATTAAAATTAATTAATTTATCTTTAAAATTAATTTAAAGATAAACCAATTTTTAAGTCTTACGAACGTTTGAAGCGCTTCAAACACACACACACTCATTTCAAGGCTAGCTGAATACATTCATACAATGTTGGTTATCACTATTGGATCCACAATTTTTTCATGCTATGGATATTTAAACTACACACGGTACCGGGAACATACAACACTTAAAATATGTACATGCATTATCTAATGAGGCTTATATCGATTGTCTAACAAATATTTCACTTATGGTAATATATTTTTCTTCTTTACTCTGTGAGTGCCATACTTTACAAGTTCATGATTTTTGTAGTTTCTGCAATCATAGAATCACAGACTGGCCAGTTGAGTCAAAACCTCTATCTCCCCGTATATAATTTCCCTTGCTTGAATTATTCCAATAAAGTGACAATCATTTTAATTACAAGGTAGTAAAACCAACCCCCAATAGTCTTTTTATGTTTCATGGTATTGTGTGAAGTGCGTATAATTACAGCATTATTGCGATGGTGATGATCATATTTATCTCGGTGCTGTCTCTGATTCTTGCTCTGAGGTGAGAGCTGCTGCTTGCTGTGGAGGCATTTGTGTTGGTACATGCCTGTGAGCCATGCTCTGCATCTGGTTTTCTGGCAATACTGTCCCGCTCTTGTCCCATTTTGAATCTATATCATCTGGTAAAATGTTTGCTCTTTCCACACCAAGAGCAGATTTTAGGCCCTGTATGCTGGCATTGTGTGTGGCAGTCTCTTTTAAAATGTATCTCCTTGTCGTGTCTCTAACAGAATGCATTTCTGTCTCAGATTACAGTCAGGGCAGCAGCTACTAGCTATGCTTGATAGGTAAATGATCCCAGCTGTTATTGTAGGAGTTTTCAGACCGCACCATATCTTTCTATATTTATCTTTAGGATTTTTTGTCACTGATTGCAAGATTAAGGCTTCTGTAACTGCTTAGTTGTCTACCTGCTTTTCAAGCACATCCTTCGATCTTATAAACACCATATATGGGTCATGCACCTCCGCTGATGAAAATAAAGCAGAGTTCTCTCAGGGGCTGCTGCAAGCCGCTCCAGTCGGGGCCGCGGGAACGGGGGGGAGGATGGGGGGATTGCCGGATTGCCGTTACGCACACAGATCAAAGCTTGCAATATCTCAACTTCCCCACGCTGCTGTGGCTCACGCTTCTTCTCGGTAGCTCTTGGACCCGGATCAAAGGGGTTATCGGCAGTTGCTGATGGCCCTGCACCTAAGGTGTGCATTCTCGGTTTATTATTACTATCTAAGGCTGCTGTGGCAACTTTCTTTTCCGCATGATAACACTTTAAACAATGAATAACACATCGCCACTGTTTCATTAATTTTCGTGCAGCCTTATCATCATCTATAACTTTATGCCAAAGAATATCGCTTAATTGTTTCCATTTCTGTTCCTCAAACAAGTCCCCAGAATCTCGAAATAAACCATGTTCACGCCCAGAGGGATCTCTGTTCAGATCTAACTCTGATACTTTACGTTTCTTTAAGAAATCAGTAAATAATTGCAGAGCTACTTCACTACCATTTCACTTTATGTGCTAGTCGACTAGTCTTCCCTTTAGTGCAGCCTTGGGTACCTTATATTTTCGCCCATAGTTTTTTGTACCTTATAGCCGAGACGATACGCCTGCGTTATCGCCTGCTCGCCCACTGAATCGCTGCATATCCGGTGCTTTTTGGCAGCCTTGGTCTCCAGAGTAGCTCTCCCCAGACAGCGAGGCTTTCTTTGCCCCAGGCACGAGACGGACTTCCTACACCAGCGTCAAGCCATCTTTTTGCTCTCCAAATCACTGCATATCCGGTGCTTTTCCGGGCTCTTTGTTTAAAGTCAAAAACAATCTTGGTCTGGATCCTTCAGGTCCTTGTTTCGCGTGCCATTTGTAGTTACCATGGAGAGGGAAGCTATGGACAACCAGTATTATTGATAAACAAGCTTCAACTTTATTAGCAGATTTGGCTAGGTTATATAGTGTCTTAACAAAGCAAAGGTGTTTACTTAACATCAGACTTCTAATTGGCTACTTGCTTAAAGGTTGTGATCACACAGCTGTGGAAAGTTTCTCACATCTCAGGCTCATTCCCAGGGAAACTCTCTCATTTCTCAGGCTCGATATCTCCTGTTTTGCATCCTGTTTTCATACAATTCCTGCTTCAAGGGCATCTTGTCCCTGTGATGTTACATGCAGTGAGATACAAAGTTGCTATACAGGGGAGTTGTCGATTAACCATTGCTTGTTCATTTAACCACTTCCCTACAGAGGAGCGATGTGCTAAATGCAAGGGGAATAGGCATTGGAACCATGAATGAGTTAAAAACTGGGTGCATTGCAAAAGTTAGTGGAGGAATAGTCCTTGGAACATACCTGTATTTGTGATAAAAAGAAATCTGGGAAATGGCATTTATTACTTGGCATTTCTAGACAAACTACAAGAGGCCTTAAATAAGCAGGCAGGCAATATCGCCACTAGAGAAGTTTTGCTTAAACAATTAGCCTTAGAGAATGCAAAAAACAGACTTAATGGCCAGTTAATTGCACGATCACCTGCCACAAAGATGGTTTGTTTTACCGGAATTTACTGATGCTGACTTTATGAGAGCAATACAAGTAATGGCTTGGATGCCTGTGCCTCCTTGCTTTATATCAAAGGGTATAAAAAGTCTTGTAAAACAAATAAATATGTCCTTTTGTTCACAACTTCTACATGTCATTGACCACTTCTACCATGACAGAAAAGTACCTAGGCAATGACCTAGAAAAGTGGTTAGCATGGCTGAGGAAGTGAACATTAGTTCCCAGCATGGTGATGGGCAAAACTATCTAATGAGACCTCTTGCCATATAAACAAGGAAAATATAGACAAATATGATTTTTTAATATGCTGTGTTGCGGGGTGTACTCTGGCAAACTGATCCCAGTCTGGCATTCACCTTTTAAAAACTGTAAAAGATTTTGAAGAGACCCATGTAAATGAAATGGATGCCTCAAAGCGTCAGGCTTAAAGACTTATGCTCACCTTTGCCTTTGTAGTCAAGACTTGACCCCTCTCCAGGCCACACATTTTAGCCAAAACACAACCTATGGGGATAGATGCAGGCAGCAGCAGAATGGTTTAGGCATGGCTGTTTGACAGTGATATGGAAGCTCCTGGGGACAATTCTGTGGGCTTCTCCAGTGCACAGAGGGAGAAACCAGAACACTGAAAATGTCTTTTTGGCAATAAGCCCTGTGAGTTTCTGACTAGCCTGGGATTAAGGGGGTTTTCGGTGGAAGAAGGGATCATCGTGACTATATTTTTTTCCTGCATGATGCTCATCTTTGCCTCCTGACTGATGCTGCAGATCACTGGAGAGGGTCTTTAGCATAGGGAGTGTGCCGAGAGCATTCACTGGTTCTCCTAGTCAATGTTATTGCTTACTGTCACATTTCAAAAGAGGAAGCAAGTCTGTGCCATACACACAAAGCGAATGCCATTCAGCACAGCACTTAAGTAGCTCTGTCAGCAGATGGAAAAGACAGTGGCATTTAAGACAGTTGGAGTTGGGAGCTGAGAGTTGAGGGGGGATGGGAGGTTGGGTGGAAGAAATAATCTTCAATAAAATGTTTGCAGGGGGATGCTAAGTGACGTTAAAGCAGTCTCACTTTCCTGAGCAAGAGCAGAGACCGTTGTCTCAATGTGATGAGTGGAACGGATCTCTCCTGACTTTGAAACAAGTCCAAATCCAGGGAGATGAAGTGCCTGGGGAACTCCAGACCAGGGCATGGGGCATCCCACATCTATAGGTAGCTTCTTGCTGGGTCCAGCAGGGCCTGCTTCCAGCCAGGTACGTGCTTATCATGGATTTCACTAAAGGAAGTTTCCTCTGTGGGTGTGTTGGTGTGGGAAATCTCGGCTGGTCCGAGGAGTTAGAGTGTGTGAATTTAAACATTGGCCTTGAATAGATGCCCATGTATCCTTGGAGAAGCTGGAAGGTGCCAAGAAAAGCTGAGTAAACAAGATTAGGAAGCTGCCAGGCCGCAGGTGGAATCACCCAATTATGAAGTTACAACTGAGAAGGAGTCATCCAATTATGAACTGTCGGGTTTTAACTAAAGCAATTGTGCATGGACGCACAGCTTGGGAAGGGGTATAAAAAGTCTTGTAAAATCAGTAAAGATGGCCTTTATCCCACAACTTCTACATGTCATGGATTGCCCCAACCGCAGCATGTTGGTTATAAATTTTATTGCAGCCTCTGTGTCATGTGCTGCAATTGCTGCCTGGCATTTCAGACCACATTGTCTGGTCACAGTTTTCCTGCAGTCCCTCACTGGTCTGGACTGCTGTTTTAAAACCCGGGGTCAGGCTTGCAGGAAAGTCTTCCACTCAGAGGAAAGGTGAATTTTACCTGTGCTGGAGATTTAACGGGGTTTTGTTTTTCTTTTCCTTATTGCAAAAGCGATGAACAGAGGCTGAGAAAACAGTCCAGAATCAAGAAAATACATACAGACCCACAGACCTTAGCACACAAAAGGTTTGATTGGCATCATCCAGGCTATGCTATCCTTCTGCTCTGTCCTCACCAGACCTTTCCTTGCACAGGTGTAATATACCATTCTACATCAGGGAGAATCTGCAATATCCAGCAGCAGTAGGGACATACTGAGCAGCAGTTCAGCAAATTGATGGTCTGATCCAAAGCCTGCAAGACTCCATGGCACTCTTCATTAACTTCAATTAGCTTCAGGTCTAACCCTGAATTTCCAACGTTTATTTCAAGCACTGGTGCAGCATCATTGGAATATAAGATTCCTTCACATATGCACCTTGGGTTAATGGTCTAAATGAGTATGTGGATAAGTCAAGTAAAATCCTACCAGGTGGCATCCTGAAGCAGACCTATTTATTTCCTGGGTCATTTGTTGCGCTGGCCAAAGCATTTCAAAGGAACTGTTATCTGGCCAAATGTGTAGTTTTATAAAAGGCAAAGCATTCCCTTGAAACAGGTCCATTTCAATGAGATTTTTGCCAGGGGGATTTTTTTTTTTAATTAATGCATCGAGTTCTCATTTCAGGAGGTAGGAAAGATGTTATTGAGACCTATGAGACATGCTGCTTGGATTCCTTTATTATTATTATTATTATTATTATTATTATTATTATTATTATTATTATTATTATTATTATATTCTTTTGCCTCTCCTTCATTTTCATTGTTTTAGACAAGGGGATAGAAAGGAAGAAAGCCAGAAAGTTTATAATAGCAAGAGAGAAAGGAGTTGAGGCATTTTGTGGAGATCTTTAATGACATTCTGTATAATTTGAAAGCGGGGAGAGAAATTTGAAGGGAGGGAAAGAAATTATTTGAAGGGGAAGAGAAAAAGGACTAAGCAAAAAAAACTAGCAAAAGAAATGTGTAGATGAATTTTAATGCAATCAGAAAGCTGTAACAACAGAATATATTCAGACATCAAGGGAGGGAGAAGGGAACAGGACCCGCAACACCAGAATTTAAATTAGAGATAGACGTATAATTTTCTTTTCTTCACTTCCTTCCTTCAATTGAAGGAAATTGAATTTTTAAGCACAGCAAAAGAGGGATTAATAATTGGCATGTTTTCAGCCCTTTGTCTTTTGGCGAATCCCATTTAATCATTGTCTTTAATATTAAAGGAGGCTGTGGCTGTGCAGGGCTGTCTCAATCTTGGGATAAAAGGAATGATAAACAGAGGAAAAGAGAGCTAATACTTAGATTTAGGCACTTGTGAAGAAGTGTTTCAATTACTTCCAATGTCGTATTTAAAAACTGAAGTTCAATTTGATCTGAAATGTCACAGCTCCTGAAAGAGAAAATATGTCCTTCCCAGCCCCCTTTCTGCTCATGTATTTGCTGTTCCAATAGTCCTCGTTGCTACCATGGATTAAGGTCCTGGCCTTTTAGGCTTCTGGAAAAGGTTTCATGTTGCGGTTGGGGTGGTCAATGACACGTAGAAGTTGTGAGCAAAAGGACATCTTTATTGGTTTTACAGGACTTTTTATACTCTTTCTGGGATTATGTGTTTTAATATGATTCATTTAGCCAAAGGCCAACAGTTCATAACTGGATGATTCTTTCTCTGTTGTAACTTTATAATTGGATGATTCCACCTGCGGCCTGGCAGCTTCTTAATTTTGTTTACTCGGCTCTTCTTGGCACTTTCCAGCTTCTTCAAGGATACACGAGTATCTGTTCAAGACCAATGGTAAGCTTGCATTCTGATTTCTCAGACCAGCTGAGGTTTCCCACAGTTTCAAAGCCCCAACAGGTCATCAGTGAGATGACTTTAGGAACTAGAACTTATTTTCCTGACATACCAGCCTTGACACCACTCATCCTGCAGAGTTTTTTAAGAAGCTTCTAATCTTTGCTCTGAATGACGTAAAAATCAAACAGCCCTTCAGGCTCCTCTGTGTGTGGCCACAGAGTGAAAAGGGGTGTTATGCATAGGAATTAAGATGTGTTAAATTCCCCAGAGCCAAAGGCTGGAGGAGTTGTATTCAAATCTGAGCTTATCTCTGAAAGATGAGCGTAAAAGCATGATGTAATTCAGTGTTCATTTGATAGTACAAGACATCTTCTCCTTCACCTCCTTCTTTTGCAGGAAATTCATCAAGCTAGACCAGGGAAACATCTGTAGATTTTTAGGAGGAAGAAGTCCAAATAGTCATGGAAAAACCTGCAAAGTTTAGTTACAGTACACCTGCACACCTACACACTTCAGTGTGGGTCTCCTTAGACACTTTTCTCCATGAATATTTCCAGGGGTGTTCCCAAGAAATGGGATACGTAAGCACATGCAGCTAATATCTACATAGAGGGGCATGTTTGGTTTTTTTTTCATGATTGGAAGGCCTATTTGAATTCAGATATTCTTCCTATTGTGGAGATATGGTGAAGAGAGAGCAGGTGCTTGGGAAATACATTGCATTTAGAAAGATCAGATTTTGACTCCCGAGTCTTTTGCTAAAAAGGCATCACCTTGTGAATCTTTCACAGCAATATTCCAGTTGAGTGTTTCAAATAACGAATAAACTTGGAAGAATTATGATCTGCCAGGCACAAATCAGGCAGAGTCTTCGTGCTTTGCATGACACCAGATTTTAGACTGTTCTTGTCACCAGCTTTCCTAAGAAAGGGCTACTAATAAAGTGAGTTGTTTTCCCAGCTCAATATCAAACACCATAAAATCGATCATTTAAGATTTGCACAGGGAATAGCATCTCTTGGCAATGGACATTTGTGATGGCACTATTCAGCAAGTCAGAACTACTGATATTTGTTTTGGGGTTATATTCTCAGCTGCACAAGAAGATTCTGCTGTTAAAACAATTGTTTAGCCTATGTCATCATGGCAGGGTTTGCTTGGCCTGTTGCCTAAGTTTTGTTCATAACCTACATTATATCTGCACAGAGGAAGCCTGAGTAGTGTGCTTTCATCTGAACTCTCCAGATGAGGCTGTAGGTTTAAGGTCGGATTTTACTTCAATGCAGATAGAGGGCAGGTCTTGCCATAGGAGCACAGGCCAGCCAAGGCCAGCCAGCATTCATCCTCCTGGTCTGAATTTTCTTCTCCATCTCTGTCTGTTTATTGTCCTAACTCTACACTTTAGCCATCCTGCTCATATGCCTCCTCTCCCAAACAATTTCTGGACATGGTTTAGCAGCTGCTATAAACTGAGGACCTCTTCCAGTTCTGTGTCAAGCAGGCCTCTCTGCTCAGGAGGATAGGACTGTAGTATATATGAGAACCCTGAAAGTAGAGGATAGGCCCAGACACATTTAATTTGAAAACATCATCTAAGACTTTGGTTCACTGGTTGGCAATATGTTAAATTTCTTTCCAGCTCATAGGGCTAACAGCAGCCAACATCTGTATTCTCTTGGACACAAACATCTAGATCACTGTGGCACTTTAGGGACAACACCGCTGCAGGACATGAAAATCTCTCCCTGAAAGATGATTTGAAGATACAGTTTCCTGGAGGTATTTAAAAGACGAGTGGATGAGGTGCTCAGGGGCATGGTTTAGTGGTTGATAGGAATGGTTGGACTTGATGATCCTGGGGGTCTTTTTCAACCTAGAGATTCTGTGATTCTGTGAGTTGTTGTCATTTGCAAAAGCATGGCTTTCCATTCAGAACTTAACCCTGTTTGACACCTACCATGAACTCCTATTGCATGAACAAGGAGTTGGGAAAGTTCCAGACACTTAAATCTGATAGAAACCATCAGAGGGCTCAGCCACAGATCTGACCACCAACATTCTAGGTTCCTTTTGTTGTTACTGCCAGAGCTCCCTGTATTCCTGGCTTGTGGCAAACATCAGAAGTGCCTATGTTTTTCCTGGTGCAAGTACCAATTATTCTTTTTGAAGATGGAGAAACTGAAGATGATTTTTGCACTGGGTAATTTATGTAGCCTGTATTTCCACTGAGGCAACTGTCCTTGGTAAAGATGTATTATAAGTATTTAATAACTGTAATTACATGATCATCCATCTCTCTGGTACCAGGAATAACAATTCACACTAAGGGAAAAGTGATTTTTCCTTCCACGATATCCAGAGCATAGTCTGAGACAGGACCCAAGAGTCCCAAATACCAGTCTGAAATGTCTAGATAGAAGCTTTGGCCAAGCTCTTGCATATCCTCATGGATCCACCCTTCCATAATTTTATCAGGAGTGATTTCTCCACTTTTCCAAAACAAGATCTAGGACCTGTCAGTTGAAAATAGTTTATGGCATGTTCAAAATAAACAAAAGGAAGCAGTTTCTGTCACACCTCATGACTAAGCTGCAGAATGTCTTGCTGCAGGATGCAGTGGATGCTCATCGTTTACATGGGCCCACTGAATAATTACATCAAAGAAAGACACTTCAATAAATATTCAATAACTATAACTTCAATAACACTTCAATAACTATTAATCATGCCTACTAAACCATATACCAAAGCGCCACGTCTACATGTTTTTTGAACACCTCCCAGGATGATGACTCTACCACTTCCCTGGGCAGCCTGCTCCAATGATTCACCACATTTTTAGTAAAGAAATTTTTCCTAATATCTAATCTAAACCTCCCCGGCACAATTTGAGGCCATTTCCTCTCGTCCTATCACTTGTTACTTGGAAGAAAAGGCCAGCGCCCATCTCACTAAAACCTCCTTTCAGGTAGTTGTAAAGGGTGGTAAGGTCTCCCTTCAGCCTCCTCTTCTCCAGGCTAAACAATCCCAGTTCCCTCAGCTGCTCCTCATAATACTTGTTCTCCAGACCCTTCACCAGCTTTGTTGCCTTTCTCTGGACACACTCCCACACCTCAATGTCTGTCTTATACTGAGGGGCCCAAAACTGTACACAGTATTCAAGGTGTGGCTTCACCAGCATCTAGTACATGGGATGATCCCTTCCCTATTCCTACTGGCCACACTATTTTTGATACAAGCCAGGATGTTGTTAGCCTTCTTGGCTACCTGGGCACAATGCTGGCTCATGTTCAACCAGCTGTCAACTAGCACCCCCAGGTCCTTTTCTACCATGTAGCTTTCCAGCCACACTTCCCCAAGCCTGTAGCATTGCATGGGGTTGTTGTGGCCCAGATGAAGGACCCAGAACTTGGCCTTGTTGAATCTCATACAATTGGCCTTGGCCCATCAATCCAACCTATCCAGTTCCCTCTGCAGGGCCTTCCTGCCCTTAAGCAGATCCACACTTCTACACAATTTGGTGCCATCTGCAAACTTACTAAGGGAGCACTCAATCCCCTCATCCAGATCGTTGATAAAGATATTAAACAAGACTAGCCCCAGCACTGAGCCCTGGGGGAACCCCACTTGTAACTGGCCTCCAGCTGGATTTAACACCATTTACTACCACTCTCTGGACCTGGCCATCCAACCAGTTTTCCACCCAGGAGAGTGTGCGCCTGTCCAGGCCAGAGGCTGACAGTTTCCGTAGCAGAATGCTGTGAGAAACTGTGTCAAAGGCTTTACTGAAGTCCTGAAAGACTACATCCACAACCTTTCCCTCATCCAGCAGCCGAGTGACTTTGTCATAGAAGGCGATCAGGTTAGTTTGGCAAGACCTGCCTTTTGTGAACCCATGTTGACTGGGCCTGATCACCCGGTTCTCTTGCATGTGCTTCATGATAGCATTCAAGATCACCTGTTCCGTGACTTTCCCTGGCACTGAGGTCAGACTGACTGGCCTGTAGTTCCCCGGATCCTCCCTGCGACCCTTCTTGTAGATGGGCACCACATCAGCCAGCCTCCAGTCCAGTGGAACTTCCCGAGTCTTCCAGGACTGTTGGAAGATGATGGAAAGGGGTTTGACCAGCACATCCGCCAGCTCCTTCAATACCCTAGGGTGAATCCCATCTGGCCCCATAGACTTGTGGGTTTCTAGTTGGGCAAGCAAGGTTCTGACCACCTCTTCTTGGACCATGGGAGCCTCGTATTGCTCCTTTAGTTCCAGGGTTTGTACACAGAGGTACACAGAGGTAACAACTTTCTTTACAACTAAAGACTGAGGCAAAGAAGGCATTAAGTACCTCAGCCTTCTCCTCATCCCCTGTCACTGTTGTTCCTTCTGCATCCAATAGGGACTGTATGGTCTCCCTAGTTTTCCTTTTATTATTTATATATTTATTAAAAGATTTTTTGCTATCTTTCACAGACTTAGCCAATCTGATTTCTAGTTCAGCCTTAGCCCCTCTGATTTTTTCTCTACACAATCTCACTTACCTCCTGTACTCCACGGAAGAGGCCTGTCCCCTCTTCCAGAGCCTATGAACATTCCTATTCTTCTTAATGTCACTTAAGATCTCCCTGTTCAAATAAGCTGGGGTTTTTTTCCCCCGCTGGCTTTTTTCCGGAACATGGGGATGGTTTTCTCCTGAGCTGCTAGGATCTCCTTTTTGAAGAGCTCCCAGCCCTCATGGGCTCCCTTGCCCTTAAGTACTGTCTCCCAGGAGACATTACCAACCAGCCTTCTAAAGAGTTCAAAGTCTGCCCTCTGGAAATTTAATGCTACTGTCCTGCTAACCACCCTCTTCACTTCACGTAGAACAGAAAACCCTATCATCTCATGATCACTTAGTCCTAGGCGTCCACCTACTGCCACATCCCCCACCAGGCCTTCTCTATTCACAAACAGCAAGTCTAGGAGGGCACCTTCCCTCGTAGGTTCATTCACCAGCTGTGCAAGGAAGTTGTCTTCCACGCACTCCAGGAACCTCCTAGACTGCTTCCTTTCTGCTGTATTGTACTCCCAGCAGATATCAGGGAGATTGAAGTCTCCCACAAGAACAAGAGACATTGATTTGGAGATTAACCCCAGCTGTTTATAGAAGAGCTCGTCAGCTGCTTCTCCTTGGCTGGGTGGCCTGTAACAGACTCCCATCACAAGATCTACCTACTTATGGGCTCCTCTGATTTTAACCCACAGGCACTCAATCTCCTCATCACCACAATCCATCTCGACAGTGTCCAAGTCCTCCCTTACAAAGAGGACTACCCCACCTCCTCTCCTACCCTTCCCATCCTGCCTGAAGAGTTTTTACCCCACTATACCTGTACTCCAGTTATATGAGTCATCCCACCACGTTTCCATGATGGCAATGACATCATAGGCTCCTTGTCCTACGACAGCTTCCAGTTCTTCCTTCTTATTCCCCATGCTTCGTGCATTGGTGTAAATGCACTTCAGCTGAGCCGCCGAGCCTTCAGCCCTCTTAGAGGGAACAGTGTTTGTTCCCATTTGCCAGGTAACTAGAGTAGCTTGCACCAGAGTACCTGTATCTCCTTTGCTTCTCCGAGGTGCACTCTCCCCCACTTCCTGTGCGGTGATATGCTGGTGGTCCTCACCAGCACATCCTCTCCTAATCTCTAGTGCCCCACATCCAGGCTCGCTCTTGCCTAGCCTGGTCTCAATACCCTCCCCCTCCACATCTAGTTTAAAGCTCGATTTATGAGCTTAGCTAAGCTTTTAGCAAGGGCCTCTGCCCTGCTAGGAGACCCACGTGCCCCGGCCTTAGCAACCGTGTCAGGGGGTGCATGAACCACCCTGTGATCAAAGGAGCCAAAGCCCCTTTCCTCACACCAGGCTCGGAGCCAGGCATTAATTGAGTTCTTCTTTGTAACTTCTAGGTCCGTTCCATTTAGCCTAGGGATGGAGCAGAACACTACCTGTGCCCCAGAGCCCTCCATTGTCTTCCCAATGGCCCTGAAGTCTTTTTTGATGTCTTTAGCCTTTCTTTTCACTAGGTCATCATTGCCAGTTTGGACTACTATCAGAGGATCAGGTTAGTTTGGCAAGACCTGCCTGTTGTAAACCTGTGTTGACTGGACCTGATCACCCAGTTCTCTTGCATGTGCTTCATGATAGCACTCAAGATCACCTGTTCCATGACTTTCCCTGGCACTGAGGTCAGACTGACTGGCCTGTAGTTCCCTGGATCCTCCCTGCGACCCTTCTTGTAGAGGGGCACCACATCAGCCAGCCTCCAGTCCAGTGGAACCTCCCCAGTCTTGCAGGACTGTTGGAAGATGATGGAAAGGGGTTTGGCTGGAACATCCACCATCTCCCTCAATACCCTAGGGTGAATCCTGTCCAGCCAATTTTCCCAGCTCTGAAGTTCCAGAGCCTCATACCTGTTGTGTAAGGGCAACTGGGAAGGTGAGGGAGGCTGGGAGAGGATTTACCTGTGGCCCCAATTAGGGACTTACTTCCACTGCCCCCCATCTCTTACAGTCCCTCTTTCTGCTCGGTGGCAAGAGGATAGAGCATGCTCAGGTTGTTGTGGAGTATCCATCTGCTGTCTCAGCCTCAGTGATGGTAAGGTGTGGCTCCACTATCTCCCTCTCACACTTCATGATACTTCTTAACTTTTCCACTTCTTCTTTCAGCTCTGCCACCAGGCTGAACAGATCATTCACTCAGTCACACCAAAATCAGTCTTGGTCTCTGCTGCCCTCCGGTACCAGTGACAGGCTCAGGCACACCCTGTAGTTGGAGACCTGGACAGCTGCATATTTGCATGGGAGGTTTCTGGGTCACCACATTCTTTCTGGCAATGGCTTTTGGGCAAGTGGAAACCATAGCTAGGTCCTCTTCTGGGAGGGTGGTGACCATGAGTTGAGTTACTCCCTAAAGCCAGGAGGGGACCTTTACCCTCCCTGTATGTCCTGCCTGCACAAACTGCCATGCCACACCCTTCTGATGTGCCACATCCTGTTTGCTTGTCCTGTTTGCTGCGCTCCTGGTCGCTTGTTCACTCGGGAGCTGTTCTTGTATGTGAGGGGAATGGGCTGCCATCACTCCTGTCCCTGCCCAGGCTGAGTTAGAGCTGGAACTCCTCAGAGCTCTCTCCTTCCCACTGCAGGGGGAACAGCTGCGGTACCTTCCCTGCTCTTTGCACTATACCCTTCATGGTTTCCCTACGCTTTGCCTCTTCAGCAAGGATCCCCTGGTGTGCTCCTGCTCCAGAGCCCTTTGCCTTTGTGGCTTCACTGAAATGGCCTGAAATTAGCTATTTTACAATTAGCTACAACAGAGTTCATAATTGCTTCCCTGTGGTACAGACTGTAATCATCATCACAGAACTATAGGACTGCTGTGAAAATGGCAATAGGAGTGTGTAGCCCGGGCCCCAGGAAATGCCCTGCTTTTAAGCCTATTGATTTAACTGATTATCATGGGTTGGAGTGGAGCAGCAGGGCACTCCAGTTCAAGAGGGGAGGTGGTTTGAGCTTGCAGATTTGAGTTCAGAGCTCAACCCAAAATTTCATAATGTTCAGGACAACAGCTCTGGAGCACTCAGCACAGGAAAGACATGGACCTCTTGGAATGGATCCAGAAGAGGGCCTCAAAAATGATCAGAGGGAAGGAACTACTCTTCTATGACAGGCTAAGAGAGTTGGGGTTGTTCAGCTTGGAGAAGAGAAGGCTCTGTGGAAATCTTGTTGCAGCTTTTCAATACTTAAAGGGTGCTTATAAGAAAGATGGGGGAAAAACTTTTTAGCGGGGTCTCTTGTGATAGCAAAAGGGGTAATGATTTTAAACTAAAAGAGAGTAGATTCAGACTAGATATCAGGAAGACTTTTCTTTTGCCATGAGGGTGGTGAAACACTGGCACAGGTTTCCCAGAGAGGTGGTGGATTCTTCATCTCTGGAAACATTCAAGGTCAGGTTGGACAAGGCTCTGAGTAACCTGATCCAGTTAAAGATGTCCCTGCTCATTGCAGGGGAGGGGTGGACTAGATAGCCTTTAAAGGTCCCTTCCAACCCAAACCATTCCATGATTCTCTATGATTCTATAATGGACACCCTCAGCACTGCCTCATCTCCCCTCTCTTCCAAGGACCAGTCAGAAGTTTGGACAAGGAAGATCCACTCTGCCTCTTGCATCCTCTCTGGTAGATGTGCCACTTGGTCATATGCACTGTCATTTTCTTCTTACCCACACCTGCACAGAAAACTTCTCTAGGCTGCACATTTGTTCTCTCATGGTGCCAAGGAGATAATCTTAAAGGCCTTCTTGTTGCCTGGGCTGAGGTACTGCAGCTGGTCCCTCACTGTACATGCAATGTTTGGGGAGGAGGGGAGCAGCAGCGGGGACATTAGCTATATATAAAAAATGGAATTAATTAGCATCTGGTTTATGAAACAAAGCTATACAGCAACCTAGTCCTGATGCTTAGAAAGCCAAAGGCATCAAGTAGTATCAGAGAACTGCTCTGGTGCATACAGAAGATGCTTGTTCCCATACAGAAGCATGCAAATGCCAGTTTTGTTCTTGCACGAAGCAGCACATACACTAACCATGTGTGATGCCCTAGCAATGAACTCAGGATGAAATAGGAGGCTTAGAGGCTTTAAATAAGGAGTTTTGCTGCTAGAAGGGACTGTAGTGATCTGATTTACCCTCCTGATTAGCCAAGGCCACAAAGGTTGTAGACCTGTCCTTCTTTATTTCCAAGGCCTTGGATGTAATGTTCTAGATGGTAAAGCTGGCTTACATTTTCCTGATACAAAGATTCAACCTCTTTGTTTTGCATAAGGAATACAAGGACACAAATATATTTATATACTTTTTACTAAATGTACCCCCATGCACAAACATACAGTAGTGAGAACTATCTGGATAAACACAAACCTGTGTCATGTCTCTGTGAGCAACCCTCCACAATTGCTGTGATTCTTGTTCTTGTCCTCTTGTTCCACAGAGTCAAACATTCTGCATTTCTTTGTCCCTTCTGTCTCTTTAATTAGTGTCCTTCCTCCCCCTTCTCCCTCTTGCTACCATGCTCCCTCTTCCCATCTCCTCTCAGCACTTGGTTTGTAATGTTCTATTATTTCGCTTTTCATATATGCCGACTCCTTCACCCAGGCCCGTCCGACACCTCTGCCTTATGCTTATCATAGAAACATAACATTTAACTACAAATAGAACAGGGAATAATTTAACCCCCATTTACACTGGGGAAGGTGCCGAGTCTTCATATAAACACAAACAGGGAGATTTATAGAGTGTGTATATTTATTTGACAAGTTATATTTCTTCACTACTGCGCCTTGCAGCCAGCTTTTCCTGATGGGTGCAAGTCTCTGCAGCTGGTAGAATGGCCTAGAAGAGGGGAGCTAGGTTTCATAGGGATATTGGGAATATCACCAAGGGGACATCTCTGGAGACTCTGGTTTGCCATTGATGAGGCCTTTCTCTCCTTATCCAACTTCCTGGTAGGAACAGGGACTGCTGGCTCCTGTTGTTTGTTGATGGCAAAACAGGGTAGACTTGAGTTGAACTTAATTGTCAATATTATGGGAGTGCCTCAGGTCTCTCATGATGAGAATTTAATGGTGCACCAGCAGAAATCTCCTCGGGTCTTCTAGGCACCAGAGCAGAGAGAAATAAACATTCATGGTTATTTCCATGGGCCAAGCAGGCATGATGGACTCAGGTTGTGTGGAAAGACATTCAGCCCTCACACTGCCAGGCAGCATCACTGTTCAGACTGCTGCTGTTAAGGACTGCCTCTACAGCAGGGTTAGCAAGCTTTCTTCACTAACAGGTAATATTTGGGTGTGAGATAGAAACTGAAACTGTCACTTCGGTGTGTGCAATAGACAGAAATTTGGTCAGGTCCTTCCTGACAAAAGCAAAGGGGAGATGCTCAGATGTGCAATACTTTATGCATGGCCATGTATGGCCTTCATGAAGCTGCATAGAATAGGTTTTCATCATACCTGTCCTTAGACATTTTAAGTAAGCCCACCATCTTGATTTCTCTCATAGGGAGAAAATAGAGGCTGCACCTCATTGTTTCCCATCTCTGTTTGTGTAAGACAGGATGGTACTGTGAAGTACCACTCTCATGGCCATGGGCCAGCTTAGGCTGGAGCACATGGTCATGCCCACAGCTCATATTGGGGCCATCCCAAATCATGGGTTCATGTCCAACCTCTTCTTGTTCTTCTTTTCTGCTCCTGGACAGTAGTATTTCTGTTCTCCTTGACAGTATGCTCACTTTGTCTGGGGACCCAAGTTTTAGGGGGCCTGGTCTGAAGGTTTTTTACCTCTCACTCCCACAATCTGAAATGAGGATGATAGCATCAAGCTTGGCAATGGAGGTCACGGGGGGGATTGAGTCTGCCCAGTGCTCTGAAATTCAGATTTGTGTCCTGAGACACATAGATTTGTGTCTTGCTGAAAAAGGAGGATGCATGGGACTCATCAGGGTGGTATGGATGGTAGGAATGGACCCTACACCCTATAGACAGGCAAAGCTCAGGGACTGCTCCAGGTTTGTGTGCAGACTATATCTCTGGTTTCTGTAGGAAATATGTAGTTATGGTTGGACTCGATGATCCGGTGGGTCTCTTCCAACCTGGTGATTCTATGAAGTAGAGTGGCCTGAGTGGTTGTACAGCAAGGTACTGCCCTCCATTCTCATTTGAGGACATTGGAAATTTGGTGAGGAACACCTGTGGTGTGTGCACATGCTCAGATACTTCTCACTGACACCAGCATATCCTCTCATCCTTTAATTCTGGCAGTCACATGGCCTTATTCAGACATATTTACAAAGCAGAAGTAGTTGCCTTGTTGCATGGCACATCAGCTTTTTGTTTGGGACCTAGAAGACAAGCATATGGGGGCACTATGTGTAAGAGGCTCATACAAACCCATTAGAGAATAGACTCATTAGCCAAGACCTGGAACATACTGAATGATCCCAGCTGCTAGACTCTTCTCTCTCCTCCCACTCGAGATATGTGAGGGATGTTGTTAAAACATGCTGCTGAGCTTCCTGGCAGGGCTGGGACATGAAAGGTAAACACAGCACTTTATTAGAAGAACCTCTCAAAGAAAAAGCTTGTTAAATTGACTTTTTATCAGCCAAGTGTGTGACTGTGTAGATTTCTGAGATGGCAGATGTGACAAATGATTCCCCTGACAACCAAATCATAGTTTTTCAGGAGGGAGACAGTGCACTGGTTTGGAGACAGGGCTGGAGGTTATGTCCAGGTAGCACTGAGCCCTGGCTGGTTGTGGAAGGTCCCTTTATACTACCTGCGGGCATAAAGATTCCAGTATTGCGTGTATGCTCAGGCAAGTGGTGCCTTGGTGTACCTGCAATATTACCAGCAAGCACAGAACAAATGGCTGATGTTCTCATGCTTGCTAGCTTGTTGAGACCTTGGAATCTTTATTAAGACCCATGGGTTAATAGGAAAGGAATGCACTAGGCAGAAAACATGAAGATAAGGGGTACATCTGTGGAAAACAGAAGCTTGCACTCTGTCACTGTACTGCGGGATTTTCATGGAAGGAAATTCACTGGGATAGCTGTTACTGGATACAGAGGCACTAGATAAGGTTTGCACCCTCTCAATAAAATTGATCTCGCTTGTTGCCTCATCGACGGGGTCTGTGCATTAATCGCTACAACTACCTCCTTTGTAACAGCTGGACCAACAGTCCCTGGGGAAAGCTCACCCTTGGCAGAGCCTGTTTCTTGTGGTCTGATGGCCAACTCGTAGGCAACTCACCAAAGTACCAAATCTTCTGCCAGCCAGCCCTAGGGACAAGCATCACCACTCCTAGTGTCCTGCAGAAATGCATAAAAGGGGGCTAAAATAAAGTAAAATGAAACAAAATAAAATAGAATAGAATATAAAATAAAACTAAGTCATTCCTAAAACACCTGGGTTTAGTTTTGCATAAATAAACCAGACAAGGCAGTTTCAGCACAGTTCCACAATAGAGAAGGATGTGATTTTTTGGTTTTTTTTAATAATACATTTATATTAGCAAAAAGCCTGCTGAAAAGTTACACAGCTATAGGAGTGGTTTTGCTGATGGAGCTTATTTCAAATAGGGGAAACTGGAAGTATTTAGTAGATCCAACTTTCTAGACAAAACCCTTTTGCCAGTGGTGTTCCGAGTTCATTCCTACTGCTCTGCCCCCTTCTCAAAGTATCTCTCATCTTCCAAGACATCTGGTCTCACTTGCTGGGTAGGTTTCCCTCCAATACCTGGACAACAATTGGAGTTTGGACCAGACTCTTTCTCCAAGGCTTTGTCTAGCTTTAGACACAAAGAAAAAAAGAAACATTTCAGATGTCCTCCTCTTGAGGTGGGAAAAATCTACAAGGGATTAGTTAGGGCTTTGTGAATCATTGAAGCCTTAACTGTGATGCCAGCAAAGACCCCCAAAAGTTCCTTAATTTAATCAACTCCAACATAAAGCAGGCATATTTCTTGCTTCTAATTTGCCTATCAGAAGGCTATCCCCATTTTTTCTCCACTATCATAAATGCACATGTACCCTTCTCCACCTATTTTTCTTACCATTTCAGCAGCCTAACTGAATGCAACATAACTCCTCATTTTCTGTGGCCAGTATACTTTTTGTTCATGTGGATAACTCCACTGCAGAACTGAAAACTCCTAATATCCTCACTCAATATCCACTGCATGAAAAATTATCTTCATCCAAGGCTATAAAATAAATTGCCAGGTTGAAGGTGCACCTTGGAGAAGGGAACTTTGATCAAACACTGGTTGAAGTAGAAAGATTGCTTACAGCAATGATTTCTTGGTGAACAAAAGTGACATAAATTGTCTGTGATTAGCCAGCCAGAAAAGGGTTGTTGCAAACCAATGTTTTGTTCAGCTTCAGGTTAATGTGTGCATTAAAAAGAAATAAATAATAAAAACCCTAAACTATTTACTTATTTGCATATATTTATTCAAATTGGTTACATCTGCTCTGTAAACTGATCTGAAAAAAAATCTCGTTTCACACATTTACATTGTTTAACGAGTGATAAATAAGTAATTTATGAATCATGTGCAAATGACCAGCTTACACAATATAAACTATGCAAGTTTCAGAGAGGAGGGAGTTCTTGGTGTAATGGTACTAGTCTCTGAACCTAATCTAGATATATCACTCCGTGCGGTCTAAGATGTTTCTACCAACTCAGCAATCATTAGTTTGGTCTGTTTTCACCAACATTTTCTGAAGGTGTTCCATTCTGGACTGAAGATCTCTATGTTTGGTATAACTCCAAGTATAAATGGCCTCCCTCATTCAAACTACAATTATCTACTACCAGACCACGTCCCACTTTGACATGAAAAACTGCCTGCTTGAGCTCTTTCAGATATTAATAATCATACAAGTTAACTTTATGTTTCAAAAAACAATATATATTTCAAAAACTTTTGGCTTTGTCACATCTCGGACCCACGAGTCACATGCTCGTGCTCCAGCTTCTTTTGACCTGTACAGTCAGAATTTGGGGAGTTTCTCAGATCCACGCAATATCGACTCATGCCTGAGATTATTTTGACCTGTATAGTCGAAAGATGGGGGTTTGTTTATCTGTGCGACAATTGGGAAGCCAAACAGATCACTCTCAGGGTGAAAATCAGAAGCAAAATTTATTCTGGCTTTTAACCAAAATAAACAGACCAAAATACTCAGGTGCACAGCCGAGATATGGGAGCGCAACTTACCAAAGTTACAGGAAACAGATCCCAACCTGTTCAGATCACAATCTGATCCCTGAACACAGCCAAGGTCGCTCGGATTCAATCCAACACACACACAAACACCAGATCGGGAACAGTAAGGTAATGGGAGAGAGAGAGAGAAAGAGAGAGAGAAGGGAAAAAGAAAGAAATCACCACATTGATGGACAGCAGCAGTTCCTCAGGAACACGTGGTCACTGCAGCACTTTCTTCCAGGCCTCGTGGTCCAGGCTGGTCCCATTGAAGTGGTGGTCGAGAGCTCCACATGGCTCTTTGAGAGTTTTTTTATAAAGGCAGTCCGTGCCCCATCAGTACATGTGGGGGGGTCTTGCCATGTGTGTGCAGAAGCTCCTTTGGCAGAGTCTGGCCTGGGCACTTGGGCAGGTGAAGGGGGGAAGGGAGGGAAGCACCCACCGCTGCAACTCCTCCCCCAATGGCAGCCAGCTCAGAACCTTGAGCTTGGCCAGGTGAGGGGGAGCAGTGCTTTCTCTTGCAACTCCCCTCCACTGAACCCTGTGCCAAAGACGAGGCCTTCAGGTGATATCCTAAAATCCATCTTTGGGGAGTGCCTGCTGCTGCACCCCCTCTACTATTCATTGCTAGTGCCACAAAACAAAGGCACAAATAGCCAGCATTCAGATGAAATGTTTAAGGCAAAGAAAGAAGTAAAGTCAGGCTTCACAAGCTTACTTCCAATGAACTTTAAAAATATATTTAAAAAATCATCCAAACTTGTAGGTATGTTTCTGTGACTGGGTATGAATGACAAATCTCCATTTACAGGTCATGGTTTCGATTATAATTTTATTTAACACAGCTTATGTTAATTTTTTTCCTGTAACTTATTTAGTATTGCAAGGGCTATTAACTTATGCTATTTTTCATTTGGACTGTATATGCTATCTTTATCTACAATCCTCTTGGACTGCAGTCTAAGCAACGTTGTCATTTCAGTTACTGCAAGCTGACTACAAAAATTGAACAGAAACAGCTGATTTGGAAGACTTCAGTGGCTAGATTTTGAGAAGCAGTTAAAGATTTTATACAGAACAAAACCTTTCTGGTTTGTTTTATTGTGTGTGTGTTTTTTTTTTAAATTGCCAAGTTACTTTCAAGTACTCTTTAAGTCTGATTAGGTCATTAAGGTTTTTTGAGACAGCTACATGAAATGACTAGTTGCTTTTGAAATACGTCACCTCAATGAAATCATCATTTGTTCTAAATGTGATACTGAGCCATCTTAGCTTTCACATCTCTCCTGAAATATAGTAAGCATCTTTTTATATTGTTCCAGTACACAGAAAACTCTTTTTGGGCATGCTCAATAAGCAGCAGTAAGAAGATGATGTGTCCAGGCTATTTGCAGCATTTAGCAACATTGAGGAATGCACAATCCTTTGGGGACCCGATAGCAACAGCAAAGGTAAAGGTGGTTTGCAGCACATGCTGGCCGGTTGGCAAAGTCCCATGGGAGACAGTCCTTAAGGGCAAGGGAATCCACGAGGGCTGGGCACTCCTCAAAAAGGAAATCCCAGCAGCTCAGGAGAAAGCTGTCCCCAGGTTCCAGAAAAGAAGCCAGCAGGAGAAAAAAGCAGCTTGGTTGAGTATGGAGATCTTGAGAGACATCAAAAAGAAGAGGAATGTTTATGAACTTTGGAAGAAGGGACAGGTGTCTTGGATGGACTATAAGGAGGAAGTGAGATTGTGCAGAGAAAAAATCAGGAGGGCTAAAACCCAACTAGAGCTCAGACTAGGTATGTCTGTGAAAGATCACAAAAATCCTTTCTATGAATACATTAACAATAAAAGGAGGACCAGGGAGAATATTCAGTTCCTATTGGATGCAAAGGGAAAAACTGTGACAGAGGATGAGGAAAAGGCTGAGTTACTTAATGCCTTCTTTGCCTCAGTGTCTAATAGTAAGGAAAGTTGTTCCCTGTATGTACATCCCCAGGAGTTAGAGGAGCAGAACAAAGCTCCCATGATTCAAGAGGAGGTGGTTAGAGACCTGCTTACCCAGCTAGACACCCAGAAGTCTATGGGGCCGGACGGGACCCATCCAAGGGTATTGAGGGAGTTGGTGGATGTGCTTGCCAAACCCCTTTCCATCATCTTCCAACAGTCCTGGAAGACTGGGGAAGTTCCACTTGACAGGAGGCTGGCTGGTGCTGTGTCCATCTACAAGAAGGGTCGCAGGGAGGATCCAGGGAACTACAGGCCTGTCAGTCTGACCTCAGTGCCAGGAAAAGTCATTGAATAGGAGATCTTCAGTGCTATCATGAAGCACATGCATGATAACTGGGCAATCAGGCCCAGTCAACATGGGTTCACAAAAGGCAGGTCTTGCCAAACTAACCTGATCACCTTCTATGACAAAGTGACCCACCTACTGGATGAGGGAAAGGGTGTGGATGCAGTATTCTTTGACTTCAGCAAAGCCTTTGACAGTTTCTCACAGCATTCTGCTTCAGAAAGTGTCAGCCTCTGGCCTGGACAGGAGCACACTCTCCTGGGTGGAAAACTGGCTGGATGGCCGGGCCCAGAGAGTGGTGGTAAACGGAGTTAAATCCAGCTGGAGGCCAGTTACAAGTGGGGTTCCCCCAGGGCTCAGTGCTGGGTCCAGCCCTGTTCTATGTCTTTATCAACAACTTGGATGAAGGCATTGAGTGTACCCTTAGCAAGATTGCAGATGACACTAAGCTGGGAGGAAGTGTCAATCTGCTGGAGAGTAGAGATGCTCTCCAAAGGGATCTGAACAGGGTGGACCGCTGGGCTGAAACCTATGGCATGAGTCTTAACAAGACCAAATGCTGGGTCCTGCACTTGGGGCACAACAATCCTATGCAGTGCTACAGACTAGGAGAAGTCTGGCTGGAAAGCTGCATGGAGGAGAAGGACCTGGGGGTGTTGATTGACAGCTGACTGAACATGAGCCATCAGTGTGCCCAGGTGGCCAAGAAGGCCAATAGCATCCTGGCTTGTATCAGAAATGGTGTGATCAGCAGGTCCATTTGAATAGGAAGCCCTCTTCTCTTGACAGTATAATGTGCCATTAAATATTGATCTGCATATAATATGTATAAACTGTGCTTGAATGTACAGCACCAGTGAAGAGACCAGTCCTATTGATGCAGTTCATCTCTCGCTGGACATGCGACAACATCAAACAGGGAGGCAAAATATCCAAATTACAGTGATACACTGGAGAAATATATTGCTATTCCATAAAATCACTGGTGGCCAAAACCGACTTCACATCAGCATTATAGGGTGGTTGTTTGATTTACATCAGCTAAGCTCAGCCTTCCTGATGTAAATGACTGAAAATAAACTGTAGGCACCTTTCTTCAATTGTATGGCTAGTTTAGTTTCATGACACCCAAAGATGAGGGCTGCCTTACTGAAAAGGAGTAGGCTAAGTTGGCCTAGAAGAGCTCCAACCATCATAACAGTAGGCACTTCAGCACTCCATTCACTGAACAAATCAGTAAATTGGGGAAAAACAAGAAAAAAGTCTGTCTCCCTCCACCTATAATTTTACGAAACAAAATCTAATGATAAAAGAGTTAAACAGATTATTAATAAAGGCCTGAGATCTGCAAGAAACAGGTTACAAAGGAGATTCAACCCACAGACTTGCATTCATATTTGCGCTCTCTTTTTTTTTTCTTAACAATTTTGTTATAAGCCTGGATCTGAGTGGCAGCTCCATATTGCTAATCAGTTTAATTATTAGCGCTAGCAGGCTGCAGTCTCAGGCTTGCATTTCACTGAGCTGTTGAGGATCAATATTGAGCCTTGATGGAATTAATATTACAAGCTTCCATTTTTTGGTGCTATTTACTGAGAATGCAAAGCTACTAATTTACACACAGCACACTCACAGTTACATACACACACACATGCACACAGAGCAGTCAGCCCAATAGAAAATGTAAGGCTAGTACTGCCCTTATCTTAGGGGACAGTGGAGCCACGACTTCCACAAAGTTATTCCCAGCCTGTACTGTTTTTCATCTGCTAGAAACCAATGTGACATGCATTGCTTGTGAGCTACTTATTTTCAGTAAAACTCATAAGGCTTAACTTCCACCTAAGCTGAAATTTAAGTAGATTGTCTAAGTGACAGATAGCAATCAGGTCCCATAGACTTCAGTCCTACCCAATCCATTATGTGAAACCCCACCAGGCATCCCTCCAAGTCCTCCAAGTACCTCAATACAGGCAATGCTCTCAGAAGGTAGATCCCAGCTTCCTATTTTAATGCCACCACAGTCTAGTCACAGCCAGAAAGCTGCCTGAACGTTGTTTGAAGCTACAAGTGGTGCCCTGAGCCATAAGGCTGCCCTTCCCTGGGCTGTAGAAATACCTCCTGCATGAGTCACTCAGGGGTAGGTAGGTACAGTGGCTGGAGCATGCAACCATGTAGCAGAAGAGCGGAGACTGGGGCATTTCTCTACCTGAAGGGGAATGCAGAGTCTGTCTCTCCTGGGAGAACAAGGAGCCTTTGTGCACCCCTCCAGATAAAGCTCACCAGTGTGCTGTCAGGAGTGCAGGAGTCCTCAGGTGAGAAAGCTGAAGTGAAGTTCAGCAATCCAGCAGGACACACAAGGTCTGCATTGCTGCTCTCTTGACAGCCTCGTTCCCCCCAGCCTTTTTTTTTCTGCATTCAGCAGTTGTCTACTTCAGTAACTCAGAAAGTAAATATTTCCCACAGCACTAGAAGTTCCACAAGAGAAGTCTCAACACCCTCTGC
Organism: Coccyzus lansbergi; assembly: GCA_033558105.1. NCBI lineage: Eukaryota > Metazoa > Chordata > Aves > Cuculiformes > Coccyzidae > Coccyzus > Coccyzus lansbergi. Next base: position 1,671,091 of record JAUMJK010000100.1, read on the forward strand.
AATTATAACCTGAGGCCCTGACTCTGCAGTGTCCTCCAAGCTGACAAGACAATCAGAGCAAACCTTTCAGCACTATAGTGTGAAAGTAAAGAAAGAAAAAACACTTCAACACATGTATCTTCCTGCTCAGCGCAGATTATGTATTCCTCCGTGTGTCAAAATCCCTTCAAACTCCAGATCTGCTCCTGTCAAAGGGACACCATTGTTCTGAGGAGGGTGGCATGACTCATGTCCTCAGCTAAAAAGGTCCTGGAGTCAGTTCTGGTGAAAATAAAAGGGAAAAACATGATGTGCTCATTTGATGTTGTGTACAGAAACCATCCCATTGAACACACAAACAAAATGACCAAAAATGTTGGGATCTCTGTTATTGCCTTGCCACCATACCACAGCAAAAGCTGACTTTTCACTTACCCTGCTACTTCAAAGTCTACTGGAAACAACAGAGCATCTTGAGCAATAAGCAAGATAAATGCCTACTGCTCCTTTCATTCTCACCTTTATCCAGCTCCCCTGATCCATCAAGTTCCTCAGCACAGTGGTGAATTTCACCTGAAGACAGTGAAATCCTTCAAAATGACAGCAACCAAAAATCCACCTCTAAATGAATGTAGCTGGAAAGCTTTTGTATATTTGCTAATCAGCATCTTCTTTTTTAAAGACAGAAGGTACAAAAGAATCTCTGCAAACAATTAAACACCCTAATTCTGGATTATGTCTGATTAATGAAGAGGAAGTATCTCAGGAGCCCAGGAATGCTGGGCTGCAATTATGTCATAATTAATCCTATTGTTTCCAGCTGAAGTTTATCTAACTCATTTTCTCATGATTGTCTCCTCTCAGCTCCTTATAAACTAGATCCAAGTATTAGTAACATGGTGTTGAGGGGATAGTGCAAAGTGAAGGGTTCCTAACTGTAAGCTAGTTTCATGCCTGTGTATTATATTTAGAAGGGGCTATCACTGCTTTCTTCAATCTTGCTTCTATGAGCTTGCAGTGATGCTTTGGGGGTCATTCTTCTAGTTTGTTAGTGGGGTGTTCTATTGCTGCAATTTTCAGCATGCACTGTATGGATCTGTAAGAGTGTATGGACCTTCTAAAGATATTGTAAAAAGAATAAAGAAGAACTGTCCCATTGTCAGGACTGATGTCCTCTGTGCACTGATCTGCCCCGCTTCAGATAAACAGCTAGGGCTTTGCAAATTGAGAACCTGGAAGTCTTTGGTAGTATAAGAAGGGGATGGAAGTCAGAACTTCTCAGATCGATCCCATCTGTTCCAAAAACTGCTTTAGCATATAGAAATTATTTCTCCTCTCTCTGAGCTGTTTTGCAGAATCAAACTCTATAACTTGATTAAGGGTTATAAAGCAGGTACGTGTTGTTTATTCACTGGTGAGGTGTGAGGGGGTTAATCCTCTTAACTCACACACCATATTGTCTAACAAGCAGTTACTTATAGTGTAAAGACATACATATTCATAAATGCCTACTACATATTCACATTCTTTCCCGTTTCTTATTATAATTAGATTTTAGAAGCTTCTCCCATACTGGCACAGGTGCAGTGCCTCCTAGTGGTCATGGGCTGGGATCTCAGGGATGAAGTAAGATATCTTCCTCGCTGTGAACTTCAGTAAGCTTGTTCCTTGTGCATTCTTCCTAGGTCGTTGGCATTCCTCTCAGCCCCCAGGCCATTCTCAACCAGTAGGGGTTGCTTCAAGCAGCAAGTTTTGCTCCTTATCAGGGGCTGGAGCCCTGTTATCAGGAGCTTCCCTACAGGGCTTGTCCTTGAGCTGAATAGTTGCTAAAAACTTAAAGCTAAATAATTGTTATTCTATTTAACCTTAAATGTTAAAGCTTAAAATTCACCATTCAGCCTGGCATCAATTCCCCCTTTTCTAGAAAGTTAGTAAATTTTTCCAAGTCTGCAATGAGCTTCTGATCTTCTTTGGTATATTGGGGCTTTCCTTCCAGGGAGATTCACCCATCAGGGATCAAAGACCCTTCTGTTTTTACCTCTCTTTTGTCTGCCTGTTTTGCCTCTTTGTCCACCAGATCATTTACTCTTTCCAGTTCCAAATTCACTTTCTGGTGTGCCTTGATATGCATGATTGCTACCTTCTCAGGGAGTTGGACTGCTTTCAATAGTTTCAGGTTCTTCATCTCCTCTGCATGTTTGATGCGTTTACCCTGTGAATTCAATAACCCTGTCTCCTTCCAGATTGCTCCATGCACATGTTCAACTCCGAAGGCATACCTCAAATATATATAGATATTGACAGCTATGCCTTGGGCCAATTCCAACATCCGTGTCAGAGCAATTATCTCTGCCTTTTGTGCACAGGTATTCATGGGTAAAGGTCCTAACTCTGTTATGTCTTGACTAGTGATAATGGCATATCTGGCATGTCTTTTGCCGCTTAGGACATAACTGCTTCCATCCATTAACCAATCTTCAGCACTTCCCATAGGACTATCCTTCAAGTCTGTACGGCTCGAGTATGTTGCCTCAATAGTTTCCAGTCAGTCATGATGTACTGGTTCCCCTGTGTTTCTGCTAATAAATAAACACGGCTGGATTGACAATGTTAGTAACTACAATTTTCTAACATTGTAGTCTGATATTTCAAGAACCTTTGTAGGGAAAGCCAGTTTCAATACAGCAGATACAGTATGGGACACAATCATAATCATTCTCTGGCCCAGGGGGAATTTTTGGGCTTCCTGGATATCTAGTATTATGGCTGTGACCGCTTGCCAGACTCCAGGCCAACCATTTGCAGTAGTGTCTGATTGTTTGGAAAAATATGCAACTGCTTGGTGATACGGGCCCGGATACTGTGCCAATATTAAAGCAGAAAAATGGCTTAATCACATCTGGGAGTCCCAAGGCTGGAGCAAACATCAGGGCCTTTTTACGTAGCTCAGAGGCCTGTATAGCTTCTTTATTCCATTGAAGGTATTTCTGTTCAGTGGTTGTTAGTGTGTACAGGAATTTTACAGAATCACAGAATCACAGAAAACCAGGTTGGAAGGGACCCATCGGATCTTCTAGTCCAACCATTCCTATCTAACACTAAACCAAGTCCCTCAAGACCTCATCCACCCATGCCTTAAACACCTCCAGGGAAGGTGAATCAACCACCTCCCTGGGCAGCCTATTCTAATGCCCAATGACCCTTTCTGTGAAAAACCTCCTCCTAATCTCCAGCCTAAATCTCCCCTGGCGGAGCTTGAGACCATTCCCTCTTGTCCTGTCCCCTGTCACTTGGGAGAAGAGGCCAGCTCCCTCCTCTCCACAACCTCCCTTCAGGTAGTTGTAGAGAGTAATGAGGTCTCCTCTCAGCCTCCTCTTCTCCAGGCTAAACAACCCCAGCTCTCTCAGCCGCTCCTCATAGGGCCTGTTCTCCAGCCCCTTCACCAGCTTTGTTACTCTTCTCTGAACTCGCTCCAGAGCCTCAACATCCTTCTTGTGGTGAGGGGCCCAGAAATGAACACAGGATTCAAGGAGCGGCCTCACCAGTGCTGAGTACAGAGGGAGAATCACCTCCCTGGACCTGCTGGTCACACCATTTCTGATACAAGCCAGGATGCCATTGGCCTTCTTGGCCACCTCGGCACACTGCTGACTCATGTTCAGTTGGCTGTCGACCAACACCCCCAGGTCCCTCTCCTCCTGACAGTTTTCCAGCCAGGCTTCTCCCAGTCTGTAGTTCTGCATAGGGTTGTTGTGCCCCAAGTGCAGGACCCGGCATTTGGCCGTGTTAAACCTCATGCTGTTGGACACTGCCCAGCGGTCCAGCCTGTTTAGGTCCCTTTGCAAAGCCTCCCTACCCTCCAGCAGATCGACACTTCCACACAGCTTTGTGTCATCTGCAAACTTGCTAAGGGTACCCTCAATGCCCTCATCCAGGTCATTGATGAAGACATTGAACAAGACTGGACCTAGCACTGAGCCCTGGGGAACACCACTTGTCTCTGGCCTCCAGCTGGACTTAACACCATTTACCACCACTCTCTGGGCCCGGCCATCCAGCCAGTTTTCTACCCAGGAGAGTGTGCATCTGTCCAGGCCAGAGGCTGACAGTTTCCGTAGCAGAATGCTGTGAGAAACTGTGTCAAAGGTTTTACTGAAGTCCAGAAAGACCACATCCACAGCCTTTCCCTCATCCAGCAGCCGAGTTACTTTGTCATAGAAGGCGATCAGGTTGGTTTGGCAAGACCTGCCTTTGGTAAATCCATGTTGACTGGGCCTGATCACCCGGTTCTCTTGCAAGTGCTTCATGATTGCACTCAAGATCACCTGTTCCATGACTTTCCCTGGCACTGAGGTCAGACTGACTGGCTTGTAGTTCCCCGGATCCTCCCTGCTATCCTTCTTATAAATGGGAACTACATCAGCCAGCCTCCAGTCCAGAGGTACCTCCCCAGTCTTCCAGGACTGCTGGAAGATGATGGAAAGGGGTTTGGCCAATACGTCCGCCAGCTCCTTCAATACCCTAGGATGTATCCCATCTGGCCCCATAGACTTGTGGGTGTCCAGATGGCCAAGCAGGGCTCTGACCACCTCCTCTTGGACCATGGGAGCCTCATATTGCTCCTCTGTTTCCAGGGTATCTACACAGAGGGAACATCTTTCTTTACAATTAAAGACTGAGGCAAAGAAGGCATTAAGTACCTCAGCCTTCTCCTCATCCCCTGTCACTGCTCTTCCCTCTGTGTCCATAAGGGACTGTATGGTCTCCCTCGTCCTCCTTTTATTGTTTATATATTTATAGAAATATTTTTTGTTGTCTTTTACAGACGTAGCCAATCTGATCTCTAGTTGAGCCTTAGCCCCTCTGATTTTTTCCCTACATAGCCTCACTTCCCTCCTGTAGTCCACCCAAGAGGCCTGTCCCCTCTTCCAGAGCCTATAAATATTCCTTTTTTTCCTAATTTCACTCAAGATTTCCCTACTCAACCAAGCTGTTTTTTTCCCCTGCTGGCCTTTTTTCCAGAACACGGGGATGGCTTTCTCCTGAGCTGCTAGGATCTCCTTTTTGAAGAGCTCCCAGCCCTCATGGGCTCCCTTGCTCTCAAGTACTGTCTCCCAGGAGACTTTGCCAACCAGCCTTCTAAAGAGTTCAAAGTCTGCCCTCTGAAAATTTAGTGCTACTGTCCTGCTGAGCACCCTCGTCACTTCACCTAGGACAGAAAACCCTATCATCTCATGATCACTAAGACCTAGGCGACCCCCTACTGTCACATCCCCCACAAGCCCCTCTCTGTTGACAAACAGCAAGTCCAGGAGGGCACCTTCCCTCGTAGGTTCATTAACCAGCTGTGCAAGGAAGTTGTCTTCCACACATTCCAGGAACCTCCTAGACTGCTTCCTTTCTGCTGTATTGTACTCCCAGCAGATATCAGGGAGATTGAAGTCTCCCACAAGGACAAGAGGTATTGACATGGAGATTGACCCCAGCTGGTTATAGAAGAGCTCATCAGCTGCTTCTCCTTGGCTGGGTGGCCTGTAACAGACTCCCATCACAAAATCTATCTCCTTATGGGTTCCTCTGATTTTAACCCACAGGCACTCAATCTCCTCGTCACCACAATCCATCTCGACAGTGTCCAAGTCCTCCCTTACAAAGAGGGCTACTCCACCTCCTCTCCTACCCTTTCTATCCCTCCTGAAGAGTTTATATCCCACCAAAGCTGTACTCCAGTTATAAGAGTCATCCCACCACGTTTCCGTGATGGCAACGACATCATAGGCTCCTTGCCCTACAACGGCTTCCAGCTCTTCCAACATATTCCCCATGCTGCGTGCATTGGTGTAAATGCACTTCAGCTGAGTAGCCGAGCCTTCAGCCCTCTAGAGGGGACAGCGCTTGTTCCCAATTGCCTATTAACTGGAGTAGCTGGTACCAGAATACCTATATCTCCCTTACTGATCCAGGGTGCATTCTCCCCCACTTCCTGTGCGGTGACGTGCTGGTGGTCCTCAGGCTGGACTCAAACCCCTCCCCCTTCACATTTAGTTTAAAGCTCGATTTATGAGCTTAGCTTTTAGCAAGGGCCTTAGCCCCGCTAGGAGACCCCCGTGCCCTGACCTTTGCACCCGTGTCAGGGGGTGCATGAAGCACTCCATGGTCAAAGAACCCAAAGCCCTTTTCCTCACACCGGGTTCGGAGCCAGGCATTAATTGAGTTCTTCTTAGTGATGTGCACGTCCACTCCGTGTAGCCTGGGGATGGAGCAGAACACCGCCTGTGCCCCAGAGCCCTCCTTCATCTTCCCAAGGGCCCTGATGTCTTTTTTGATGTCCTTAGCTTTTCTGTTTGCTAGGCCAACATTACCTGTCTGGACTACTACTAGAGGGTAGTAGTCCGTCTCATGGATAAGGGAAGGGAGTTTCCCAGCTACTTCCCTCCCTGATGCCCCTGGCAGGCAGCAGACCTCCCTGTGGAGCGGGTCAGGTCTGCAAATGGGTCCCTCCGCTCCTTTGAGGAGGGACTCCCCTACAACAATCACCCTCCTCTTCTTCTTAGTGGAGGAGGTTGTGATTTTCTTCTGAGGATGGTGTGGCCTAGGAAAAGATTCTAGGCTATGATGACCATCATCCTCATGACTAGTTTCCTCCTGGAGCACCCGGTACTTGTTTGCCAGGGGTATCTCAGGTATTGCTGACTGCTTAAGGGGAGTAGGCTTCCTTCCCCTGGAAGGAACCTGCTGCCATTCCCCATCCCTTACAGTCCCAAGCCTGCAGCGTGCAGGTGGGTGGTTATCAGTTATACCAGGTGCAGCAGGTTGCTGAGGGAGTGAGAGGGAACTGCTCCACATGTCTATCTCCCTCTCACATTCCCTGATGGTCCTCAGCCTCTTTACCTCTTCCCTTAACTCCTCCACCATGCGAAGGAGTTCCTCCACTCGAAGGCAGCTTTCGCAAGTGGAGCCCATATCAGGAGCAGAGGCACGAGCTGGTTTGAGACGGGGGCACTGCCTACAGCTCAGGGTCTGGGCAGCTGCATGTACCCACTGTGGCCGCATCTGGGTAGCAGCATCCCTCCTGCTGGCTGCAGCGCTCGGAGCAGCTTTAACCCTCTGCCGTGTAGCCACCATGGTCTTTGCTGCCCCCCTCTACACTTAGAGTCCTTCCTGCGCCCTGCCCACTCGAACTGCCGCTCAAACTGCCACGCCGCTCTTTTCCACACCGGTCTTCGTCACTGTGGTCGTTGCCACGCTCCAGGTCGCCATGCTCCTAGTAGGCCGTTTAAATCTCCCGCGAAGCCTCCGGGACCGCCCCCTTTCCGTCAGTCACCGCGCGGGATCAGCCGTCCGAGCCGGGTGCCGGGAGCCCAACCCCCGCCTGGGATTTTCTAGAATCTCGGCTCAGGGAAAAACCGCGGAGCCTCAAAAGTCAGTCCCCCGCCCCAGTACTCACCGTCCTGTAGCTGAGTGCCGCCGAAGAAGCAGTCCATCCACAGGCAGCACCACACAATCATTCCCTAAGAAAAATTCATAACTCTTTCACTCTTTGCAGTCTTTTCGGGCTTGTCCCAAAGTCCTTTGTCTAGCAAGGACAGTAGATTTTTGTAGCCCAGGTAAATCATCTTGTGTCGCATTATCTGGGCCTTCTTTTTAGATCCCCAATATACCTGGAGTCCTAGAAAATCCAATAGACTCACTGTCTAGGTCAGGCAAGCATCCTTCGTCCTGGTGGCAATCAGCATATCACTCGTGTACTGTAACCGTTTTTCTTCCTCAGACAGGGCTTCTCAGGACTCAAGATCTTTTGCAAGTTGATTGCCAGATATAGTGGGGCTGTTTTGAACTCAGTGGTAATACTGTCCAAGTAAGCTGATTTCTGCATCTGCTTTTGAGATTCTCCCCTTCAAATGCAAATATTTTCTGGTTGGCTTCATGGAGAGGGAGGCAAAAGAAGGCATCCTTCAGGTCTAAAACGGTAAACTAGGTTAGTTCAGGTGTCAATATAGTCAATAGCATATACGGATTTGCCACCACCGGATAGAGGTCTTTAGTTATTGTATTTACAGCTCATAAGTCCTGGACCACTTGGTATGATCCATCAGACTTACAGACAGGTATTGGATTAATTTCTTCCGTCTTCCCTCTTCAGGGCATCTTATTTAATTCTTACCGGCTGCCGTCCTTCTTTGATTTGACCTCAACAGGTGGAACATTCTTTGATTTTCCAGATCCCAGATTTCTGTAACCATCCAGAACAATACATTCAGGTTTGGTATACATGTGCGTATATTATGTTTATCAGTAATGTAAGAAAGGTTGAACTACTGCTCAACTGGCAAGGACAAAACTTAATGTAATTTAACAGAAAATATGATCACTAGTGCAAAAGAAAGTTTGATTCCAGAAATCCAGGACCTTGAGGGGAAAGACCGGGAATGGGTTAAAGAACAGTGTAAAGAAAGGTTTTAGTGAAAACTGAGAGAGAAGGAGGTGAAACTAAGGAAAAGGCAAACTAAAGAAACTAAAAATGGAAAACAAAAACAGCCCTCTGGGGTGTGTATTAACACATTGGAATATGTTTTTAACCCTCCATAACGATCTGGAGTGATAAAAGGACTGTGGAATTGTGCCCACCCCCCCCACCACAGGAGCCTCTGGCACTTGCCCTTGAGCGAGAAAATAACAAGGAATCTGGAGGTGAACTGAGGCAATTGTTGTTCAGTGTGCAGCATTGGACAAAAGTGCACAAAGTTAAACAAAACTCAAGCATAAATTTCAAAAGTTATGTTCCATAGGAGATAGGAACCTGCAAGTATTGTTGAATGAGGCAAAAAAAAAAAAAAAATGAAAGAGAAAGGAGTAATCAGAAAGCACAGATAGTGGCCCATGTGAAGGAGGACTGATGGAGACCCGGGGAATCAACCCTAGCAGATTGTCTGGTACTAATGAAGCTAGGGAAAGAGTAAAGTAAGGTAGAATTTTTAATTGACACTGTGACAACGTATTCAGTTTAAAACCAAGCTTTGATACCCCTGGGAAATGACTACATGATGGTAAAGGGAGCAACTGGCATATTTTGCAAACTTTTGAAATACAAATTGGGGAAACAATGGGGTATACACCAATTCCTGTACATGCCCCACTTCCCTGAAGGCACCCCTGGGGAGAGATTTACTAGAACAATTATGGGCTGGGATTAAATTTGTAAAAGGAGAAATTACTCTAGAGGTAAATTATCAACAATACATACAAATAATGACCTTATCTCTAGCTAGTGATCCCACAGGAGGAAAGGTCAATGAGGAAATTATGAACCAGGTATATGCTGGGGTATGGGGCACTGATGTGCCCGGAAAATCAAAGAATGTTCCACCTGTTGAGGTCAAATCAAAGAAGGACGGCAGCCGGTAAGAATTAAATAAGACGCCCTGAAGAGGGAAGACGGAAGAAATTAATCCAATACCTGTCTGTAAGTCTGATGGATCATACCAAGTGGTCCAGGACTTATGAGCTGTAAATACAATAACTAAAGACCTCTATCCGGTGGTGGCAAATCCGTATATGCTATTGACTATATTGACACCTGAACTAACCTAGTTTACCGTTTTAGACCTGAAGGATGCCTTCTTTTGCCTCCCTCTCCATGAAGCCAGCCAGAAAATATTTGCATTTGAAGGGGAGAATCTCAAAAGTAGATGCAGAAATCAGCTTACTTGGACTGCAGAGTTCAAAACAGCTTTACTATATCTGGCAATCAACTTGCAAAAGATCTTGAGTCCTGAAAAGCCCTGTCTGAGGAAGAAAAATGGTTACAGTACGCGAGTGATATGCTGATTGCCACCAGGACAAGGGATGCTTGGATGACCTGGATGGTGAGTTATTGAATTTTCTAGGACTCCAGGTATATTGGGGATCTAAAAAGAAGGCCCAGATAATGCAGCACAAGATGATTTACCTGGGCTACAAAGTCAGTGCTGGACAGAGGACTTTGGGATAAACCCGGAAAGAGGCAATATGCAAACTCCGAGACTGCAAACAGTGAGAGAGTTACAAATTTTCCTGGGAATGACTGGGTGGTGCTGACTGTGGATCGACAGTTTGTTAAACTCCTATACACACTAACAACCACTGAACAGAAACACCTTCAAAGGAATAAAGAAGCTATACAGGCCTCTGAACTACTGAAAAAGGCCCTGATATCAGCTCTAGCCTTGAGACTCTCAGATGTGAGTAAGCATTTTTTTCTCCTCTAATATTGGCACAGGATCCGGGCCCGTATCACTGAGCAGTTGCATATTTTTCCAAACAATCGGACGCAACTGCAAAAGGTTGGCCTGAATGCCTGCGAGTGGTTACAGCCATAATATTAGATATCCAGGAAGCTCGAAAATTCACCCTGGGCCAGAGAATGATTATGTTGGCGTCCCGTAAAATGTCTGCTGTATTGGAAGAGGAAGGTGGACGCTGGCTTTTCCTACAAAGGTTCTTGAAATATCAGACTGCAATGGTAGAAAACTGTAATTACTAACATTGTCAATCCAGCCTCTTTTCTTAGCAGAAACACAGGGGAACCAGAACAGCATGACTGACTGGAAACTACTGAGGTGATATACTTGAGCCATCTGGACTTAAAGGACAGTCCTATGGGAAGTGCTGAAGATTGGTTCATGGATGGAAACAGTTATGTCCTAAGCAGTAAAAGACATTCTGGATATGCCATGATCACTAGTCGAGACAGAAGAGAGTTAGGACCTTTACCCATGAATACCTCTGCACAAAAGGCAGAGATAATTGCTCTGATCCGTGCCTTGAAGTTGGCTAAAGGCAAAGCTGCATATATCTATACAGATTCGAGGTGAGCATTCAGAGCTGTACAGAGCAATCTGGAAGGAAAAAGAGTTATTGAACTCACAGGCTAAACACATCAAATACGGACATCCTGAAACTATTGGAAGCAGACCAGTTCCCTGAGAAGGTAACGACCATGCAAATCAAAGCACAACAGAAAGTGAATTCGGAATTGGAAAGAGAAAATGAACTGGCGGACAGAGAGGCAAAACAGGCAGCCAAAGGAGAGGTAGAAACAGAAGGGGCTTTGACCCCTAATGGGTGAATCTCCCTGGAAGGAGAGCCCAAATATACCAAAAAAGGTCAAAAGCTCACTGCAGATTTGGAAGGGTCATATAACGAGGAAGGATGAGTTCTCACCCCACAAGGTAAATTAATCATATGGGTTTTAATAAAAGAGGGGCATAGAAAAAGGCATTGGGGAACAGAGGCCCTGTAGAAATGCCTAATTAGAGCAATTGTTGCAAGAAATGTATACATTGCTTTGAGACAAGTGACTCACCAGTGTGATATTTGCCTCCAGACTAATCCCAAAAATACCCCCACACTGGAAATGGGCCACAGGGGGAAAGGTAATGGGCCTGGATGACAATGGCAAATTGATTATTTTAGAACTTCCAAGAAAAGGGGGGGATATTGATATTTGTGAGTACTAACTGATACCTTTTCAGGTTGGCCAGAGGCATTCCCTACCAGAACAGCCAAGGCTCAGAGGTAACCAGAACATTAATACAAGAGATAATACACCATTTTGGAGTTCCAGTGACTCTTCTGTCACTTTGAGATCCATCCAGACACTAATCAGAAGACCATACTCATATATATTGGCCTAGGTTGTATATGTTTAAGAACTGCTTGTATTTCTATAGTAATAGATGAGACAATTCTAGATAGCAAGAATCATTCTAATTTTTTCATTTGTAATTTTGTTAAGATTGTCGGGTGTGACTTTTCTTACTTGGCACCAGTTGTATCCTACCAATTGATAAGGTCTAATTACACTATGTACCACAAATTATCACCTGTACTTATTGGAATTAATCGTATATTGGTAAAACAATTAATGAAACATCGGGATCGGGATTTGATCAAGATCTCAGATGAAGTCCAAGAAAGTGGGAGAGAGACCCTGAAAACAGTCCACCATGACACGGAGGAAATAAACAGGGTCCTGAAAAGGGTAAAGGAAAATGCAAACCATCATTAGTGGGACATGCTATTTGGATGGTCCCCCACTGGGACTGGCATTCTAAATAAGCTTTGTCACCCCATTATTATCCTTTTGATGTTAGTTTTAGTTAGCTTTCTCTACTGTGTTGTTTTTTTGGAACTGGAGAATGCTACAACGACTAACAATTTCGACCTCTATGTCTAGTGCTCATGAGAATGCATTGAAAGGTATTTTTCAAGCAAAATACTGTCCAGTTCCCCTTTCAAAATAAATCATGTGTGAGGCAAATGAATTTGCCTAAGTTTAAAAGACAGGGGCAAATTGATGTGCGGGCATAAATGTTAGGTAAACTTAGACAGCTTAGCTTACTGAAATACGCACTGTCTGCTAGTAAAGGCCTTGAAGACCTTGGATGTTGATAAGAGAGAAGCTCATTCACAGATATTCACTGATAAAGGAAAAGCTGGAATGCAGAAAACAACTGCAGCTCGACCAGGATGAGACTGCGCCTGAACACAGTTTGAATTCAGGGGACAGTTCATGAGAAAGTTGAAGGTAACTTCAGCCCTAAGTCCCAGACCACAACATCGCGCCTGCGCAAGTATAGAAGAGGCTTCTTGAATCTAATTATAATAAGAGGCGGGAAAGGTCATGAATATGTAATAGGCGCTTACGAATAGGCCTGTCTTCACACTATAACTATCTGCTTGGTAGACTGTTTGGTCGGCACCCGCTGGCGAATGAACCCATACCTGCTTTATAACCCTTAACGGAGTTATAGAGTTTGATTCCGCAAAACACACACTTAGCAACAATGTCAGGGGGTGCATGAGCCACCCTATGATCAAAGAAGCCGAAGCCCCTTTCCTCACACCAGGTTGAGGGGAGCATGTTTCCTTCATGCAGCTCAGGGTCTGGGCAGCTGCATGTACCCACTGTGGCTCCGTCTGTGTGGCAGCACCCCTCCTGCCTGCTGAAGCACTCAGAGCAGCTTTAATCTTCTGCCGGGTAGCCACCATGGTCTTTGCTTTCTTCTCTCTGGTCTTTGGGTCCTCACTGCGCCCTGCCTTCTCGCCCTGCCCACTCGAACTGCCGCTCAAACTGCCCCGCATCAGGGGGCCGTTTAAATCTCCTGTGGGAGCCGCCGGGACCGCCCCCTCGTGTCAGGCACCGCGCGGGATCGAATGTCTGTGCCGGCTGCCAGGAGCCCCTCCCTCGCCTGGGATTTTCAGGGATTTCCCGGCTCAGGGAAGTTCGGACCGCCTTAAAATGCCCGCCCCCACCACAGAACTCATCGTCCTGCTGCCGGGTGCTGCCGAACTTTCTTTTCCACTAGTTATCATACTTTCCGTTAAATTACATAATTTTTTTTCCTTGCTAATTAGGCAGTAGTTCAGCCTTTCTTTCATTACTTATACAGAATATATCCACACACATACTCAACCTGAATGTATTGTTCCCTAATTATACACAATAAAACTGTCTGCAGAAATAATCACATAACAAATTTTGGATAAATCAATAGTTGGCACTCTTAAAACTTTAAGGATCGTTTCTCCCATCTTTCAATAAAGCCTGTTTAGGAATCCCTATAACAGCTGGGTTGCTCATTATCCTTATTCAAATTTAATTACTCATAACCCAGTATCTCCCAACAGAGATGACATGGATAAGTCCTGCGGATTCAGCAAAGAAGCTGAAGAAAGGGAAGAGAAGATGGGCTACCATACACACACAGCCACAAGGCTGGGGTTTTCTATTTTTTTCTCTCTTCCTTTTTGCTAGATATTTAAAAATTTCATTTCTCTGTGCTTCTCATTCCCAGATCCCCAGGTAAATCTGCCTTTTTGCCGGCTTACTGGACATTTGAGATTGAAGGGTCCCACAGATGTATTTCTAAGATTAATCAAAACTAATTTGTAAGTCTTACAAACATTTGAAGCTTCAAGCACTTTGTCTCTGGCAGCGCCCCTTGCTTTTCAGAGTGAGCAAGCTGTCCTGCCTAGTTTTACCTGCATAGTACTTGAAACTCCTTGGTGGCACAGGTCAGCAACTTGAGCTTGAGCAGCTCAGCGTGCCCGCCCTTCTCCTTACCAGTATCCAAAGTTTTAAATCCCTGCCAAACTCCAGCACTCTATTGTACATTAAACAAATCACGGAGCACAGAACAAATTAACAACACACAACAATCAGAACTCCTCACTCTCTTCAAAGCAATACTGCGTCTCAACACACAGCCATGCATTTCAGAACCAGCCCAACTCACATTGTTAGTCACAACCAGTTGAATTGGATCCACAATTTCCAATGTCATAGAATCATAGAATAACCAGGTTGGAAGAGACCCACCAGATCATCGAGTCCAACCATTCCTATCAAACACTAAACCGTGCCCCTTAGCACCTCATCCACCCATGTCTTAAACAGCTCCAGGGACGGTGACTCAACAACCTCCCTGGGCAGCCTCTGCCAGTGCCCAGTGGCCCTCTCTATGATTTTTTTTTTCCTCATGTCCAGCCTAAACCTCCCCTGGTGGAGCTTGAGGCTGTTCCCTCTTGTCCTGTCCCCTGTCACTTGGGAGAAGAGGCCAGCACCCTCCTCTCCACAACCTCCTTTCAGGTAGTTGTAGAGAGCAATGAGGTCTCCCCTCAGCCTCCTCTTCTCCAGGCTAAACACCCCCAGCTCTCCCGGCCGTTCCTCATAAGGCCTGTTCTCCAGCTCCTTCACCAGTTTCGTTGCTCTTCTCTGGGCTCACTCCAGAGACTCAACATCTTCCTTGTGGTGAGGGGCCCAGAACTGCACACAGCATTCAAGGAGCGGTCTCACCAGTGCCGAGTATATGGTACCAGGCACATACAACACTTAAAATATGCACAGGCAACAGATATTACTCCAGTCCCCTTTATTATCTCCTTAAAGTCCCATGTGTTGAACTTAAAATGAGCTCTTAGTTATGTTAAAATATACATGGTACCAGGACAGAATACTTCTAACAAATGTATACAATGATAACTATCTCCAGAAAGTTCTCCAGGTATCTCAGCAGGAAAAACTTCCCCAGCATCTGACACCTTACAAGGTCTTGGCAAGCTACAGGAACCCCTGCAACTCACCTCATTATGCGTCCTTGGAAAGCTATACTATTTCCCTTTGGGCCAAACAGTTCCAGGGGTGAGCAATGTACCTCCTCATCTTCGCTTGTGGCATCCCATACATGGCTTACAGACTCATCCCCTGCCTCCCCCTGCAGATATCCATATCCCCAAGTCACATACCTTGTCCACCCACTGATGAGCCGTCTCTCTCCCTGCAGCTATTGGATGGGGATGGGAGATTCTCTGGAGAAATAGCCCGGTGGTGCCTAGAATGTCCCACTCCCCACTGGTCCTGCAGCTGGATCAAGATGGGTGTCCCATCTGGGGTGCCAAATTGTTTTGTGGAATCAAACTGTACCTCTATTAAGGGTTATAAAGTAGGTATGTATTTATTCACCAATGGGTGTGAGGGGGTAATCCTCCTAACTCGCACACCATATGGTCTAACAAGCAGATAGTTATAGTGTAAAGACATGCCTATTCATAAATGCCTATTACATATTCATGACCTTTCCCGCTTCCTGTTATAATTAGATTTGAGAAGCTTCTCCCATACTGGCGCAGGCACAGTGTCTCCTGGTGGTCGTGGTCAAGGGTCTCAGAGGGTCTCAGTGTCCCTGAACCTAATCTGTTCGCAGGTGCAGTCTCATCCTGGTCGAGCTCCAGAACTGCATAGCAGGATGCAGTTGACTTTCTGCTATTGCTCACATTCCAGCTTTCCCTTATCCGTGAATTTCTGCAAATGAGCTCCTACCTTATCAACACCCAGGGTCTTCGAGGCCTTTACTAGCAAACAGTGTGAATTCTAGTGAGCTAAGCCCTTCTCTAAGTTCTTTCTAACTTCTCCCCTTTCTCATATGTTGGTTTATCAGGATGATTTATCAGTACTCTGCAACTTATCTTCCAGGAAGGGTGAATATCTGTTCAGGCATGCAGGGCCTTGAGTGTGCTTAACTCATCAGTGGAAAGGCCAATATGACAATGTCATTTCACATGGGCACAGAACCCCAAGGGGTGCTGTATTCTGTTACCAGCAGTTTTGATGACCTGAAAAATGGAAATATGATTCATAGATGCCAAAACCATTATTTCAAACTCACCAGGAGTGTAACCTTTCAAGTTTAAGGGATGAATTAAGTAGGAACTTGTGTCTAAGGGTTTCTTTATTTTCCCTCCCCAAAGAGTCCTTGCCTCTAGGTGAAGGATAAAGAACTTCTTGCCAGCATTCAGCAGAGAGCAGCATGTTCACATGATGACATTAGAAACTAGAGCCAAATCACACAATGATGGGCACCTCTCATTGCTACTACACAAATGCCTGCCTAGGAATAAATGTGGTCCTCTACATCAAACTTTGGAAAGACAGTCAGAACAACTACTGAATCTTCCAGGAAATATTTGAAGGATCTTTCCACTTGGCAAAATATCTAGTAATATGAGGTTTTGAGCTTGGTAGTTTAGGAAAGTAGAAATGGAAATGTATTTCCTATGCAAAATTATATCTGTACACCATCACACAGATCCAGAGAAATGTAAGGCATTCCACTGAGAGCAAGGAAAGACAAACTTATTCAATGTGTTTTGGTTTATTATCTTAGAATCGTTTGGTTGGAAAAGATCTTTGAGATCATCAAGTCCAACCATACCTGTCCACTACTAAACCATATTCCACTACTAAACCAGGGATGGTGACTCAACCACTTCCCTGGGCAGCCTGTTCCAGTGCCTGATAATCCTACGTGGAGGAACCACCATTAGGTGAGTCTCACCTTAAGTATTTAGTCTAATTCCATTATGGAGTTCTCCATTATAATTAATTAAAGGGAAAGGCATACCCAGAAGGTGATTTAGCCCATCCTAGCACAGATAGATAAAGGAAAGAATGCACAAATCTCTAGAAGTAGCTCTCTATCTCTTTCCTTTCTGTAGGAATCCTAGAAGCTCAAACGTGGTTTAAGATCGGAATTCAACCAAATCTGTGAGCTGGGTATATGGAGCTTTGTGTTTGCAGGTGTTACCTCAGCAGGGACATGTTCTTCATCCTCTTAGAGAAACTCTAGCAGATTTCCTCTCAGGCTACTATTATTGGAAATGTGGTTATTGTTGATCTTGTTGCTTTGTGCTAAACACCTTATAAACCTCTTTGAGGACAGTTCCCACAGCCAGCAGCTTACCAACTGAAGTTCAGGGTTGACCCAGCTTAATTACATCAAGGTGTTGCTCAAAGTATAAAACTTCGAGGTAATTTTTATTCTTATCATATGCACTTCTCTTACAGTTGATGGAGAGTGACTAGGCTGATGTGCGGGCATAAATGTTCGTTAGAAAAACTGCAGAAATGTTAGGTAAACTTAGACGGCTTAGCTTACTGTAATACGCACTGTCTGCTGGCAAAGGCCTTGAAGACCTTGGATGCTGATAAGAGAGAAGCTGGAATGCAGAAAACAACTGCAGCGCGATCAGGATGAGACTGCGCCTGCGCACGGTTTGAATTCAGGGGCAGTTATTGAGGAAGATGAAGATGGCTTCAGCCCTGAGTCCCAGACCACAACATCGCGCCTGTGCAAGTATAGAAGAAGTTTCTCGAATCTAATTATTATAAGAGTCATGAATATGTAATAGGCACTTATGAATAGTCATGTCCTCACACTATAACTATCTGCTTGTTAGATTGTTCGGTGTGCGAGCTTTTGGAGGAGGACCCCCTCGCACCCGCCGGCGAATAAACACATACCTGCTTTATAACCCTTAATGGAGTTATAGAGTTTGATTCTGCAAAACAAGGCCCTCAGAGAAATATCTGTATTAAGTTATTGGTGGTTTAGAATGGATAGCCCAAATGGTTGCAATTAGGTCATCCAAATGTCCCTCCAAGGAACAAGACACACGAGATAAGCAAAAGAAACATCAATACAGTGTCTGGGAATGAACTACTCTTATACACAATAATCAGTTAATTTAGCCAGTTCATAGACAAAGTTATGGCAATTCTTGTTCCTGGTCCCAGTAAAGAAGTAACAACCAGTGGCTTAAGTCCTCAGTGAATAAAAGCTGCCTTGTGACAATCAGTAGAGAGCTAGAAAGTTTCTGACCCTGTCAGGATGTCAGGGTAAATAGGAAATCAACCTACAAATGTTCCCTAGGTTAAGACACAACAAGCCTTCCATTAAAATAGCCTCTGATAAGAAGCAGAGGAGAGTTATTGTCATAAGGAGAGTTATTGTCAGAGGAGAGTTATTGTCATCGCTTCTAAAGGGAACAGAAGGACCAGCCTGCAGATCAGACCCATTACAAAGGGAAGTTTGCTGCCTTCCTGGGGCCTCAGTTAGAGATGTAGTGAGAAAACTACCAACTCTGGTCAGACCCATGGATTATTGTCCATTGCTGATCTTCCAATTAGGTAGCAATAAAATCTCAACAAAAAATTCAGGAGTAATTAAAAGGGATTTTAGGGCACTGGGAAGTATGGTGAAGGATTTGGGGGCACAAGTTGTTTTCTCCCCTGTCATTCATATTACTGGCAATGATGAGGTGTAGCTATTAAGGCACGGACCCCGTCAATGAGGCAACAAGTGAGACAAACTTTATTGAGAGGGTGCAAAGCTTATATAGTGCCTCTGTATCCAGTAACAGCTATCCCAGTGAATTTCCACCCACAAGAATCCTGCAGTACAGTGACAGAGTGCAACCCCCTGTTTTCCACAGGTGTGCCCCTTATCTTCATGTTTTCCACCTAGTGCATTCCTTTCCTATTAACCCACGGGTCTTAATAAAGATTCCAAGGTCTCAACAAGCTAGCAAGCACAAGAACATCAGCCGTTTGTTCTGTGCTTACCGCTAATATTGCAGGTACACCAAGGCATTGGCCACTTGCCTGAGCATACATACAGTACTGGAATCTTTATGCTGGCAATGAGGGAAAGGTTAGGAGATGCCGGGAAATAATTTGAGTGAGGAGCAAGAATTTAGGTTCTCTGATCATGGGTTGATGGGACAATATTCAGGTTTTCTATCGAAGGATGGGGTACACCTGTCCCCTATGGGAAAAAGGGTACTAACCAAGAAGGTAGCAGGGCTCATTAATAGAGCTTTAAACTAGATGTGAAGGAGGAGGGGGACGTAACTGGGCTTGATCAAAAAAGCCTGGGAATGGCACTTCAGTTTCTGAGGGATGGTGAGCTGTCAAGGATCCTTGGTCTTCCACCATACAGGAAGTGAAGAATAGCACATCAAATGGCTCCACAGAAGGCTTAGGTATTTCATTCAGTACTTGCTTAGGAATTGAGTCTATTCCCCTTAGTAGCATAGTGGGATCAACAGTTCAACTGAAGTGCATCAACACCAATGCACGAAGCATGGGCAATAAACAAGGAGAGCTGGAAGTTCTTGTAAGGGAGGAGGACTACAATATAATTGCTTTCGTGGAAAAGTGATGGGATGGCTCACAGAACTGGAATGCTGCTATGGAAGGCTACAGACCCTTCAGCAGGGACAGGAGAGGAAGGAGAGGTGGTGGGGTAGCCCTCTACGTTAGAGAGAGTTTTGACAGCCTCGAACTCATTGACGGTGAAGATAGGGTTGAATGTCTATGGGTGAAAATCAGTGGAATACCCAATAAGGTGGATATCGTGGTGGGAGTATGCTACAGACCACCCAGACAGGAAGAATCTCTGATGAGATATTCTACGAGCAACTGGGAGAAGTCTCATGATTACTAGCCCTTGTCCTTGTGGGAGACTTAAACTTACCAGAAGTCTGATGGTATAAGTATAATATAGAAGAGAGGAAACAGTCTAGGTGGATTCTGGTGTGTATGGAAGACAACTTCCTGACAAAACAGGTGGGTGAGCCAACTAGGGAAAGTGCCCCACTGGACCTGCTCTTTGTTAACAGAGAAAGACTTGTGGGAGATCATGGAATCATAGAATCACTAGGTTGGAAGAGACCCACCAGATCATCGAGTCCAACCATTCCCACCAGTCTCTAAACCATGCCCCTCAGTACTTCATCCACACATGCCTTAAACACCTCCAGGGAAGGTGAATCAACCACCTCCCTGGGCAGCCTGTTCCAATGCCCAATGACCCTTTCTGTGAAGAATTTTTCCCTTATGTCGAGCCTGAACCTCCCCTGGTGGAGCTTGAGGCTGTTCCCTCTCATCCTGCCCCTTTTCACTTGGGAGAAGGGGCCAGCACCCTCCTGTCCACAACCTCCCTTCAGGTAGTTGTAGAGAGTAATGAGGTCTCCCCTCAGCCTCCTCTTCTCCAGGCTAAACAACCCCAGCTCTCTCAGCCGCTCCTCATAAGACCTGTTCTCCAGCCCCTTCACCAGCTTCGTTGCTCTTCTCTGGACACACTCCAGAGCCTCAACATCCTTCTTGTGGTGAGGGGCCCAGAAATGAACACAGGATTCGAGGTATGGTCTAACCAGTGCAGAGTACAGAAGGAGAATAATCTCCCTGGATCTGCTGGTCACACTATTTCTGATACAGGCCAAGATGCCATTGGCCTTCTTGGCCACTTGGGCACACTGCTGGCTCATGTCCAGTCAGCTATCGACCAACACCCCCAGGTCCTTCTCCTCCTGGCAGCTGTCCAGCCAGGTTTCTCCTAGTCTGCAGCTCTGCATAGGGTTGTGCCCCAAGTGCAGGACCCGGCATTCGGCCTTGTTAAACCTCATGCCATTGGTCTCTGCCCAGTGGTCCAGCCTGTTTAGGTCCCTTTGCAGAGCCTCCCTACCCTCCAGCAGATCCACACTTCCACCCAGCTTAGTGTCATCTGCAAACTTGCTAAGGGAGCACTCAATGCCTTCATCCATGTCATTAATGAAGACATTGAACAGGGCTGGACCCCAGTCTTCTTGACTGGGTGGTCTATAGCAGACTCCCATCACGATGTCTGCCTGCCTGTGGGCTCCTCTGATTGTTACCCACAGGCACTCAGTCCCTTCCTGACTGTAATCCAGCTCAAGGATATCAAAGCCCTCTCTAACATAGAGGGCTACCCCGCCTCCTCTTCTGCCCTTCCTGAAGAGTTTATACCCCACCATGGGTACACTCCAGTTATACGAGTCTTCCCACCACATCTCCGCAATGGCAACGAAATCGTAGTCTCCTTGCCCTACCACAGCTTCCAAATCCTCCTTCTTATTTCCCATACTGCGTGCATTGGTGTAAATGCACTTCAGCTGGGCTGGCAAATCTACAGCCCTCATAATAGGGTTTCTTCCCAATTGAGTGGTCCTTGGGTTAACTAATGCCACAGTGCCAGTTTCCTGCTTACCACCCCCAGGGGCACTCGCTCCCTCATGCTTACTGGTGATATACTGGCGGTCCT
This sequence comes from Coccyzus lansbergi, assembly GCA_033558105.1. NCBI lineage: Eukaryota > Metazoa > Chordata > Aves > Cuculiformes > Coccyzidae > Coccyzus > Coccyzus lansbergi. The sequence continues at coordinate 1,692,513 of JAUMJK010000100.1, forward strand.
CACCAGCACACCACCCCTTTGACGCTGAAGTCCCATCTCCAGGCTCACTCCCACCTGGCCTGGCCTCCATCCCCTCCCTCCTCACATCTAGTTTAAAGCTCGATTTATGAGCTTAACTAGATTTTTAGAGGGGGCTTTAGTCCCCTTAGGAGACAGGCGTGTCCCATCCCTAGTAAGAAAGCCTGGGGGTGCTTTGGCCTCCCCATGATCAAAGAACCCAAAGCCCCTCTTTTCACACCAGTCCCTGAGCCAGTCATTAATCAATTTCTTCTTCCTCACTTCCTGCTCCTCATTCCTTAGTATTGGAATGGAGCTAACTGCTACCTGTGCCCCAGAGCCCTTGATCATTCTCCCTAGAGCCCTGAAGTCCCTCTTAACAGCTTTAGGCTTTCTATGCTCTATGTCTTCATTGCCAACTAAGAGTGGGTAGTAATCTGTGTCCTTGACCAGGGACGGAAGTTTTTTAGTAATGTCCCTTACTGAAGCTCCCAGCAAGCAGCAGACCTCCCTTTGGAGTGGGTCCAGTCTGCAGATGGAACCCTCCATTCCTTTAAGAAGGGAATCCCCCAAGACAATCACCCTCCTCTTCTTTTTTACAGATGATGTTTTTATGACTGTCACAGGATGGTGGAGCTTTGGAAATGTTTCCAGGCTGTGGGTGCAGTCCTCTTCATCCTCAGGGATGGGGGCTACTCGCAGCACCTCATATTTGTTCCCCAGGGGCATCTGGGGGTTAGTTGTCTGGGTCGGGGGAGTAGGTTTCCTTCTCCGGACAGGAACCTGCTGCCATTCCCCATCTCTCTCTCTCCCAGCCCTGCAGCTTACCAGTGGGTGGTGCTCAGACTCACTAGCTCTGGCAGCCTGTGAGAGGGCATTGCTCCACTGATCTATCTCCCTCTCACATCCCCTAATGGTCCTTAGCCTTTCCACTTCTTTCCTCAGCTCTTCCACCAAATGAAGGAGTCCCCCCACCCAAGCACAGCTTCCACAGGTGGAGCCATTGCCAAAGGCATGAGCCACTGTGGGAGGGAGGCACTGTCTGCAGCCCAGGGTCTGGGTAGCTGCATATGCCCACTGGGGCTCCATCTGCATGGCAGCTTCCATCATGCTTGGTGCAGCTTTAATCTTTTGACAGGTAGCCACCATTGTCCTCAGTCCCTTCTGGCCGTGCTCCAGCCCCTCTCTGTGCCCTCCCTGCTCACCCTACCCGCTCGAACTGCCCTGTTCAATGTACCCCACTCCTCTCTGCCTGTGCTCCCTAAGGACCATTTAAATCCCCCACGGTAGCTTCTGGGACCGCCCCCTCCCATCAGGCACCGCGCGGGACCAGCGTGTGTGTGCCTGCTGTCAGGAGTCCCCGCCTGTTTTTTTCAGGTATTTCCTGGCTCAGGGAAGCTCCCGCCACAGAACTCACTATCCTGCTGCCTGGTGCCGCCGAAGAAGCCGCTGCAGGATGAAAATCCCTGACAGTCTTATTTATTTATCTCAGGTCCTGTACTACTCAGTAAGTTCCATCAAGCTTTTTCACTAGTAGTATGGGGTATTATATTCACATTTGCATTCCACTAATAGTTCCATGTCTTAAACAGTGATTAATTGAGCTTTCTATTCCTTTGCAGACTTTTAATCTCAAAAGGTATTGTCTCTGTCCCATTCACTAGTATCTGTGCCAGAGCCCAGCATTTGCTGATCTGATAAGGGATACTGGAATGCAGAGTGCTGCTAAATCAATCTGCTGTGAAAAAAATAAGCCCTTTTCTTGTAAGATCACACATCTAGTTTAAAACAACTTTATAAAAATTATTCAGAGTTTTTTCCCCAGGTTAGGGTCAACCAAATAGTCCACCTCCTCACACACACCAGTTCTTGAACAATGAATTTCTTGAGAAACCAGGTGTTAATTTTATACTTCTCATGTCAATGCTTGGAGGGTTCAAGCTAGAAAATAAATAATCAAAGCAATTAAATTACCAGAGGAACAGCTAACAAATTTATTGCAGCTGCATACTAGTCTGTTGCATTTCATCAATGTTCTAAAAAGATGATCGGAGTTTTAAAAAGTTTACAAATCAGAGTTTTAGAAACTTTACAAATCAGAAGCATGTGCTTTTGTTGCTTAAAATTTTTACACACATCCAATGACCGTGGCTACTTACACACTTGGTACAAACATATTAACTTTAAATCTTTTTCTTTTCTCCTTCTCTTCACGTACATTCTCCACCACTGATAACTTTAAATATGTTTTTCTCCTTCTCTTTGCATACATTTCAAATCTTTCTTTTCTGTTCTTCTCTTCACATACATTCTCTACCACTGATCATGTTTCCTATTCATTTACATTAAGTTTTGTCTCTGCTAATTAGGTAGGTGTTCAACATTTCTTACATTATTGATACACATAACACACACTAAATCTGCGTGTACCGTTCCCTGATTACACATACATGACAATAAAAGTGATAAACAGGCATATAGTATAGGGGGAGAAACTTAGGAAGAACTTAAGAGAAGGGCTTAGCTCGCTGGAATTCGCACTGTTTACTAGTAAAGGCCTTGAAGACCCTGGGTGTTAATAAGGAAAGATCTCATCTACAGACATTCACTGATAAGGGAGAAGCTGGAATGTGAGCAACAGCAGAAAGTCAGCTGCATCCTGCTCTGCGGTTTTGGAACTCAACCAGGATGAGACTGTGCCTGCGCATAGATTGAGTTCAGGGACAATTCATGAGGAAGATGAAGGCTTCTTCATCTCTGAGACTCTGGCCCACGACCAGCAGAAGATACTGCACGAATATGCATGTCTTTGCACTATAATTAGCTGTTGTTAAACAAAATGGCATGCGAGTTGGCCAGAGCAAGCCCCCTCACACCTTGCCAGCGAATAAACAACACATGCCTGCTTTATAATCCTTAACTGAGTGACAGAATTTGATTCTGCAAAACAAAAGTGCCTCCAGAAATAACCACACAAAAGATTTTGAATAAATTTAGGCTCTAGCTTGCTGTGGTCTCTCCCCTGTCCACAGGGCCTGCCTGCAGACTTCAGGGGATCAGGAAGAGACTCTTTTTTCCCCTCTCTCACCCTTTTCTATTTTTTTTTAATGCAGTCCCATACTAAGTGTAAAAAATGAGTAGGTGGAGATCTTTCCTATTTTTTTTTGAAGCAGAACTATGAACTTCTGTGGCGATTAAGGCACAGACCCTGTCGACAAGGCAACAAGTGATATCAACTTTATTGAGAGGAGACAAACCTTATATAGTTTTTCTGTATCCAGTAACAGTTATCCCAGTGAATTTCCACCTGCGAGAATCCTGCAGTTCAGTGATAGAGTGCAACCCACTATTTTCCACAGATGTGCCCCTTATCTTCATGTTTTCTGTCTAGTGCATTCTTTCCTTATTAACTCACAGGTCTTAATAAAGATTCCAAGGCCTCAACAAGCCATCAAGCATGAGAACACTGACCATCCGCTCCGTGCTTGCTACTGATATCATGGGTATGCCAAGGCATCGTTCACTTGCCCCAGCATACACACCACAGTGAAATATTTCATGCCCACATCTCCCCCTTCTTTGTTTACAAACATCACAAACTATCAATTTCTCATCGTACCTTTCACGGAAAACATGATAGACACATGATTAGGCATAGAAATATCATACTACAGATACACAGAAGTATACTAATGCAAAGAAAACAACTTTGAAGCCTTTAGCTAGTTCATCAGTCCTTATCCACCAAATGAGTTTTCCGACCAAAAAATCCTTATAAGTTTTTCAACCATCATTCATCTTCAAACTTCTTGTCCTGTCCATGAGTGCTGATACAGCCCCAGCATTATTGCTGTCCATATTAGTATAACCATCATCTTCCTCATAATTAACATCTCTGCTTAAATATGAGTGGACACACTACGCAGGCATCCACTTGGGTCCTTGACCTGTGGAAACATAAGCATATCCTTGACCCCATGTTATTAACTGATATGGTCCTTCCCATTGACCTGATTCCAAATATTTTAATAATACCTTGGCTCCTTTCTTGTTGAACTGCTGACCCTTTGTTTGTAAAGATGAATAAATGCCCTACTACAGGTGATTCTATTCCCTGATTCTCTTGTACATTTAAGTTATTCAATACAGTGCTTTCCCTAATCTGTTCTATGGTGTTTCACCTTTCATCACCCCTTTTTCTTTTAATAACATATTTTAGCGACTGATGGGCTTGTTCTACTATCGCCTGTCCTTATGTACAATGTGGTATGCCTGTGACATGTGTTATTTCCTAGGTTTGAAAAAGTTTCTTAAGTCGGTCAGTTACATATCCTGGTCCATTGCCTGTTTTTACCTGTGTGAGAATTTACAAGGCTGCAAATGCCTTGACAAAATGCTTCACTATTTCCTTTGAAGATTCCTCTGTATGTGCTGTTACCCATATCACACTTGAATACGTGTCAATTGAAAAATGTACATATCTCAATCTTCTAAATTTGGGTATGTGAGTAACATCTTTTTGCCAAATTTGTGAAGTGCTTAATCCCCTTGGGATGGCTCCTATAGGCTGTAATGGTGTTATTTGTTGACAATCTGGGCACATTTTATTATGTTTCAGGCTAATTCTAATGAAATTTGAAATTGCCTATGTAGTGCCTTGACAGACTGGTGATAAAATTACGTGACGTTAGTGCTTGTTGAATAATGTTTGGTAGTGGGCCTTGGACTGGTCCTGTTGTCAGTCTGTTTATTAATCTGTTCCCTTTGACTATAAAACCTGGAAGCGATGTGTGACTACGAATATGCATCATGTAAAATTCTGTTTTTCTAGTTGTGACTAGAACACTATTAGTGTTGATCCTTCTATTATATAAACTACACTTTATTTTGCCCACTGTCCATTTTCTTTCCACGTTAGTGCTGCTCTTCCTGTTTTCCCTGAGCCATCAGTAAATATTGTAGGGCTGTCAACCAGTCGCTCACTACATAAGGGCTTCTGTTCTATTTGTAATGTTTGTAAAGAGGAAAACAATTTATGACTTGGTAAATGGATATCAATACTTCCTGGGTAATCTGTTAGAATTACTTGTAAATTCAAAATATTTGCCATGCATCACTTAGCATATTATTTTCTCATTGGGATGTAAATGATCGTCGGGTCCTGGCCTAATAACTGAATGCTTCTTTTTCTTCCCTTGGTGATTATCATTATAATCATTTCAAGTCTAGTTACTAAGGATTTTTTTAAGGTTGATGTGGTAAAATATCTACTCAATAATTCATAATGAATATTTCCCTAACGGTTGTCTGCACTAGGGCCCAGCAGTTGCTGATCTGATAAGGGACACTGGAGTGCAGAGTGTTCACGCAAATTGGCATTCCCCTAGAAAGATAATTCGGTAAACTTCTCTGGACTTCAGCTAAGCTGAAAAGAAAACATTCAGGGAGAAAGGAAGGAGAAGGTGGGGGGCACTCACACACATACAGCTGGGCTTTATCCTTTTTTATTTTTCTTTCTCTCCCTTTACTTTTTTTATGTTTTGCTAGGTATTTTAAAACTTTTCCTTCTGAAGCCTTTCATTCCAAAGATCCCCAGGTAAATCTACCTGTTTGCTGGCTTAGTGGCTAGCTGAATACATTCATACAATGTTGGTTATCACTATTGGATCCACAATTTTTTCATGCTATGGATATTTAAACTGCACACGGTACCGGGAACATACAACACTTAAAATATGTACATGCATTATCTAATGAGGCTTATATCGGTTGTCTTACAAATATTTCACTTATAGTAATATATTGTTCTTCTTTACTCTGTGAGTGCCATACTTTACAAGTTCATGATTTTTGTAGTTTCTGCAATCATAGAATCACAGACTGGTCAGTTGAGCCAAAACCTCTATCTCCCCGTATATAATTTCCCTTGCTTTAATTATTTCAGTAAAGCCTGCATCTATAACAGAATGTCTTTCTGTCCGGTGTACAGTCAGGGCATCAGCCATCAGCTGTGCTTGATAGGTAAATGATCCCAGCTGTTGTAAGAGTTTTCAGACCGCACAATACCTTTCCATATTCATCATTAGAATTTTTTTTCACTGATTGCAAAATTAAGGCTTCTTTAACTGCTAGGTTGTCTACTTGCTTGTCAAGTGCATCTTTCAGTCTATCTATAGGAACGGCTGAGAGAGCTGGGGTTGTTCAGCCTGTAGAAGAGCAGGCTGAGAGGAGACCTCATTGCTCTCTACAACTACCTGAAAGGAGGTTGTGGAGAGGAGGGAGCTGGCCTCTTCTCCCAAGTGACAGGGGACAGGACAAGAGGAAATGGCCTCAATCAGCACCAGGGGAGGTTTAGGTTAGACATTAGGAAAAAATTGTTCACAGAAAGGGTCATTGGGCACTGGAACCCAGGGAGGTGGTTGATTCACTTTCCCTGGAAGTGTTCAAGGCACGGGTGTATCAGGTGCTGAGGGGCATGGTTTAGCATTTGATAGGAATGGTTGGACTCGAAGATCCGGTGGGTCTCTTCCAACCTGGTTGTTCTATGATTCTGTGATTCTATAAACACCATATATGGGTCATGCCTGTTTCAATTTTCAACATCCGGTATCTTCATAAGTTTTTTATAAACCAAAAAGCTGCACCTGTTGTAAAATCAAATTATTTAAACTGTCTTGATTCTTGAAATGCTACCAACGCTGTTTAATCAAGTCATTTCTCATTGTATCTGTTCTTCTTCCTCTTCTTCTTCCTCTTCTTCTTCTTCCTCTTCTTCTTCCTCTTCCTCTTCTTCTTCCTCTTCCTCCTCATCCTCATCCTCTTCCTCTTCCTCCTCCTCATCCTCTTCTTCTTCCTCCTCATCCTCTTCCTCTTCCTCCTCCTCATCCTCATCCTCTCCCTCTTCCTCTTCCTCCTCCTCTTCCTCCTCCTCCTCATCCTCTTCCTCCTCCTCTTCCTCCTCCTCCTCCTCATCTTCCTCTTCCTCTTCCTATTCCTCTTCCTCCTCCTCATCCTCTTCCTCCTCCTCTTCCTCCTCATCATCTTCCTCTTCCTCTTCCTATTCCTCTTCCTCCTCCTCATCCTCTTCCTCCTCCTCCTCCTCATCCTCATCCTCTTCCTCATCCTCTTCCTCCTCCTCATCCTCTTCCTCATCCTCTTCTTCCTCCTCTTCCTCATCCTCTTCCTCATCCTCTTCTTCTTCCTCTTCCTCCTCCTCATCCTCTTCCTCATCCTCATCCTCATCCTCTTCTTCTTCTTCCTCTTCCTCATCCTCATCCTCTTCCTCATACTCTTCTTCTTCCTCTTCCTCATCCTCTTCCTCCTCCTCATCCTCTTCCTCATCTTCTTCCTCATCCTCTTCCTCATCCTCTTCCTCCTCTTCCTCCTCCTCCAACTCTGCACCTACTTGGCGACTGGTCAGCCAAGTGTTCCCCCCTGGACACACCACGATGAGGTGTGCTCTATTGCCCAGCATACCACAGTATCTCCATCATCTTCAGGAGGTCCGGTCATCTCGAGCATCTCCGGCTTGCTTCATTAGCTCCAGTTGTTCTTCAGAATCAGGCTGCAAGTCGCGTCTCAATCAGGGTCACCATCTGAGGGGATTAATCACACATACTTCAATCTGATGGATCGAAGATGTTTTATTGAGTTAGCTGTTTCTTTATATACCCTTCTTAGTTACATAGCTGGGTGCCCAAGAGGGTATCTATAGTGTATCATTGGCTAAAGATAGGTGTCCATAAAGCTATTACTAACATATTACTGGCTAAACTACTGCGCATGCTAGAAAACCAAGTTACACTAAAATTAACTATGTTGGTAGTTCTCTTCCATTGTTTTCCTTTCAGTTGGCCTTTGTTTATCAGAAGACTGTCTTTTCTTCTCACCGAACTGGCCTTTGTTTATCTTTCAGTTCTCTGTTTCAAGGCCTTGTTAGAATTGCTCGGTATCAATCAGTCCCATAGCATCCAGACCTTTTTCTCTGTAAAATGCCTCCACAGTTTAATACTCTGGGCCATCTTGCGTTAGCAAGAATAGTGAGTTGGGCAGTGTTTCGGTATGTAAAATCAAATTCCAATATCTTAGATAGAAAGTAATCAAGAGTTGGTTATATAGCCAAGTCTTTAGCTGCCATAAATAAACATAAAAATACTGGCATCTCTGATGGCTGAAGGAGGCCAGCAGCACTATTAAAGGGAGAATCAATCTAATTTTTGCTTGCACTTTTTATAGAATAACAACAGACCATTAGCTGTTTTAAGGGAAGAGGCTTGCTTGTTCCCCATGGCTGTGTGTTGAGTCCCAAGGAGTTGGACCCTCAGGGTAGCTGTCACTATCAGATGCAGAAGCAAGACAGTGCTGGTTAGATTCAGGTGTGGTAACATATCTTCATTAAAGTAACTGTGTGAGCAGAGTGCTATTTAAAAAGTCTGTGCCAAATGGAGAGTCTTTTTTTTTTCCTGTATTGGATCCATATGCCCTTTTATTTATGATTTTCTGTAAGTTATTATTTATAGACATGGGTTATTTGTATAATTAAATATTACTGGTCAGTAGATGATCAGGTGTAATTTTGTGCCAGTCCTTATTAATAAATTTTGTAATGTTTCTGGATCTTTCAAATTTTCTCCATGTCTCATTTGTTTTCTTAATGCTCTTTAGTTCTCTGAAATCTACTCAGTTTATCCATAGTTTGCCCTTCAAAATGTATAGTATTTTTCCCTTCCAGATACAGTAATTACCTAGAAAATCCTCTCTGACTTTACTTTGTTGTTTAGCTAACAAAGTTTGTCAGGCAATTAAGGATCAGAGCTGTCGACCCCATGTGTCTCCTGGCCTCAGAAATAGCCTAATCCTGGCTGGTGTGAAGTATTAGGCTAAACTAGGAAGTTACTAAGGAATTGAAGATGCATCGCTAATCTTGTATTCCTTATTCTTTTTCCACTGGATGGCACCTGTAAAACTCTGATGATCATTTAATGCCCTCTGCCACTGTGTACTGTGTGGGCTTTTGCTGTGTTTTCATTTTCATTATCTTTTAGTCCTGTCCTCAAATGCATCCATGTATTTTGCTCCCTACACAAAAAGGCTGTTATGGATATGCCCTAACATTCAAACATAGTTCCTGAGTCTTTAGCTTCTTTGGTAGCTTGTTCTTAAATGTAGTGGTCCTGGGGAACCTTAAATATTTTTAAAGTAATGTTATTAAACCTGTTATTCAGAAGAAAGTCAAGATATTTTGCCTACAGGGTTTTTACTGCTTGAGGAAAGGGTCATTTATCTGCAGAGTATATTGCACACTCCAAACTCTGGATCTGTTTTAACATGTCATGCTGAATGATAAGCAAACTGCAGAAACATGTAGATGCTTACTGATTCTTGTATCTGTTCCAGGTTCTACTGGGAAGGACGAGTTTGGTTGTTGTCATTCTGGGATTGTAGGAATTGAGTCAGCAAGGGATTTAAGTATGTGCTTGTATTCAATTACATTTGGGAATTCTTTTTGCATTTGACTGTTTGAGTACCTTCCTGACTCAGTCCTTGAGCTGACTGGGAGCTTTATGACTCTGGTATACCTGTATTTCATAATGACTGTATTGCTCTATACTGTTGGCTCTTTACAAGCTGCCTGACTGTGATTATTCCTCTGTTTAAAAGGGCTGTTGCTTGTTTGACAGTGGTAGTCCCTTTGAGCTGGTGACTCTGAAAGATGGAAGAACCTTCAAACCAGTCGAAGGAAATAATGCTTATGTTTTTCCAGGTAATAAATAAAATTATCATCTTTTAATCTTTAAGACTAGGCTATTAGCATCTCTTCTTGGGTTTCATTGCTATACTAGGCACAGTTAGTGAAACGGCATGAAGAGGTATTAGCAGCATTTAAAGCTGAGAACTCAATCAGAAGAATGAATGAAAGAAAATCAGTTAAGTGTGATGTTAGGCATGTGCAGCTACATATGTGACATGCACACAGTGAGATCACCCAACTAGATATTTCTAAGGAATCAAAAGGATGTTATTAAAGGCTTTAAAAGCTACTGCATTATGGGTTCTTCTGCTTGATTTCTTTTTTTGGGGGGGAGGGGAAGGAGAAAAGTATCAGTATGCTCCTCTTGAAGTTATGTCTGTAGAAATTGAGAGTACAAATGAAGCACTAAAGTTATTTCTCTGCCTTCCCCTTTCTCTCCCTTTCCACCCTTAGCTGCTAAGTTCCAATCCCTTATCAAAAGCCACCTATTATGGTAAATGACTAGCACACATGGTAAAAGTTTAGTGAATGTGTGTAGAAAGCAATGGAAATATTTTTAAAAATAACATTCGTGATGACTAACAGCTTCTCAACAGCAGGCTGCATATTTTAAAATTATGTGGCCCTAATTAGCAATAATTTTATTGTAGATTTGGCTCTTTTTGTGATCCTCAGCAGTGTTCAACATATGATGCTGCTAAGGTAAGTGTGGAAGTAGAGTGGGCTGTGGCTTCTGACACGACGATGGGCGATTTCTCAAATTTTGCTGAAACTCCCTGTTTTCCTGTTTGTTTTCTGTTGGGTTTATCTCTTCCCCCATGGAAAAAAGTAGGTTTTGATCAAACAGAATTGTGAAAAATACTAGCTTCCATTGAAAATTTAATTTTTCGTCCAGAAACCAAACAGTCATGTAGGAAATCTGTCCATGTGCAAATTGCTTCCCAGCCACATAGGTCTGGCAGCAGGCCTATCCTTCTCCTGCTCTGGTCTGGGTTCCACAGCTGATGGTGTGGTTGGAGATGTGTGTGGCCCCTGTCTCCTGTCCTCTCATGCCTTTCAAGTCTGGGGCAGGAGCACCTACCACATCAGAGTAGCCAGTGAATCAGCTGGCAAAACACATGGGCAGTCCTGCAGGCATGTTGTGCTCTTCTAACTTATGCGGTTATGGGTAGTTCAGCCTCCAAAAAAAAATCTTATTTTGCTAAATGCTTACAATTAATAACATGTTTTAGCATGTTATAGATCCCATTTGGGATGCAGTAAATAGAACTTATTTGTTTTTCTAACTCAGGCATTGGCAGAACAGTTGACTGATGAAGAGTTTGCAGCAGGAAGACTTTCTCCTCCAGTGACCAATAAGGCATTCAGGAATTCTAAAAAGACTTTGGTGTTTGTCTTTATCCAGTTGGTGAATCTTAAACATATTGCATTGCAAGCGTGAATGCTATGTGCATGTAGTAAAAGGCACAAACTGCATGGTGATTTAACTTTCCAGGTTAAGGAATTCGTGTATGCCAACAACATGGCTTTCCATTACCCTGAACCTGCTGATAAGAGCCATTACATTCGATCAAAGGTTGGACCTATGAATATAGAATCATAGCATCATAGAATAACCAGGTTGGAAGAGACCCACCTGATAATGGAGTCCAACCATTCCTATCAAACACTAACCCATGACCCTTAGCACCTCGTCCACCCGTGCCTTAAACACCTCCAGGGAAGGCGAGCCAACAACCTCCCTGGGCAGACCGTTACAGTGTCCAATGACCCTTTCTGTGAAAATTTTTTTCAAATGTCCAGCATAAACCTCCCCTGTTGGAGTTTGTGGCCATTTCCTCTTGTCCTGCCCCCTGTCACTTGGTAGAAGAGTCCATTATCCTCCTCTCTACAACCTCCTTTCAGTAGACCAATGAGGTCTCCTCATCTCCAGGCTAAACAACCCCAGCTCTCTCAGTCACTCCTCATAAGACTTGTTCTCCAGCCCTTTCACCAGCTTCGTTGCTCTTCTCTGGACTCATTCCAGAGCCTCAGCATCCTTCTTGTGGTGAGGGGCCCAGAAATGAAAACAGTATTCAAGGAGCAGTCTCACCAGTGCCGAGTACAGAGGGAGAATAACCTCCCTGGACCTGCTGGTCACACCATTTCTGATACAAGCCAGGATGTCATTGGCCTTCTTGGCCACCTGGGCACACTGCTGGCCCATGTTCAGCTGGCTGTCAACAAACACCCCCAGGTCTTTCACCTCCAAGCAGCTTTCTAGACAGACTTCTCCTAGTCTGTAGCACTGCAAAGGGTTTTTGTGCCCCAAGTGCAAGACCCAGCCATCCAACCAGTTTTCCACCCTGTGCGCCTGTCCAGGCCAGAGGCTGACAGTTTCTGCAGCAGAATGCTGTGTCAAAGGCTTTACTGAAGTCCACGAAGACCACATCCACAGCCTTTCTCTTATCCAGCAGCTGAGTCACTTTGTCATAGAAGGCGATCAGGTTAGTTTGGCAAGACCTGCCTTTCGTGAACCCATATTGGCTGGGCCTGATCACCTGGTTCTCTTGCATGTGCTTCATGATAGTATTCAAGATCACCCGTTCCATGACTTTCCCTGGCACTGAGGTCAGACTGATAGGCCTGTAGTTTCCCAGATCCTCCCTGCGACCCTTCTGGTAGATGGGTATAACATCAGCCAGCCTCCAGTCCAGAGGTACCTCCCTAGTCTTCCAGGACTGTTGGAAGATGATGGAAAGGGGTTTGGCCAGTACATCTGCCAGCTCCTTCAATACCCTAGGGTGAATCCCATCTGGCCCCATAGACTTGTGGGTGTCTAGTCGGGCAAGCAAGGCTCTGACCACCTCCTCTTGGACCATGAGAGAATCATTTTCCTCCTCTAGCTCCGGGGTTTCTTTACAATTAAAACCTAAGGCAAAGAAGGCATGAAGTACCTCAGCCTTCTCCTCATCCTGTCACTGTTGTTCCCTCTGCATCCAATAGGGACTGTCTGGTCTCCCTAGTCATCATTACCAGTTTGGACTACTATCAGAGGATAGTAGTCTGTCTCATGGACCAGGGAAGGAAGTTTTCTAGCTACCTCCTTCACTGATGCCCCCAGTAAGCAGCAGACCTCTCTGTGGAGCAGGTCCAGTCTGCAAATGGATCCCTCCATTCCTTTTAGGAGGGAGTTGCTTACAACAGTTGCCCTCTTCTTCTTAATGGAGGATGTTTTTATCTTTTTCTGAGGATGGTGTGGCCTAGGGAAAGATTCTAGGCTGTGGGACCCATCATCCTCAGCATTAGATTCCACCTGCAGCACCCTGTACTTGGTCACCAGGGGGATCTCAGGTTTTGCTGTCTGGTTGAGGGGAGCAGGTTTCCTTCGTCTGGAAGGAACTTGCTGCCATTCCCCATCTCTTGTAACCCCAACCCTGCAGTTTGAAGGTGGGTGGTGTTTGGACATACCAGCTCCAGCAGGGTGCTGAGTTAGTGAGAGGGCACTACTCTACTGGTCTATCTCCCTCTCACACTCCCTGATGGTCCTCAGCCGCTTTACCTCCTCCCTTAACTCCTCCACCATATGATGGAGTTCCCCCAATTGAGTGCAGCTTTCGCAAGTGGAGCCAGTAACAGAGGCACGAGCTGGTGTGGGAGGGGGCACTGCCTGCAGCTCAGGGTCTGGGTAGCTGCATGCATCCACTGTGGCAGCATCCATCCTGCCTGCTGCAGAACACAGAGCAACTTTAATCTTCTGCTGCGTGGCCACCATGGTCTTTGGTGTCTTCTGTCTAGCCTCTAGGTCCTCTCTGCGCCCTGCCTTCGCCCCCTGCCCGCTCGAACTGCCCCTCACCTCTTTGTCGCACTCTTCACGGTGCTCCCAAGGGACCGTTTAAATCTCCCGCGGTAGCTGCCGGGACTTACCCCTCCTGTCAGGCACCGCGCAGGACCAGCGCGTGTGTGCTGGCTGTCAGGAGCCCCTCCCTTGCCTGGGTTTTTCAGGGATTTTCCCCACCGCCTCAAAATGTCCACCCCACCACAGAACTCACTGTCCTGCTGCCGGGTGCCACCGAAGAATCCTTCATGCCAGATGTATATGACTGGCCTGAATATAAGGTTCACTGAGGTGTCAGAAGATCACAGTCCTCAGGCAGAATCTTCTGCTCTGCAGGGATCCCTTTTTCCGACCAATTTCACTCATGATCTTTGAGTCCTGTAGTTTATTTTTGCTCATTTTGTTTTCTTTTTTTTCCTCTTCTACCCTGTTTTACACTTGATGTAGATTTCTCCCCACTCTCCCAAGTATCTGATAAACTATATGGATGGTGGCATCTGTCACAGGAATGAGAGAGCTCTCCAAAATTAATTTAAATAATGACATGCACCACACTAAAGAATTCCATTAATGATATTTTAGATACATGTGTTTGATGATCAACTATAGTGCTCTCATCACTGTTGACTTCCAGAATGATTTAATTCTGGTTTTAATAATGTCTTCTACTTCTCCAAGTGTTGTCACACTGCATTATCTGTGACATTACCAGAGAGCATTTGTCAAAAAAAAGGACAGCTTAAGAAAAATTTAAGTCTAACATGTTTTCTGTTTTGTCTGATGTTTAAAGATGCCCATGTCCAGACTTCCTTGTGGCATTGGCTGCTCTGTTTCTTTGAATGGGCTTTGAGGAGCAGCATGATGTGTACATGTGGGATCTGTGGCAGCATCTGTATTTCTTGTTTTCATCATTGTGTGAAATCTGTTATCAAGAAAAATGTGAACTAATTAAAATTGTATTTGGAAAGCCTGAAAATAATATTAATCACTTAATAGCTTTTTAAAACAAAGCTACTCTATTACATAATAAATTATATCATGTAAAGGCGGAATCTGAAGTAATCTATGGAAATCTTTTAGAGATTTTTACAAGGAGATTTTCTGCAGTGGACTCCAAGGTGATGTGCCAAAGGATTTTTGTTTCATCTGTTAGTTTTTTCAAGGTTCTGTTTCTTCTAATCTAAATTGTTTTCTTCCTTGCATACCCTGGTTCTCACAAAAAAAGAGTTGCGTGTGAAGTTTTCATGACATTGCTGACTCAAAAACTCCTAAGTAGACTCACTTGCCACTTTAAACACCCTCACCCACCCCTCCCCCCCAGCTGACAAAGCTGAAACAGAAAGTGTTACAGGCAGCTATTGACACACATTTACAGAAGTCTCAATACTTCTTGTAGTCTCAGTCCAGTATATTCAGTTCAGTTTGAATATAGGACTGGAAAGATCTAATGCTTAGAAGCTCTAAGTTGATCACTCCATCTTCCTCACTCTGTTTACAGGTTTAATTTGTCAGCATTTTTGTGTGAAAACAAAAACTGCAAGTTGAATTTTTCCTTGTAATGAATAGTATTGCATATCAGATATGGATACTGCAATGTGCATTCATTGTAATTTTGTTCATACCAGATTTGAGTGACATGTGGAAACACACTTCACAACTCTGGGGAGTTATAAAGCAGGTATGCTTATTGCCAGCTGGGGTGCAAGGGGGCTTTCTCCTCCTAGCTTGCACATCGTATTTTCTAACAAGCAGCTACTTATAGCGTAAAGGCATACATATTTATTAACGTGGGCTAGGGTATTACAATTACTTCACTAAAAGGGTGTTACTATTACAATTATTTCCATTATTCCACTCTTCACCTTAGCTGAGTTGGCTGTGTTTCAAACCACAGAACCGGTTAGACAGTCTCCTTTCTCACTGAAGCACAGCTTCGAAGCTCGGAAGCTCCGGCTTGGGTACCAGGTGGTCCTGATAACAAGTCATTATTTTGAAGAATGCCTTCAATTCTTGTTACTGAATGCCTCTGTTGCTTAACCCTTACATTCCCTGTTTCATGAGTGCCCAATGTTACTTTGTATTAGCACACAAGGACGGTGATAGTTACAATCTGCGACTTCTCTAAATCTGGTCTCTGTAACAAAAACAAGGGTATGTCAGGAACATAAATATTACATGTTGTTCCATAGTTTGCTACATCAGGGCAAAAAAGGACAAAAAATATATCTAGATTTAAAAGGGCTATACTGGCAAACCTGAAGTCCAAATCCAAAGAGATGAAGGAAGGCTTGCTCAGGATTTACTAATGGCAAGCACCTCTCTCATATCCTCATTTATACTGGAAAATGCAGTCTACACAGAACAAGCCCAAAATAGAACAGGGAAAATAGTCTCTGTACCCCCTTGGACATGGTCTCTGTTGGTCACTGCCCAGTATTGGATTTTAAAATTATGTTCATGTATTGGATAAAAAGAACAGTATACTTTGGGAAGGCTTTTATCTAAGTAAGGAAAGAAGACTGATTATATAAACACAGACAATGGTAATGTGGGTAAAAGACTGTGTATTCAAACTATGGTAAAGCACTGTCTGGTGGAACCTGAAATGCTCCATTGCCAAGTTAGGCAACATACACAGTTTGCAACTTGTATATCATAGAATCACCAGGTTGAAAAAGACCCATAAGTACAAAAAAGACAAATGCAAACATATTATGCTTTTACAAAGAATGCTTTTTTAATCTATTTTCACTGTGCCTGTTTTTTATTGTATTTAAATTCGTGATCTTACTGAAAAAATATTTATTTAGTGTACAAATAATTTATACCTTTTGAAAATTCAACTCTAGTCGAAGCCTGTTGCAGTGTGTCAGTGAAGTTCTGCATCATTGGATTCAAGTATATCGGGAACACACACTTTGTCACTTCTGCCAATGAACTAATTAGGCAGATGAATAACAAAAATATCCCATGCACTGATCTCATGTCCCAGCTGAGAATGATCAGAGGCAGGGCAATTGGTCCGTAAATACAACTCTGTCTTACAAAGTAAAGATCTGCAGCTGTCTATTCAGTCTGATTTTTTTTTTCCAGGCAAGAAGTGTAGCCAAGGTTCAGAATTGGTGTGCATTGATAGTACTTAGGAAAACCTGGTGCTTGGGAAAATAGCATTACCTGCATGCAGCAGGAGTCTTGCTTTCAGCAAGAGTAGTTCAATTCCCAAAGGGACATACCATGCAGGAAATTCACAGTGGCTTAAGGTGCCTGTTTTGTAAGGTGCAGTCCTTTCCCTTCCTGGCATGAATTCCCTGCTGTCTTTAAGCAGATGCTGAGAGAGATTGTTCAGAACTAGCCAGCAGAAGGATTTTCCTAAGTACAAATGGTCCAGCATGATTTTTCTCTAAATGCCATTGCACAGATGAAGAAAAACCAGTCTTTAACTCACTCAGAAACTCTAGCTACAACACAGCCCTGCCCTGATAGGGCTGCAGATGTGTCTGAGCTCTAGAGCAGAGATGGCCTGACTGTCTCTCTAACCTGTCCCAGTTATGGCAGCCAAATGGTACCGGTTAGACTTCATCTATGCAGAACACACCTGTGGACACTATTTAATCAGGATCTGTGGATCATATGTAGCTTGCAATATAGATACAGCAGAATTTTACCTTTAATGCACAGCTATTGTTTTTGACTCATATAATTGGAGTACAGGTATGGTGGGGTATAAACTCTTCAGAAGGGATAGGAAGGGTAGGAGAGGAGGCGGGGTGGCCCTCTTCGTAAGGGAGGACTTGGACACCACTGAGATGGATTGTGGTGATGAGGAGATTGAGTGCCTATGGGTTAAAATCAGAGGAGTCCATAAGTAGGTAGATCTTGTGATGGGAGTCTGTTACAGGCCACCCAGCCAAGGAGAAGCAGCTGATGAGCTCTTCTATAAACAGCTCAGGGTTAATCTCTAGCTCAATGCCTCTTGTTATTGTGGGAGACTTCAATCTCCCTGATATCTGCTGGGAGTACAATAGAGCAGAAAGGAAGCAGTCTAGGAGGTTCCTGGAGTGTGTGGAAGACAACTTCCTTGCGCAGCTAGTGAATGAACCAACGAGGGAAGGTGCCCTCCTGGGCTTGCTGTTTGTGAATAAAGAAGGCCTTGTGGGGGATGTTGCAGTAGGGGGACGCCTAGGTCTAAGTGATCATGAGATGATAGGGTTTTTGGTTCTAGGCAAAGTGAAGAGGGTGGTTAGCAGGACAGTAGCATTAAATTTCCAGAGGGCGGACTTTGAACTCTTTAGAAGGCTGGTTGGCAAAGTCTCCTGGGAGACAGTACTTAAGGGCAAGGCAGCCTATGAGGGCTGGGAGCTCTTCAAAAAGGAGATCCTAGCAGCTCAGGAGAAAGCCACCCTGTGTTCCGGAAAAAAGGCCGGCAGGGGAAAAAAACAGCTTGGTTGAGTAGAGAGATCTCAAGTGACATTAGGAAGAAAAGGAATGTTTATAGGCTCTGGAAGAGGAGACAGGCCTCTTGGGTGGACTACAGGAGGGAAGTGAGGTTGTGTAGAGAAAAAATCAGAGGGGCTAAGGCTGAACTAGCAATCAGGTTGGCAAAGTCCGTGAAAGATAACAAAAAAATCTTTCTATAAATATATAAATAACAAAAGGAGAACCAGGGAGACCATACAGTCCCTTTTGGACACAGAAGGAACAACAATGACAGGGGATGAGAAGAAGGCTGAGGTACTTCATGCCTTCTTTGCCTCAGTCTTTAACTGTAAAGAAAGCTGTTCCCCCTGTGTACAAACCCCGGAACTAGAGGAGCAATACGAGGCTCCCATGGTCCAAGAGGAGGTGGTCAGAGCCTTGCTTGCCCGACTAGACACCCACAAATCTATGGGGCCATATGGGATTCACCCAAGGGTATTGAAGGAGCTGGCAGATGTGCTGGCCAAACCCCTTTCCATCATCTTCCAGCAGTCCTGGAAGACTGGGGAAGTTCCATTGGACTGGAGGCTGGCTGATGTTGTGCCCATCTACAAGAAGGGTTGCAGGGAGGATCTGGGGAACTATAGGCCAGTCAGTCTGACCTCAGTGCCAGGGAAAGTCACGGAACAGGTGATCTTGAGTGCAATCATGAAGCACATGCAAGAGAACCGGGTGATCAGGCCCAGCCAATATGGGTTCACAAAAGGCAGGTCTTGCCAAACTAACCTGATCGTCTTCTATGACAAAGTGACTTGGCTGCTGGATGAGGGAAAGGCTGTGGATGTGGTCTTCCTGGACTTCAGTAAAGCCTTTGACACAGCATTCTGCTGCAGAAACTGTCAGCCTCTCGCCTGGACAGGCACACACTCTCCTGGGTAGAAAACTGGCTGGATGGCCGGGCCCAGAGAGTGGTGGTAAATGGTGTTAAATCCAGCTGGAGGCCAGTGACAAGTGGTGTTGCCCAGGGCTCAGTGCTGGGTCCAGTCCTGTTCAATGTCTTCATCAATGACCTAGATGAAGGCATTGAGTGTACCCTTAGCAAGTTTGCAGATGACACAAAGCTGGGTGGAAGTGTCGATCTGCTGGAGGGTAGGGAGGCTCTGCAAAGGGACCTAAACAGGCTGGACCACTGGGCTGAGTCCAACAGCATGAGGTTTAATGCGGCCAAATGCCATTGGTTCTGCACTTGGGGCACAACAACCCTATGTAGAGCTACAGACTAGGAGAAGTCTGTCTAGAAAGATGCCAGGAGGAGAGGGACCTGGGGGTGTTGGTCAACAGCTGACTGAACATGAGCCAGCAGTGTGCCCAGGTAGCCAAGAAGGCCAATGGCATCCTGGCTTGTATCAGAAACGGTGTGACCAGCAAGTCCAGGGAGGTTATTCTCCCTCTGTACTCGGCACTGGTAAGGCTGCTCCTTGAGTACTGTGTCCAGTTCTGGGCCCCTCACCACAAGAAGGATGCTGAGGCTCTGGAGCGAGTCCAGAGAAGAGCAACGAAGCTGGTGAAGGGGCTGGAAAACAGGCCCTATGAGGAGCGGCTGAGAGAGCTGGGGTTGTTTAGCCTGGAGATGAGGAGATCTCATTGTTCTCTACAACTACCTGAAAGGAGGTTGTAGAGAGGAGGGAGCTGGCCTCTTCTCCCAAGTGACAGGGGACAGGACAAGAGGGAATGGTCTCAAGCTCCACCAGGGAAGATTTAGGCTAGACATTAGGAGGAAGTTTTTCACGGAAAGTGTCATTGGGCATTGGAACAGGCTGCCCAGGTTGGTGGTTGAGTCACCTTCCCTGGTGGTGTTTAAGGCACGGGTAGACGAGGTCCTGAGGGACATGGTTTAGTGTTTGATAGGAATGGTTGGACTCGATGATCCGATGGGTCTCTTCCAACCTGGTGATTCTATGATTCTGTGATTCTATGATTATATGATTCTATCAGCAACAGATAATGTGTTAGCTAGTGAAGTTTTAAGTGCATTTCACTCTCCCTTTCACCTTTTCAGATTTTTTTTAATAAAGTACATAGATTCATCTTCAGTTTTGTGTATTCTTCAGATCTAAGTAATCTTTGAATTAGTTACAACTGCTAATCTAACTGCTGAGTAAGAAACCACAGTATCCTTTTTTATATTGTACTTAACCTATTTTTTTTTCGGTTTGCTGGTTTATTCAAAAGCATTTACTGATCTGCAAAGGGGAAAAGTTGTCACCAGGATGCATTTTGCAATGCTATATAGCACAAGTTAAGTTTATACTCTTTTTTAAAAGAAATGTATTATCTAAAGGATGACTAGCATTCTAGTTTTTCACACAGCTCTGGTGAATTTTACCCTCCACATGGTATAGGAGTATTTCATGTCTCTTCTGTGAGGAGACTGTTCTGGATGCACAGAAAACCTCTGAGAGGATCATCAACTCCCACTGAGATCAATAACATTAGATTGTTTTATAGCACTTGTAAAGAGGTACCTTGCAAAGGGACTTCTGTCATGCCTCACTTAACAACATTGCGCTTTGACAATGGTGTTTCCATAGAGATGTAACCAACATAGAGTGTGTGAACACAGTCTCAATAATGTTCTCTTGAAAGTGCTCTTATATAGAACACAATCCCAGGTTTGAACAGCCTGTGCTGTTTCTGATGGGTTACAGGTCATATTCTCTGTGTACTCAGTTTTGCTGTGCCCTTTAGTCAGACAGTCCTGGCGCCTTGGGGAAGCATCAGTTTGGTGAAGGCTGCCAAGGGTTGTTTGTAGATGGAGATCTCTGTTCACTCACTACTAGAATCATAAAATTGTTGGAAAAGACCTTTAAGATCACTGAGTGCAACTGTAAACCTAACACTGCCAAGTTCACTGCTAAACCATGTTCCTAAGCATCACATCTACATGGCTTATACATACCTCCAGGGATGGTGACGCAATCAATTCCGTGGGCAGCCTGTTCCAGTTCTTGACAACCCTTTTGGTGAAGAAATTTTTCCTATTATCCAGTCTAAAGTTCCCCTGACACAACTTGAGGCCATTTCCTCTCATCCCATCACTTGTTACCTGGGAGAAGAGACCAACACCCACCTTGCTATATCTTCCTTTCAAGTAGTTCCCTCAGCTGCTCTTCATAAGACTTGTGCTCTGTACCTTTTACCAGCTTTGTTGCTCTTCTCTGGACACACTCCAGCACTTCAATGTCCTTGTTGTGAGGGGCCCAAAACTGAACACAGGATTCGAGGTGTAGCCTCACCAGTGCCTGGTCCTGCTGGCCACAACCTTTTTGATACAGGCCAAGATGTTGTTGGCCTTCTTGGCCACCTGGGCACACTGTTCAGTCGGCTGTCAACCAACACCCCAGGTCCTTTTCCATGAGGCAGCTTTCCAGCCACTCTTCCCCAAACCTGTAGCACTGCACGGGATTGTTGTGTCCCAAGTGCAGGCCCTGACACCGAGCCTTGTTGATCCCCATACAGTTGGCCTTGGCCCTTCAACCCAGACTGTCTAGATCCCTCTGCAGAGCCTTCCTTCCCTCAAACAGATCAATGATATACTGATGCTAAAAGTAACTATTAAAAAAACTGGAATATTTTGATTTAAACTAAAGTAGAGTTAAGTTTTTATTTAAATAACCATATTTGTTGAAAGTTAGACAGAATCTCCCTCTGATAGCATTGTGAGAAGCGCTCATGAGTCCAATAGGTAAACTGAGGCATGCATCTTGTGAAGCATCATTATTTATTTATTTATTCGTGATTGCAATCCCAGGAGCAACTCCTTCTGGCAAGAAGGAAAGTGTTCAACTTTGTCGAAAAATACAGAGGTCTTTATACTGTTTCTTTCAAGGCAAGACCACCCTCTCCCCAAATTTACAACCTATCCCAAAGTTATTACCAGGCTGTTACTAGGCTAATTTATACATATTAAATTTCATGACCAATCTGTTTTTTATAAGTACTCACATTCATTCCTAAGCATATCTTGTACTGTACCAGAAGGGTACCAGAAGGTAATATTTCTTACATTATCTTATGTCTTTCTCTGAACTATCTGTTCAGCCATTTCTTAGTGAAAAACAGCTTATGTCATCATATTTTGCAAGTGTTTTAAGTTCAGTTCAGCAAGGCCCTCCATGTTAATGCTAAAACTTCCATTTTGTAAAAACACAAGCAGCCTAACTCTCACAGCATGTTTTTTTTTATAACATCTTTTTTTCAAATAGTGTTTTTCCAGACATTGTTACACTCTTCGTTCTTTTGGAAATTATATTGTCTTGCATTAAGTATGATCTGTGCTGAACAGATGTCTCTTCTTCTGTAATCACCTCTGTTTGCAGTCTTTCCCTATCTCAAATCCAAGGTCAAGTGGATAACTGGAGCCAACTCCAATTAGCAAGAGACTTGACTGTTGAGAAGTTTATAATAACATGAAAATTTCACCTCGGAAAGTAATAGAATCTGCATGAGATATCTGGGAAAATTTATCCATATGCATGTAAGTGGGAAATATATTCTGTACCCAGCTCATCTCGTTGCGCATGATTGATGGAGATCACTCCCACATGTTGCCTGGGCCTGTTAAAGGACGCTTGCTTTCTACAACTCCAAAACAAGTCTTAGAGAGTTTATTTGCTGGCATTTTTGGTGTCAATACACCCCCAAATGACAGCAATCTGCTTCTACAAATGCTCCTAAGAAGCAAAAGAAGGTTATAGACCTGGAAACCAAAGTAAAAGTAATAAAGCAACAGGAAGAAGGAAAAAGTGTTATTAAAATTGGCCATTATCTAGGTTTGGTGCATTCAACAATAAAATAAATTGTACAGTGTAATACAATATAGAACTGTATTAAATATATATAAGTGATTTTGAAGGCAACCTTTATTGTGATGGCATTGAGTTGTCTTAAACAACCCCTGTGCCTCACTTCACAAGACAAGAGAAGATGGAAGACCAGATCATCTCTCTTGTGAGGAAAGGCTGAGACATCTGTGTCTCTTTAGCCTGGAAAACAGAAGACTGAGAAGGGATCTTATCAATGCTTATAAATATCTAAAGGGGCAAGTGTCAAGAGTATGGGGCCAGATTCTTCTCAATGGTGCCCAGCAACAGGACAAGGGGCATTGGGCACAAACTGAAACACAAGAAGTTCCACTTGAACATGAGTAAAAACTTCTTTACTGTGAGGGTGATGGAACCCTGGAACAGGCTGTCCAGGGTGGTGGTGGAGTCTCCTTCTGGTGGAGTGGATGCACTGCATAGGACCTCTCCAAAATCCTCACTGTAACCGGGGCTCCCCAGCAACTGCAGATCTGGATGATGATAAAGCAATTGGTGATGTATCTTTCTTAATTACTGTACTTATTCTCTTGTAGCAATGATTAGATGTATATCCTTTAAAAGCTGTGACTGTTAACTTGTTGTTGATCACCACTAATCATTTGTTACCTTTTTTGGTTTAATAAGTTAAGTAAAACTTGATTTCACAGAGTATTTGAGAGTTTGGGCTTTTATGCTGATTGCACTTTGTGGTAAAATGACATATCTATAATGAGAGAAAATTCTGAGTTTTTCTTAATCTAGCAAAGACAGGACCCAGTGCCTGGGATCTGGAGTGAGACAAACTGGGGCAGGAATCAAAGCCCAAATCTTTAAGTGCAATTTTTCATCTGTTCAAAACAAATCAGTCAGGAACTCAGTGACCTTGAAGCAGAGCCCAAGGAGCATGAGTAGCCAGGAAAGGTGTTATGAGAACAGGTCCTGATGTCAAAATCGCTGTTAGCATGGGACAAATAACAAGTTGGCTCTCAGCCTGCTCACACGCTGGCCACATGAGGGGTGGGTCATGCTGCTAACCCTTTTTGCAGTCCTCGAGAGGAGCTGGGCTGGACAGATGAGGGTTGAGAAGGAATACATGAACATCTTTGAACAGGGAGGCGTCCTGGAAGTGCAGTACCTATCTACTCTGACGGTCCAGGAACCATGTTCCATCCCCTTCTCGGTGAGCTGGCACCATCTGGCAGGTAAGTTTATAAGTTTTAATGTAGTCAGGTGTAATAGGTTAAGATATAACAGTGCATTTGAACAATAAAGCATATTTGATTTAACTGTGATTTAATGGTCCTGTCTTTGCATACTGGTCTCTATAAATGAACCTAATACAAACCACTTTCCAGCATTTCCTTGCATTTTAATACAGCAGCTGTCACCAGTTGATTCTGTTCCATGCTTGTAGCATGTTTTGCTTAGAAACAACTAAAATTTCTGTCACAGAAGTCTTTTCTTGACAAATCAAGCCAAAATAAACCTTGCGTGGAAACATACCGCTATTGTGGAAAAAAAATACATTGTAGTTCGGAATTTATTTCTTAAACACTGATTTTATTTTAGTTTCCCTCCTGATTATTTCTGAGTTGTTATGATGTGCATTTATTTTGCTATCTTTTTATTATTTTTTTTTTACTGGTAGTTCTAATCAACAGGCAGAATTACCAAATTTTTCATAACTTATCTTCATAGTGACCACTTTTTTGGACTTCCTGGCCTGCTGTGTACCCTTAACCTCCAAAGTAGACATGACCCAAACAAACCACCTGTTGATATTTATGGACTATTAGGACTGTGAAACTTCATATGGAAGAGTCTGGAGCTCTCCCACTCAACTTCTGTTTCCCTGCTTTGAGGAAAATGCATGGCTGGTGTATTTGCATGACTTTATTATGAAGAATATAGCTTTTCTTCAAACACACTTTCTGCTAATGTTACAAGCTCTTTATTTGTATGAGGAATGTGAAATATCAATTGCTATTTATATTGAGGTTGTATTTTTTTCAGTGAGACAGCTCTATATATAGTGTATCTCTTTAGTGATTTGTTTTTTAACCCTGACAGTCATCATAATATTTACAGGTACTTATATTTTTATTTACCAGGAGTTCAACCAGGTCCTTTATATGGGAAACCAAAGAATAGAACTGCAGTTGTTCTAGAAAATGGAATAATGATTTCTCCTTCAGACATCTTAAAAGACCCTATTCCTGGAAGAAAAAAAAAATGCATTTTGGGGGTTTGTTCAGGGGTGGTTGGAGATGCAGCCATGAAGCTTTGCTGTGAAGCAGATGTACTGATACATGAAGCCATGTTGGACGATACCCAAAAGGAAAAGACCAGAGAACATGGTCATAGCATCGGATTTTGCAAAATTGTGTAAATAAAGTTAAGAAACTGAGTTTGACTCACTTCAGTCCGCAGTATAAACCAGTTGCTGGAGATACAGATGCCACCAAACTGAAGAGACAGGCAGAGTTAGTGTTAGGTGGTCAAGAAGCAACACTAACTGAGGATTTTATAACAATAGAAATTCCAATGAAAAAGTAAAACTGGTAGCCTTAGCAAGCTCTGTATGAAGACATAAAGGAGGATGGTATTGGATAGCAATTAAAAATAATGGTTGAGTTTCTGGTGTCCAAATAAGTTCTCTTCTGTGGCATGCAGAGAATCATTGCAAACTGGAGAGAGTACCAGGTACAGTTAGTGTTGCTTTTGTAAAGCAAGAAAAAAAAGGATACTAAAAAATCTGGAATTTGGAATAAATTCCTAAGTGATGGTTTTGGACACCTAGCCTCCCCAGAAACTGAATGTGTAGGCTGGTGCAAGCCTTCGCAGCCCAGGGGTTTTCCTTGGACCACAGATTCCTAGAGCAGAGCACTGGTCATTTGGCTTAATACAAACCCTGGGAAGATTTGTATTCTGCACCAGAATTTAAGATATCTTGCCTGTTACAAGCTTTTGAACATCTCTTGCAAACTTGTATACAGTATTTTGCAACTGTTATTCGACTTCTATGCAAGAAGACTATTACACTGAAACTAATAAAGTATTTCTAACTCTGCCAAGTGTTTGTAACTGGGGGGTATTGCTATGCTCAATTTGAGGAGCTCATAATTCTCCCTTTGCATGTGAAGTTTTCTCATAAATAAATATAGATTAGATTTCCTATCAAAAGTGAGTCACTCTTAACAATTTGATTAATTTAAAGCTCTGAAGCGTGAGCCCTAAGTTTGCATACCTATTCCCTGCATCAGTAACATTTTGGAAGTACGTTCTGGAAGCCTTCGGGCAGATGACAAGTAGTCCTTCCTAAAGTGTTCTCCCAAGTGCACTTTTAAAGACAAATTATCCTGATAAAAGCATATCTCTGTAGAAATACCCCTCTGGGAGAAATTTCACCTATGTATAGCTCATTCTGTTTCTGCAATGACTTATTCTTTCAGTTAAGGGGTATGTAGACCAACTTTATCTCCTTTTCTTCACACCTCAAAACAAACTAGAAGTTAGAGTTTCCCAAATTTTAGCTCTGGTCTAAAGTAAAATCAGTAGTCTTGAAAAATCCACCCTAAATACGTTTTCCTTAGTACTGATTCCTGAAAGGTGAAACACTTCATAGCTTTCTAATAAACACTGAAAACTCTGGCAGGTTTAAGTACATCTGAAACAGTTAGTGCTTTTACTTTCCTTGAGTTGATAGTAATATAGATGGAAAATAAATCAGGTTTAATAGACCATTTTCCTCCTTGCTTTAAATGTAGAATAACAAAGCTCCAAAACCTGAAAACACTATCTCTCTTGTACATGATATACAGTGTATATACAGGTAGATATACCGCTATCCAGGGATAAGCCTCATCCAGACCAAGCTGGTGAGATGAGGATGTTAAATCCTGTAGATAATTTTTCTATACTCTTCACATCTTGTTTGCTAAGTGCATACTTGGTTGTACTTAAGCAACAGTCTTCAAAGAAAAAGAAAAGGAGCATGATTTCCTAGAGTTTCACTAAAGTGATTGAACTGAATTGGATGTCTTACCCCCACCCTTCAAACAGACTCTGTCTTACCTGCGGTTCTGGTAACTGAACAGAATTGCACCAACATTAATATTTTGTGCTTCTAATATGCTTCAAATGTAGAGGAAGTCTTTGGTTTCTTTAAAAACAAATGACTGGGAAGAGTTGCAGACTTGAAGAACCTGACTTCTGGAGCTGAAACTCACTGATCTCTATCATTTCTCTGTTAAAAATGGGGCAGAGTCAACAGATCACGCAGTGGTACATTCTTTTCCCCCATAAATAGCTTTTCTTTTATAAGATAAAAATTAATGGAAGGTGCAGAAATCTTGATATCACACTCTGCTTTATGTAGAGAAAAGCTGAGCAGAATCCAGCTATTCTGTTTCATACAGTGAAATAACAACTTACTTGGTTGTCCTGACTTGCTCTGCTGTGTCTGCTTCCACACTGGAGCAACCAGATATTCCTATTACTAAGTCATTCACAGTCGTGATACAAAGTTTAGGGAACAACTTCAATGCTTTGTGGAGATTCACTGGATACCACCTGCAAATGAAAAAAAAAAATCAAAGGATGGAAATAAAAAGAAGAGGCAATCCAAAAGCCCATGCAACCCACCACTGCAACCCATCTCCCCACAGTACTGGATCACGCTGCTCCAGAACTGGTTTATCCACCCCCACAGGAAATAGTTTTGTACTCGTGTCATTAGGGTCAGTCCTACCACACAGCTACATCCTAAATATGTTTTAGGATCTAAATCCTAAATAAGAACGGGTCAATTTGGATATAGAACAGCAAAGGAAAGAGTGTATCAAAGCAGCAGTCCAGGTCCTCTTCAGGTATTAGGTCTAGGGACTTTGTTGAACAAAGTTGATGTGATAGTGCATTTTTTATGGCAAATTATTGTCTATGAACCATCAAGGATGGAAAGTTGCCTGGTCAATATTGAAGGTCGAATTAATTGTATGGCTGTCACTTTTTAAAATGGTTTGTTGGTGGTGTATGCAGGTCCAATCTGAACTTCCCCTGGCGCAGCTTGAGGCCATTCCCTCTCATCACATCACCTGACACTTAGGAGAAGAGACTAGCACCCTCCTCGCTACAACCTCCTTTCAGCTAGTTGTAGATAGTGATAAGATCTCCCCTCAGACTCCTCTTATCCAGGCTAAATAACCCCAGGTCCCTCAGCTTCTCCTCATAAGACTTGTGTTCCAGCCCCTTCACCAGCATTGTCGTCCTTCTTGGCACAGGCTCCAGCACCTCAATGTCTTTCTTATAGTGAGGGGTCCAAAACTGAACACAGGATTCAAGGTGCAGCCTCACCAGTGCTGAGTACGGGGGCTCAGTCACTTCCCTGGTCCTGCTGGCCACACCGTTTCTGATACAAGCCAAGATGCTATTGGCCTTCTTGGCCACCTGGGCACACTGCTGGTTCATGTTCACTTGGCTGTCAACCAACACCCCAGGTACTTTTCCACCAGGCAGCTTTCCAGCCACTCTTCCCCAGGCCTGTAGCACTGCATGGGGTTGTTTTGTCCCAAGCACAGCACTCTGCACTTGGCCTTGTTAAACCTCATCCCATTGGCCTCAGCCCACAGATCCAGCCTGTTCAGATCCCTTTGCAGAGCCTCCCTACCCTCAAGCAGATCAACATTCCTACCCAATTTGGTGTCATCTGCAAACTTACTAAGGGTACATTCAATCCCTGCATCCAGGTCATTGATGGAACAGGACTGGACCCAGCACTAAGCCCTGGGGAACACCGCTCGTGACTGGCCTCCAACTGGATTCAGCTCCATTCACCACTACTCCTTGGGCCTGGTCATCCAGCCAGTTTTTAACCCAGCAGAGTGCATGCCGGTGCAGGCCAGTGGCAACCAGTTTCTCAAGCAGAATGCTGTGAGAAATTGTATTAAAGTCCAAGTACACAATATCCACAGCCTTCCTCTCGTCCATTAAGCAAGTCACCTTGTCATAGAAGGAGATCCGGTTAGTTTGGCAGGACCCGCTTTTCATAAACCCTTGCTGAGTGGCCCTGATCACCTGGTTGTCCTGTGTGCACACGCTGTGTGATAGCATTCAAGATGACCTGTTCCATGACCTTCCCTGGCACTGAGGCCAGACTGACAGGCGTGTAGCTCCCTGGATCCTCCTTCCAGCCCTTCTTGTAGATGGGCACAACATCAGCCAGCCTCCAGTCAAATGGAACTTCCCCAGTCTGCCAGGACTGCTGGTAGATGATGGAAAGGGGTTTGGCAAGTACCTCTGCCAGCTCCCTTAGTACCCTTGGGTAGATCCTATCTGGCCCTGATGCCATGAAAAGCCAGACTCAATAATCAATGCTAATTTGATTATTAAGCAAGATATTCTTTAATGCAATGCCAGGCATGCAGGGGATTGTTCCACCCAATGTGCGTGCAGCTTCTAGTACAATTCACAAAGGCTGTATACAGTCAAATCATACATATTCATCACTTTTCCTGGAACAGGTGTGTCTATTATAAGTAGTTCTTGGAATTTATTTACATAAGTTTCCTCCCGTTGGCACATGCGCAGTACTAAGCCCTGGGGAACACCACTTGTGACTGGCTTCCAACTGGATTTAACTCCATTCACCACCACTCCTTGGGCACAATCACTTCCCTGGTCCTGATGGCCACACCATTTCTGATACAAGCCAGGATGTTGTTGGCCTTGGCCACCTGAGCACACTTCTGGGTCATGTCGAGCTGCCTGTCAACCAACATCTCCAGGTCCTTTTCCATCAAGCAGCTTTCCAGCTATTTGTCCCCAAGCCTGCAGTGTTGCATGGGGTTGCTGTGATCCAAGCGCAGGTCCTGGTACTTGGCCTTCTTAAACCTCATACAATTTACCTGGAGCCCATCAATCCAGCCTGTCCAGGTCCTTCTGCAGAGCCTTCCTACCCTTGAGCAGATCAACACTCCCGCCCAATTTGGTGTCACCTGCAAACTTACTGAGGGAGCACTCAATCTCCTCATCAAAAGCACTGATAAAGATATCAAACAAGACTAGACCAAACACTGAGCCCTAGAGGACACCACTTGTGACCGGCCGCTAACTGGATTTGGCTCCATTCACCACAACTCTTTGGGCTTGGCCATCCAGCCTGTTTTTTTTATCCAGTATTCCTTTATATATTTTTTTTAATCTTCAAATAAATACTCACATCTGAGGACTGAATAGAGTGAAATCAATAGGGGAATCAATAGGGTGAAAGACATATTAAATTAGGTGAAATACAATTTAGCCACAGTTAAGTTCAGCCAACAATTATCAATAGTTTTATTTCTTTAGTCACTGGCCAATGAATAAACGAGTTAAACTTTTAGGCTTTTCAACTATGTAGCTCTCCCTGTGCAGGCAACAGCTTTACTGTTATTAAAAAAAGAATACCACCTTGCACCTACAACGGAGCTAGCTTAGACTGTAAGAACTCTTTGGTTCCATGAACTGCTGCCATTAATGAAGACTCCTGGAAAGAATAAGCTTGTATGCAAAGGTCCAAAGAGGAACTTCAGCACCAAAATGCTAGGGAGGGCAATACCCATCTTTCAGGGCACCTGGTTGCGATAATTGACTTCTAGATCATGGATCCAAGAGGGCTTTGGCATGACCTAAACTCCATGACATTTCTAAGCAGGCAAAAAGTACAACCTCAGGCACCTTGCAAAGTTTAGGATTGAGGACATTCAGAGTTCAGACACCTCCAGGGTAGATACCAGCTCAGCGTGAGTTTGAGGATTGCAATTTTTGATTTAGGCATATAAACTACATTCAGTTTGCAGTCTATGTCTCTATTCCAAAAGAGATGTCCAAATTCAAAAGATGACTTCTCACAAAATGGTTCTAGTCCTTCTTTCCTCCCTTTCAAATATATCTCTCAAATTTCAGAGCACTCAATTAAAAAAAAAAAAAAGACTCAAACGAAAGTTATTAGCTTTCACAACATTAGCATAACATGGTAGATTTTACTCACCAGGATGATTTGATATAGGAGGCTGGAATGCAAGTTCATTGTGAACTGGCCCTTTAAAAGAAAGCATGCAATTTGTTTTACACAAGGTAAAATAAGTTTTTCCTGCTTAAATTGTTTCCCTATGAAAAAAGACTTGTGAGAATGCCAGATGTTATAAATCCCAGTAATTTCTGAATCAGTTGGCCAAATCTGACAGGGGACAAAGATGCCCACAGAAGAATTACAGTCTTGGAGGTTTCCTAAAAATTCAAGAGCCGAGCAGAGCCAAGAGCTCCATTCAGATCCTTGGAAGAGAAAAACTAACTAGGTCCCTTACAGGAAGCAGAAAACAAGGAAAGACTTAAACATAGTATTATAAGTAAGCAGTAGCTTTTACAAAAAGATGTCAAAACATGCAACTCTGAAGTGAGAAATGGCAGCAGCCAAGTAAAGCTCTTGCACATGCTCTTAGACTCCTTGGGCACATCTTCAAGATTGCATCTGATCCTAGCTGGTTCTTCTTTCTTTCTCTTATCATTTCTGAATCAGTTGGCCAAATCTGACAGGGGACAAAGATGCCCACAGAAGAATTACAGTCTTGGAGGTTTCCTAAAAATTCAAGAGCCGAGCAGAGCCAAGAGCTCCATTCGGATCCTTGGAAGAGAGGGTGCATGCTGCTCAAACCAGACCCAGGAGAGGGGAGAAACAAAATGTAGCATGGAGATGTAATAGAAATAGGACTTGGGCTTCACACCTGCTGCCAAGTTGGGCAAAGGAGAGAATCATTGTATAGAGGCATATAAATATGTCAGAAACCACGCTTCATTAGTTTTATCACATAACAAGAAATGCTCCCTGAGATGGAAAAAAGCCCTAGAGAACTCATTTTCTAAAGGAAAAAAAATACTGAATATGTTCTTGGTACTTGTCAGTTTATTCTCTCCACTTTTATAAACTAACTAGGTCCCTTACAGGAAGCAGAAAACAAGGAAAGACTTAAACATAGTATTATAAGTAAGCAGTAGCTTTTACAAAAAGATGTCGAAACATGCAACTCTGAAGTGAGAAATGGCAGCAGCCAAGTAAAGCTCTATGTGGTAACACCAGCCAGTTACAAATATTAATTATGGAAATATACATACACTGAGAAACTACATAGAGTATCTACAGCATCACTAAAGTTCTTACATACTGGTATTTCTGACAAATAAGATGATAAATGAAGTGGGATTCTAACAGAACAAAATAATGAAATTTAATAACTTTATCTAAACCATAATTTTCTTGATAGAGACAAGCTGAAAAGTCATTCTATCATTAACAACTATATTCTCCCCTCCACTAATAATGACTGCCACAAACGTGCTCTAGTTAAGTACTATACTAGGAAATAAAGAACTGTTCCAGCTTTTTGCCACAAAATTTAGAAAAGCTTTTATGTGGGTGGGGTCTTTTGCACTATATTCTTATAATGCATATATTGTGCTAGACACACTAGAAGTCTAATCACTTTTTTTTCCTTCCCATCTCCTGTACCTTAAAACAAGAGGTTGAAGTCCTATTTCATAGATGAAAAAGATTTTCAAGTTTGTGCACCAAATATACTTATGAATCAGGCTGTGGCAAGACCGCTTTATTGACAAGTACTTTACTGCACAAG
Source organism: Coccyzus lansbergi (assembly GCA_033558105.1). Lineage (NCBI taxonomy): Eukaryota > Metazoa > Chordata > Aves > Cuculiformes > Coccyzidae > Coccyzus > Coccyzus lansbergi. Next base: position 1,725,021 of record JAUMJK010000100.1, read on the forward strand.
CTTTCACAAAGTTCTCTTAAACTGGCTAGTGTACATGGACACACATCTTCCAAAGCTTAATGTAGACTGTTAGGTCATTAAGACATGACTTCAAAATTTCTAGAAAATAAAAATAGCCAGGAACTTCCAAGTTTTGAAAGAAAAATATCCAAACAACACATTCTAAATCAACTTCCTTTTCTGCAAAGGAAATATTTACTACAAGATTGAAAAGCCTTAAAAACAGAGGTTTAGAAAGGAAATGCTAGTTTAGTTAGGCATTGAGAGACATCTACAATATAGATGGTATCACTATAGCTATCTGAATTTCTAATCTCTGCTGCTTTAACGAAGGAAAGTCCATCAAGCTCTTACATTTAACTGTCAGAATATACTAAACACAGTGATAGCAGTTCTATAATAAAAAATGAAAGGATCTGAGGGTAAAGAATAATCACAAACAAGCTTCCATCATTCAACAAAAACTGAAAACAAAGTGATTTGAAAATATGCACAGCTTACAGTAATGTCCAGGATGCAT